>JAMLFY010000001.1:15001240-15601240 GCA_030441495.1 Dalbergia oliveri
TGGAGTAGGAGTTAAAAATAGAACAAGTCTTTGATTGTAATTCTTACAATGAAGAAAGTAAAAGTGAAGGTGGCAACTCCTTGAATTTAAAGAATATGCCTCTTGTGTGGGAGGACCAATTACAAAAAAGAGAGCACTGGAGAGGAGCCCATTTTGATACTTGGGAAGAGATGAAAATTGTCATGAGGAAAAGATGCTTCTCCTGTCCCAATACGATTATCAAAGGGACATTGACAAGCAAATTACAAAGGCTTCACCCAAGGGACTGAAAAAACATTGATGAGTATTTCAAGGAAATGGAAATGGCCTTGTAGGTCAAGTTTTCAGGAAGATAGGGAGGCTACCATGGCAAGGTTCTTGCATGGTTTGAATCAAGATATTCAAGACATACTGCAGACTTTACAAAATTATGTAGAGCTTGAAGATTTGGTTCAACAAACAATTAAGGTGGAGCAACAAATTAAGAGGAGGAAGACCAGTATTCTTCTTCGTCATCTTCCAAATTCCCTTAAATTGGAAGGACAAACAAAGAAGGAGGGTGCACCAACCAAAAAGGCCAAGAGAACTTCTCAGGGTAAGAAACCAATGGAGACAACCTCTAGAAGCCCTGACTTGAAGTATTTCAAATGCCTAGGCCATGGACACAACATTCCCAATGTCCAACAAAGAGAACCATGGTGACCATGAATGGTGAAGTGGTATCACAATCTCTGAGGCTTCAAGCAAGGAGGAAAGTGAAAAGAAGATTTGTTCATGCCGATGGTGATTTACTTATGGTAAGGAGGCTTTTGGGGAGTCAAGTGAAAGATCATGAAGCAAGCCAAGGGAGAATATCTTTCATTCTAGATGTCTCATTCAAGGAAGGTATGTCTCAATCATTGATGGTGGAAGTTGTGCCAATGTTGTGAGCACTAGATTGGTGTCCAAATTAAATCTTGTAACTAAGGCAAATCCAAGACCATATAGGCTTCAATGGTTAAGTGTGATAGGAGAAATGGTAGTGAACAAACAAGTGGAGGTCCCATTCTCAATTGGGAAGTATGAAGATTGTGTACGTTTTGATGTGGTGCCTATGGAGGCAAGCCATATGTTGTTAGGAAGCCTTGCAATATGACAAGAAGGCCATCCATGATGAGTTCTTAAATAAGTTTACTTTCATGTATCAAGATCGAAAGGTCATACTTTCTCCCATATCTCCAAAGCAAGTTAGTGAGGATCAAATAAAAATGAGAGAAAAAGGGAACAAGAGAGAACAGAAAAAGAGTGAAGAAAAATTAAAAAAAAATCATGAGAAAAAGGTGTGCAAAACCGAGTGGAAAAATAGAATAAAGAGAGCTTTCTTGCAACAAATAGTGAGATAAAAAGTGCATTAGTCTCAGGCAACCTACCATTTGGTTGTCATCAAGTGGTACCAGAGAAGCCATTCAAGGTCTTGGTGGTCCAATGACAAGAGCAAGAGCTAAGAGAAGCCCAAGAAGCTCTAACTCAATTGGTGGTTCTCTTAATGGACACAAGCCCAAATGCAAGACAAGGAGACAATCAGCCCAAGTTAATCACTTTGCTCATCCAATTTGAAGAAGCATGATGTGTGGGGCGTACTCTTGAAGAAAAAGTCTAAGTCTTTAATTTTTTCCCTTGTAATTCAATAAAGTGTGAGAATTATGTAAGTAGATCCATTTTGCAAATTGGTGCAGCTCACCTTTCCCAATCTACATGTGAGTTTAGTGATAGGTTGAGATTCCTTTAGATGTTAATTGTGGGGGTTACACCAATTGGTGGTTGAGTTAAAATAGTTGTTAAAGTGAGTCATTAATGTCATAATTCATTCAAGTGGAGGTTATATTTTTGTCTTTGGATGCCAAAAAGCTTGGCTGGACTCACTATTTGTAAACATGAATTTCACTTTTAAATGGACTTTTCAAATGTTATTTTTGGATCAAAATCCATTATGCGAAGAATATTGTTCTCCTAGGTTCTTGGTTAAACCAAGATAAGCTCTTATCAAGAATCCAAGATTCTTGTGGCAAACATCATTAGGCTTATCAAACACCCTTATTTGTGGCGCCTACATCATTCCTTTCTCATCCATTTTCTTCTTTACCTCTTCACCTTTAACTTTGGTACAATTCAGAAATCAAATTTTGTGTTGTTCTACGAAGTGTTTTGCACAACTTATGTTCTAAATTCAACTAAAAAAGATCATTCTAAGGCAACCTACCATTTGGTTGTCATCAATAAAAATTAAAAGACTTAGACTTTTTCTTCAAGAGTACGCCCCACACATCTTGCTTCTTCAAATTGGATGAGCAAAGTGATTAACTTGGGTTGATTGTCTCCTTGTCTTGCATTTGGGCTTGTGTCCATTAAGAGAACCACCAATTGAGTTAGAGCTTCTTGAACTTTCTTAGTTCTTGCTCGTGCCATTGGACCACCAAGATCTCGAATGGCTTCTTATCCAAGTTGGTCTCCATTGGGCTTATATCATTAGCCCCCATATATGCTTTATTGTAGCGAATTTTGTTTAAATGCTAACACTCCTAATGATCACTCTTTGCCTAGTGGTGTCAAAAATCTTTTGCAGGAATTTGATGATGTCTTTCCTAAGGAAGTGCCACACGGTCTTCCCCTCTAAGAGGAATTGAGCACCACATAGATCTCATTTTGGATGCATCATTGCCCAATAGGCCAGCCTATAGGAGCAATCCATAGAGACTAAAAGATCCAAAAAAAGTGGAGGAGTTGATGCAAAAAGGATGGGTGCAAGAGAGTTGAGTCCATGTGCGTCTGAATTTTAGTGCAAAAAAAGATAGGACTTGGAAATTTACGAATTGTAGGGCCATGAACAACATCACAATTAAGTATAGACATCCTATCCTATACTTGATGATTTTCTTGATGAATTGCATGGTACATGTATATTTTCTAAAATTGATTTGAAAAGTGGGTACCATCAAATTAGAATAAGGGAGGGGATGAATGGAAAACTATCTTTAAAATTAAATATGGTTTGTATGAATGGTTAGTAATGCCTTTTGGTTTAACAAACGCACCTAATACTTTCATGAGACTTATGAACCATGTTTTGAGGGATTTTTTGGGCAAGTTTGTTGTGGTGTATTTTGATGACATTTTAATATATAGCAAAAACTTAGATGAACATCATGAACATTTAAAGGTTGTTTTGCTTGTATTAAGAAAAGAAAAATTGTATGCTAATTTGGAAAAGTGTACTTTTTGTGTGGACTATGTGATTTTTCTTGGTTTTGTGATAAATGCTAAAGGGGTCCATGTTGACAAAGAGAAAATTAAGGCCATTCAAGATTGGCCAAATGTGAGTGATGTGAGGAGTTTTCATGGCTTCACTAATTTTTATAGGAGGTTTGTTAAGGACTTTAGCACTTTGGCTGTACCTTTTAATGAAATTGTCAAAAAGAATGTTGGGTTCAAATGGGGGAGAACAAGAACATGCCTTTAAAGAACTTAAGGAAAAACTGCACCATGCACCAATACTTGTTTTGCCTAATTTTGCTAAATCTTTTGAAATTGAATGTAATGTTTCTAATGTTGGTGTTGGGCTATTATGATGCAAGAGAGATCCAATTGCTTATTTTAGTGAGAAATTAAGTGGAACTTCCCTTAATTATCCCACCTATGATAAGGAGTTGTATGCCTTAGTAAGAGCTTTGCAAACTTGGCAACACTATCTTTTGCCCAAAGAATTTGTGATTCATAGTGACTATGAGTCTTTGAAATATTTGAAAGGCAAGGAAAGTTAAATAAAAGACATGCAAAGTGGATTGAATTTCTTGAACAATTTCCATATGTGGTGAAACACAAAAAGGGTAAGGCCAATATTGTGGCGGATGCACTTTCAAGAAGATATTCTTTACTTTCTACCCTTGAAACAAATTTGTTTGGTCTTGAATGCATTAAAGACTTATATGAACATGATAAGGATTTTTCAAATATCTATGCTAATTGTGTGCATTCAACCAAAATGGATACTTTAGGCACCAAGGATTTTTGTTTAAAAGAAAGATATTGTGTGTACCAAAAAGTTCCATAAGGTATTTGCTAATGAAGAAAGCACATGAAGGGGGTTTAATGGGGCATTTTGGGATCCAAAAGACTTTAGACATGTTCCATGAACATTTTCATTGGCCTCATATGAAGTATGATGTGCAAAATATTGTGCAAAATACATTGTGTGTAAAAAGTCAAAATCCAAAGTGATGCCTCATGAACTTTATACTCCTTTACCTATTCTCAATTTCCCTTGGATTGATTTGTCTATGGACTTTGTTATGGGATTGCCTAGATCAAGGAATGATGAAGATTCAATTTTGTGGTGGTAGATAGATTTTCCAAGATGACTCATTTTATTCCATGTAAGAAAATTGATGATGGTCATGTTGGATTTGTTTTCAAAGAAGTGGTGAGACTTCATGGTCTCCCAAGGAGCATTGTTAATGATAGGGACTCCAAGTTCCTAAATCACTTTTGGAGGACTTTGTGGAACAGCTGGAAACCAAACTTCGTCCTCCACTACTTGTCATCCTCAAATGGATGGGCAAACTGAAGTTGTGAATAGGACACTTCTTCCCTTTTAAGGCTTGTAATTAAAAAAAAATCAAGTCATGGGAGGAGTGTTTGCCTCATGTGGAATTTGCTTATAATAAGGCTCATAGTACCTCAATATTCTCCTTTTGAGGTTGTTTATGGTTTTAATCCTTTAACACCTTTATTTATTGTCATTGCCTAACTCTTCAATTTTAAAGCATAAGGATGGTAAGGCCAACGCTGATATGTGAGGAAAAACATGAACAAGTGAAGGTCCAAATTGAAAAGAGGACCAAAAGCTATACAAGACAAGCCAACAAAGGGAGGAAGAAGATGGTATTTGAACCCGGAGATTGGGTTTGGGTACACATGAGGAAAGAGAGGTTTCCTCTCAAAGGAAATCTAAACTTCAGTCAAGGGGGATGGATCATTTCAAGTGGTGGCCAAGATAAATGACAATGCATACAAGTTGGATCTTTCAAGTGAGCATGGTAGTATTAGTGCAACTTTTAATATGGCTGACTTATCTCTTTTGATGTAGGTGATGAAGATTTCAATTCGAGGTTGAATTCACTTAAAGAAGGAGGGAATGATATAAGCCCAATAGAGACCAACTTGGATCAAGAAGCCATTTGAGGTCTTGGTGGTCCAATGACAAGAGCAAGAGCTAAGAAAGCCCAATAAGCTCTAACTCAATTGGTAGTTCTCTT
Organism: Dalbergia oliveri; assembly: GCA_030441495.1. Lineage (NCBI taxonomy): Eukaryota > Viridiplantae > Streptophyta > Magnoliopsida > Fabales > Fabaceae > Dalbergia > Dalbergia oliveri. The sequence continues at coordinate 15,006,511 of JAMLFY010000001.1, forward strand.
AATGGACACAAGCCCAAATGCAAGACAAGGAAACAATCAGCCCAAGTTAATCACTTTGCTCATCCAATTTGAAAAAGCACAATGTGTGTGCGTACTCTTGAAGAAAAAGTCTAAGTCTTTTAATTTTTTTTCCTTGTAATTCAATAAAGTGTAAGAATTATGTAAGTAGGTCCATTTTGCAAATTGGTGTAGCTCACCTTTCCTAATCTACAGGTGAGTTTAGTGATAGGTTGAGATTCTTTTAGATGTTAATTGTGGGGGTTACACCTGATTGGTGGCTAAGTTAAAATAGGTGTTAAAGTGAATCATTAATGTCATAATTAGGCCATTCAAGTGAAGGTTATATTTTTGTCTTTGGATGCCAAAAAGCTTGGCTTCACTCACTATTTGTAAACGTGAATTTCACTTTTGAATGGACTTTTCAGATATTATTTTTGGATCAAAATCCATTCTGGTGAGAATATTGTTCTCCTAGGTTCTTGGTTGAACCAAGATAAGTTCTTATCAAGAATCCAAGATTCTTGTGGCGAACATCATTAGGCTTATCAAATACCTTTGTTTGTGGCACCTATATCATTCCTTTCTCATCCATTTTCTTCTTTACCTCTTCACCTTTAACTTTGTTACAATTCATAAATCAAATTTTGTGTTGTTCTACGAAGTGTTTTGCGTAACTTATGTTCTAAATTCAACAAAAAAAGATCATTCCAAGGCAACCTACCATTTGGTTTATCATTTTTTATGCTAGAATTATGAAATCAGCTTCTAATATATGTATATTTGTTATGAGATCCATTAACCGTGTAAGTAATTGATGTCTTTTTCTTTCCTTTTCTTTCTTAGTTTATTGTTTATGATTCTGAGTTGAATTTGGTGTTCTTTTTATTTTTAATTTCATGTTATTCTTGGCAAACTTGCAACATTTTATGGATAAGATAGATCTTGAACCTATTCTAGTATTCTTGATGGCTTTGCTTACATCTTGTATGCTTCCTTATTTTTAACATTAATAAAGGATAATTGATTTCCCTTTTTGTTTGTTTCTTTCTTTTTCACTTAGGTTTTTTTTTTATCAAGTTAATAATATATCCATGTGCATAAACTTACATAATATAAATTATTCAAAAAGGCTATTTAAACCAGCCTTTCTCTAGGTTTGATAAAATTCATCCCGACTTACCTCTATTTATCTAATGACACTGATCTCCCATGAATGTATTGTTCAATGTGCAATGGAGGGGAGGATGATATAATAAATTTACAAGCTCAAGTAGGTTAGTGTAATAATTTCATACATTCAAGAACTTAGAAAGCAAACATTATAAATAAAGAGAGTTGGGATGAAATTTACCAAAATTTAGGGGAAGTCATACGAAATTCAACCCTAGGATATGATGCTAGGTTTAGGTAGTAGGTACACTTAGTCTACTGAATGCAACTTGTTTAGACTAAAATCCCAAATTTATCCTTAACTAATATTTTGAAGGACAAATTAGTCTCTCTGGACTTAAGGCTATGATTGGAAGAATAAAAATGGAAATAGTGACAATGAGTGACAAAGCTAAACTTAAGTCACCATTTTTTGAAAAATTTTAGAGAAGAGAGGCATGGCTAGTAAGGGAATATGTGTCCTTCTCTTGTACCTCAAAACTAAGTTGTTTTGACCCTGAATTTTGGGGTCTAGGAGGGAACGATATAACATCCAAACAAAGGCGTGGCATGATCTCTTTACTCTACTCTCATATTTCTCTTCCATTCTATTATTAGTCATTTTCCTCCATTCCATTATTAGCCACTCTTTTCCATCATCTCCAAAACTCCATCATCTCCAAAACCCCCAATCATAGTCTAAAGGTCCCTTTTATAGGTTGAAAATAGCATGAGAGTGGGGGTTGAATTGTGCTTTAATTTCTTTTCTAAATTCTAAATACAAAAACAAATTCTATCAAGTTTTTCACTTTAAGGTAATCTAAAATATATGTTAGTCTATTTCTAAAGCTTACTTTTCTAACTAAGAGAGAACTTAGAAACAGTTTTGAAATCATTTTCAGATATACATGTAGGTAAAAAAGTGCATAGAAAGGGAATCGAATCGTGTTCTTTCTTTCCTTCTTAGTTTCTAAAAAACTTAAACAATATACTATCAAGTATGTAACTTGAAGTGTAGTGGAAACAGAATTGGTTATGTAGAAAGTAACTTTTTGACTTGAGATATTCAATAAAAAGTGTAAAGGAAATTTTTTTAGAAAAACACAGAATAGTAGTCACAAGGTAGTAAAAGAAAGAGAGATAAAGGAGAAGAAGATACTGATATTGATCATGTGTTTGTGTCTTGGAAGCAGCGCTGAGAGGATAGCTTGCGTGTGTTAGAGTCTGTTGTAGAAGCCATTGTGAAAAAGGTGTTTCTTGAGGCTACCTCCCAAAACTACTTTTTACTTCTTTCTTAACGAGGTTTCTAAACTTTTCCTTTGAAGCTAGAGAGTTGACCAAGTTGACAAAGAGGTGACATGCCAGCCTTAGAACCGGGTTTGACTTTAAATTTGAATTTTAAATTTCCCTTATTTTCTTGCAAAGTACACCATTTCACTATGAAGTAAATTTTTGAGGTGTGGTATCAGTTTCTTAATATATCTTTGATCTTTCAGAACTTCAATCAGACCTTGTAGATAATGATATGATTGCGATCATGATGATTGAAGTTGTAGAACACATTTGCTTTATAAATGGATTGAAATCTTCACTTGAAGCATACTTTCTGAAGTCGAGTGCCATGTTATGAAGATCTAAGCTTGGTTTCTTGTACACAATAAATTTTTTCAGTCCGTTAAGCATATATACGTTCATTTCATGATCTAATTTTCACTTCCATTTGGTTCCCATCTCTTTAAACAAGATAAATTATGTTTGCACATGTAAAGTGAAATTACTTTTGCTTTAGGAACGGTGTTATGCTAATGAGAAGACTTGTTTGTAGCTTCAAGAAACTCAAGGTAAACATTAGTTGTTCCTCAAAATATTTTCTCAAAATTGGTTGCGTTATCATTCAAAACATTTTTCATTAATGCTTTCTGAAGGGTTCTTGAGCTGAAATATATATATGAGCAAACATCAAACGCAAAATATAAAGGAGATAAGAAGGGATAGAGAGATACTACACAAAGATTTTATATTGGTTGGCAAACCCTCCCTACATCTAGTTCTAACATCCTATTGAGTTCCACTAAATCCCTTCTCAACCTAGAGAAAGAACGATAGTCTTTGTCTAGCCTTCTCAAGCTATTTCTATGACCATTAATTCTAATTTCCTATCACTTCCAAATAATCTTTAACTAGAATCTTCAAGCTAACCTCATAATGATCACTAACAGAATTAGGATACAATTATTTGGTTTAAGGTTAGCTCACTCCAACAAATGAACACTCAAGTATTGTTGTGAATGAAATAGTATAAGTTTTGAAAACTTTCAGTGACTTCTTTCTAAACACTTCTTCCTAAGAAGAACGTATTATCTAATCAGAACTAGAAGAAGATTTTACAATAATGCAAAAACTGATTACAAAATGTAATGTGATTTAAAGAAGAAGAAGAAGAGGGATTAGCATTTTTGTGTTCTTGTCAAAAGATCTTTTTTTTTGGAAAAAAAGAGTCTTCTGGGAAGCACTTTACATCCTTTTATACTTGATCTTCAAATAAGACTTGTTGCCCCTTGATCTTGCTTCCTCTCTGACACATGTAGATCTGCTTTTGTGTCCTAGGAAAAGCCATCTAAAAGAGTAGTGTGTCAAAGCTATTTTTTGTAGGTGCAGAGACCCTTGTCAAATATAGGGTTTCTGAGCGATGCTTCAAAAATTACTTTTTATTTCTTGGCCATAGTTTTTGATCTTTTTCTTTTAAGAAACTGGTTGACCAATAGTTGCTTGAGAAAACAAATGGCTTTATACATTGATTAGCACTTTCTAAAACATGTGAAATATTTTCTAAGATCTGTATTTGATTTTTGAACTTGAAAATCCTTTATCATGTATCCAACATACACACATTCACTCTAGAGTTATTTTTCACATTATTGAAGTTCTGAATATTTTTAAATGAGATTATAATCATGTTAAAACATGATATTGTGAAAAATGACTCATTGATTGAACTAATATGACTACAAGAATGGTTATGCAAATACTATAGAAATTCAAGTGAAATATTAGTCATTTCTTCAAAATATTTTATCAAAACTTATTTTATTGTCACTCAAATCTTAAAGCTTTAAGACTTTTAACCTTTGAACACCTTTGCTATCCATCACCTTTAAAAAAGAAGATAACTAGTTTCTATATTAACGTGTCATTCAAACACTTAACAAAAAACCACAGTGGGGCATTGAATTGCTGGTCAACTTCATTAAGCTCCTCAATGGTATATTACTAGTCTCTCATCAATATGATCATGTTTTGATTTTCTTTTTTATTAAGCACATTTATTCATTTTCAATAAAGGTATCAAATTGGTCCTTGGGCCCATCTCTTTTCCTCTATCAATTTCAGCTCCATAACTAATAAAACTATCTAGCTACAATTAGTACGTATAACCCTAATTAAATTTGATCTACATCTCGTCTAACAATTGGTAACACATTTAATCAAAAACTGAAAAACACACTCAAGACTCCCCAAATAGAAACAAGGAGACATTGTCACCTACTGAGGATTTTACATAGGATGAAAAATATTTCACCCGTTCATAAATTGCTGATCATTGGCACAGGTAGAATTTTACGCACTCCCCAAGTCCCTTAGATAAAACAAGATAAACCCTAGTTCCCATATTTACACTGAGATTCTCCCTCTGATCAATCCTTCTTCGATCACTCGCCGATTTCGATTCTCCCTAACAAAAATCCTTCTTCGATTTCTCACTGGTTGAAGATTGTTCACGATTTCTCCGATTTCACTGTTTGGATTCTCCCTTACGAACCTCATTTTCTGTGTGCATATTACCAAAATAGACGCTGGTTGAGGATTGTTCACAATTCTCGGTTTTCTGCATGATTGTTCTCGATTCTCGCCATACATTTCATATTCATGGAGCTCAGTTGTGGTGTCTGGTGTTGAGGCGGAACAGAGGTGATCTTTTTTCTTGTTTTGTTATTGTTCTATGTTGGGTTTGAATTTGGGATTTATGATCTAAGGTTTTGCTTTGATTCTTGAAAAAGACAGAGGGCTGTGATAGTGAGTGCTTTCTTTGGCGTGAAAGAGACTCAGGAATAACAGAAATGCTGCTTATAGCATAATAGCGTAATAGAATCAAAAGCATATACTTCATAAATGTTATGGAACTAATTCTCAAGCTTCTTCTCAGGAAGATTGGGGAAGAAGATTGGGTTTTGTTGCCTCCAAATGCAATGTCAGGTTAAAGTTTTGTGGTTTATTTTAACTGGTTAGTTTATTCAGAAAATTGTAAACATTGCCACCTTTTATGCATGCTTCCGAATTTCAATTTAGTAGGTGACCACATGGGCACCTTAGTGATGGTGATATTGTTTTAAGTGTCATCTAGTATTGTAAATAATCTGAGATAGATTACTCAAATCAATGCTTTGAATTTTTAATTACTGGGTAGATGATATGGGTTTATTTGTCTCTTCCTGAGGTCACATGGGTGTATGCCTTAGGCTTAAGTTTGAAGCACAAATGCAGCTGTAGACGGTATCAATTCGGTCATCTATGTAATATGGTCATCATTTGGGCACCTTTGTGTGGTTGGCTTTTGGTAAGCTTCTATTAGAAGCTTTTCTATGAGATGTTTTGATTTCTTCCCTCAATCATCGAGAGACTGTTGGATATTAAGTGATGCTCTCCTTCAATTAGTTAAATAAAAACATAAGGTGGTTCTGAATTGATTTCATAAACTAATTACTTTACAGCGAAACAGTAATGGGGTGGAAGTTTGTTACAGAATTTATCTAGATTATAAGTAATCTTTCGCAACTTACAACAGAGGGGCCAAGTAAAATATTATCCCCAGAAGTATGAAGTTATCAGCTTCAGTGAATTGATTTCTCATGCTAATCTATTGTTGCATCTGTTAGTTACATGGAGAATTAGGCATAGATTATTTGGAGATGTTTTCCTAAGTCTACAAAGACTGGAGAGTTCCTTGGTGATTCGTTTCAATGGCTAAAAAAGGAAGTAACAAGGTGAAGTTCTGTTAGGGCGTGCAATGCTTGCAGTAGCTTGCATTGCTTAATTAGAGAAATGCTAGATTTTTTAACATATAATTTTATCTTTTATTTTTTTGCTGAAAATTTAGTCCTTTTCTCTTTATTGAGGTTTTCCATTTGCTTCTATAGTCTTTCTAGTAAATTTCAATCTGTAACCTTAGTGACATACATGAACTTTGATGGAATGCTACGCTTTCACTAGCAACAGTTGTATCTTTCCAGATGTGAAGTGAAATAGAGCAGCATGTACCATATGGTATGCAGGGTATGCTTTGATTCATAAATTTGATTGGTCCAGGGTATGTTTTGATTCACCTATTCAAATGTTTTTCAGCTGCATTTCTCTTTAAAAAACAACTAAGTTTTAGTTGTGGGAATTGATGTGCTATGTTTTTGTAGTTTTGAATGAGATACAAGACCAAAAAAAAAAAAAAGAAGCTTAAAAACAATTTTTAGCAAATATATATTATAGGGGCTAGGGCCAACTCATTTAAAAAAAAAAAAAAAAATCAAAATCTGAAATTTTTCTGAGGGTTAACTCATGTGGGCTAAGGTTAACCTATAGGGGAGCTAGGGCTAGCTCATAGGTGCATTCATGGGCCAGCCCATCTAAAACATTGACAAAGTTTGAAATTTTTATGTGGGTCGATGTGGGCCAGAGCCAAATAGGGGTGGGTCTCCCTTTTGATCCTCTAATTTTCAAATCCATATCTTCCTCATTCTCTATCTCCTTCATTTTCACTCATCTCAAGCCAAATGGATGTCATTTAGTCTATCACGGAGTTTAACGGAGCCACATTATCATTTAATGGGCCATGTATGCTCCTTTGTTAAGTGTTGGAATGACAGGTTAACAGAATGACTAACATATACCTTTTTGTAAAAAGTGAGGAATCACTGAGGGATTTTTAAATCTTGAGGGAATATATGTTCCCCAATATTAGACAGGAATAAATTTGAGGTTTTAGACTCATAGTCCGCTATTGATTTATTTTGTAATATTGAATTTAATTTTCTGATAGCCCATAAAGGTTGTTTATATACCGGACATTGCTCAGGTCCTCTTGGTGCCCGGTGTTTTTTATTTCCCTTGGCATTGTAACCATCAAGCATCTCATTGCCTGCTGCCTATTTTTGATAGTGTGTTAATTTATTTTGAAATCAGCATTGAGTGTATGCTTGACAAGACATTAGAGTGGTAATAGTTTTTAAATTACCATCTTCATTTTTTTGGCTTCAATATTTTTTGGGTGTTTCATGATTTGCTATAGTTCTTTCGGCTGGTTTCCTTTCAGGGATGTTTTGTTTGGATGTTTGAATATTGATTAGCAGAAAGATTACAGGAAACAGCACTCATGGATGCTGGTGGCAATTCCCTACCATCTGCACCTGATGGTGTGAAGAGAAAGGTCTGCTATTTCTATGATCCGGAGGTTGGGAATTACTATTATGGGCAAGGCCATCCTATGAAGCCACATCGTATTCGGATGACACATGCTCTTCTTGCCCACTATGGATTGCTTCAGCACATGCAGGTCCTCAAGCCATTTCCTGCGAGAGATAGGGACCTTTGCCGCTTTCATGCTGATGATTACGTTGCATTCCTTCGGAGTATAACCCCTGAAACACAGCAGGACCATCTAAGGCAACTCAAACGTTTTAATGTTGGTGAAGATTGTCCTGTCTTTGATGGTCTCTACTCTTTCTGTCAAACATATGCTGGAGGTTCAGTTGGTGGTGCTGTCAAGTTGAATCATGACCAATGTGATATAGCTGTCAACTGGGCTGGGGGCCTGCATCATGCCAAGAAGTGTGAGGCTTCTGGATTTTGCTATGTGAATGATATAGTCCTCGCAATCTTAGAACTTCTTAAACAGCATGAGGTTTGTATAACACTATTTTATTTTGGTTTCCTTTTTCCCGTTAGGTGTATAGATTTTGTCAAAATTTTATACTACCTATATTTTCTTTAGGATGGTGTGATACTAGTTCTTGCATGAATAATAAGGGAGTGTAGATCAAATATGGAGGATATACATAAGAATAAAATTTTATTATGCTATATGAGAATCTTTGGGCCTGTTTGGCAGTGATTTTTGAAAATTGTTTAGTTTTTAAGATGAAAAAAACAAGAAATATTGTTTGACAACTATTTTTTGGATGCTGGTTTTAAAAACAGAAAAACATAAAATGAGTTTTTAAAACAAAAAACCAAAAACTGATTTTAGATGTTTTCAAAAACATAAACTCCTCCGGCTCACTCCCACCTCCTCCCTTCACCCACTCGGTGGATCTCCTCTCACCTCCTCCCAACTCCTTTGCCCAACAGAAGCTCCGCGGCACGACAAGCTCCGCTCCGGCCGGCACGCACGAGCGCACTTGCGGCTGGCACGATAGAGCTCCTTTGCCTCGCACTTGTGGCTGGCATGCATGAGCGGCCTATATCCGCTGGCACGAGCGACCGACCTAGCTCCACTAGCACACTCGCGACCCAGCTCGGCTGCGCGCTCGTGGGCCTAGTGCACGAGACCAGATCCGCTGGCCCTGCATGAGACCAGCTTTGCCAGCACGAGCATCCCAGTTCCGTCAGCCCCGGCCAGACGCCGCACGCGACCCTCCCTCCCGCCGCAAGCAACTCCCGTTCATGTTCTTTGATGTGTTGCAATGGTTTTGGGAAATGGGTGGGTTTGTTTTTAAAATGAGTATCCAAACAGATGTTGTTTTTGTGTTTTACTACTATTAAACTATTTCTAAACTTGATTTTTAAAATGGTTTTAAAAAACAAAAAAACTGTTCCAAACAACACCTTTTGTTTTAGTTCACCGAAACATTGCTAAATTTATTGGAACATGAGTTGCCCCTTTTTAAAAACTCCCTACTTAACCAATTCAGTGCCTGTTATCTGGCTGCAGATGAAGTCATTACTCAGTACTCTAGTCGGTATCTTTCAACTCATTAACATAATTAAATAATGCATCCACAGATTTTCACTTCTCAGTCTAGAGGGAGAGTGGTAATAGGTTGCATTCGAGGGAGGTGGCAGTCTGAATTCTGAAATATTCATAATACATCTAAATGGAACATAAATCTTACCTGCAACAGAAAACGTTCTGATTCCACCCATTTATAATTTTAGAAGACATAAATCTTTCTGAAAGATAGATAACACAGATTTCGTTTCTCAATCTAGAGGGAGTGTGGTAATAGGTTACATTCCAGGGAGGAGGCTTCCTTAACATACATAACAGTATAATGCATCTAAATAGAACACAAATCTTACCCCTGATAGAACACATTCTTTCTATTTATAATTTTAAAGGACACTCTCTTAAAAGAACTTGCATGTTATTATTGATTCTTTTCCAATTGAGAATCTTGACCCTTTCATAATTCCACATTTACCTCGGAGCCAAGTGAAAATTCTGAACATGTCTACAGCTACCCCTTTTCATCTAAGAAACAATATCAAAACTTGCTACAAGTTCAGGCAATTGAGATAGTGTCTGAGAATGACATTAAGATGGAAACTTTCCTTTTGTTAGTTAAGACCGTGGCATTTGATGTTTCATTCCTTGGGGAATGAAGACTTGAGTATATTCAATCCAAATCAATACATTTAGTTAAGCCTGCCCTTTGAGTAACAACAACAACTAAATCTTGTCTCACAAGGTGGGGTTAGGTACATTTATTGGACAGTGCTCTGGGTGTTCTCTCATACATCATATTTACATTTAAGCCATTGAAATCTAGATTTGTTTTAATAGTTTCATCTATGGCTTTTCTTGTTTTTCTCTACCTCTAGTTATTGGATTACCCTTTATTTGATCTATTCTCCTTATTGGAGCTTCTATAGGCCTTCTCCACACATGTCCAAATATCTGAGGAGAGATTCTTTCATTTCTTCCACAATAAACAATATCCCAACTTTCTTTAATGCATTTGCTCCTAAGACTATCTTGTCTCACTCATCCAACGCAACTTTCTCATCCTTGCAATGTTAATTTTGTTTTCTTGTTGAATTTTTTCCGCCCAACATTTAGTTACATATAACATTGCTTATTTTATAGTCATGCAATAAAATTTTCTCTCAAGTTTGAGTGGTACTACTTTATCTCAAACAACACTGAAGCACAAACAACACCGTGCCTTCATTTTCTCATTTTGCCTAAATTGCATCAAACTTGCCAAGATGCATTGGAAGTTGTCTTCTAAATATACTTGCAGGGAAAGATTGTGAGTTTTGAGTATAAACCGTAAAGAAGACTACAATGCGAGGTTCTATGAACTCTGGTTGTTAATTGTAGAAAATAGAAGTTGGAAATGGCTATGTACTCTGTTGGTGAACTTTTGGCACATGAACTTCTTTTGGCAATGGTAGATGACCCTTGCATCTTTAGTTTTAACTTTATTGTTGATAATTTCATCATTTTTGAGTCTTCAAGGGTTTCAAAGGGGTATAGTATGTTGAGGGGGATAAAATCTATGATTTTAAATTTGATTTGGACAACTTCAGGGAGGTTAAACTGTAATTTACCCTATTATGAACTACTCAAGTCTTTTTGCATTTTTCGTGTTTGTTCCTGTTGTAAAATGCTGATACTGTTTTTGTTGCAGCGTGTTCTATATGTGGACATTGATATCCACCATGGAGATGGTGTGGAGGAAGCATTTTACACTACTGATAGAGTCATGACTGTTTCCTTCCATAAATTTGGTGATTATTTTCCTGGCACAGGGGACGTACGTGATACTGGATACGGAAAGGGCAAATACTACTCTCTTAATGTTCCGCTTGATGATGGAATTGATGATGAGAGTTATCATTTCCTGTTCAAACCTATAATTGGTAAAGTAATGGAAGTTTTTAGACCTGGTGCAGTGGTTCTCCAGTGCGGTGCAGATTCTTTATCTGGGGATAGATTGGGATGTTTTAATCTTTCAATCAGGGGTCATGCAGAGTGTGTCAAATTCATGAGATCATTCAATGTTCCCCTCTATTACTAGGTGGTGGCGGCTACACCATTCGGAATGTTGCTCGGTGCTGGTGCTATGAGGTAAAATGTTGTTTCAATTGATAAAATTGCTGTTCTTATTTATTGACTTGATTTAGAATAAAGTGGCATGTTCTACAGGGCTATCGTATCTGAGTTGGGGAAACTGTAGTTGCTACAAGTCCACAGCCCATAAGTGGTTGTTAGTTGTTACTATCTTGATATTCCAATATTTTCTCCATCTTTATTCTTCTTATGTGATAGAATAGTACCAGAATAAAATACGACCAAGGTGTAGATATGCTTATATTCACCTTACTGAACCAACATCAATATATATTCAAATATGAGAGGATGATGGAAATATACAATGAAGGAAAAACACCTAACAATGATAACTTAAAGCCTTATCCCACCAGGTAGGGTGGGCTATGCAAATTAAACAATGTGGATAATCTAAGTTTGAATACTTTCACCTCTTTAGCATGTTATCAAGTCATACAATGGCCTCTAACTTATCCGGGCATTCCTTTGGAGAGTTGTTGTTAGGACTGAAATTGAATGACAATCTTCATTGCTGAGAACCCTTGGTAATACCCAAGAATCCCTCAGTAATGACACAAGTATGAACCCTAGGAGAGTAGAGTATAGAGTTTCCAATGTCTCTAAAACTCAATTACAAATGATCAAAGACACTTTAACTAATCCCTATTTTCCTTATTTATAGTCAACTAATCCCCTAACTAACTAACTAACTTCTCTAGCCAACTACTAACTAATGGGTCCTAACACTACTCCCCCTAGAGATTCACCTTGTCCTCAAGGTGAGGTACAAAAAATTCAGACCAAAATCCACCAGGTTCCCACTGCTTAAAAAATAAAAAGCTAAAACTTAACTTTACACTTGTGGTCAAAATAGCAAAAATAAAGAAATAATTCTTTTTAGCAAGAGCCCAAAATAATTGCCTCTCTAATGTTGAATTCAGCCCATCGCTCCAAACCCAACGTGACACCAGGTCTAGTGTTACTTTTGCTGCTGAATCTATTTGGGCTAGACCCATTAATTTTGGAGAAAAGCCCCATTTTAGACTTGCACCTACTGTTACAATCATTTGAGCTTGGCCTAAAATGTGCTGAGAGTATGCTCTGTGATCAGACTCCAACTTCTTCCTCCGTAGGATGTGGGCCTGGCCTTGGCCCAATAGGACAACCCCAACACCCATTTGGTTTGCCCTAATCTCCTTCTCCTTCTCCTTCACCATCACTGTTGCTTTAGCGCCTCCACCCCTTCCCAAAGCTTCTTCATCCATCGCTGCACCCTCCGCCGGAGTTGCTGTCAGAGAAACACCATCGGCAATTGCACGAGGGTCCATTGTGAAGGTTTCCTGCTGCCTCGCTTTGCCATCGTCTTTTGCTCGTTGTCGCATGTGGTGGAGTTGCTTGCCAATGGCGTCTTCTTCGCGAGCATGAACTTCTCTGTCGACGTCATCTCCGCCGGTTGCTTCTTTATCCTAAGCGAGAACATTTCCGTCAGCGTCCTCCATTTCTCCGCCACCTAGAAACTGAGAGCCATCTCTTCCCCTCTCTTTCTATCGCGCGCATCTCTTGCCCTCTTTACCTCTTTGCGAGGTGCTTCCTCTGCCACCCTCTTCTCACCTTCTTCCATTTGCTTTAGATTCTGTTCTTGATCTTGGACAGAAGTGTAACGAGCAAGTTGCTTTCTCACCTCTTCTAGAAGATTCTTTATCTCCTTGGAACTTTCTGCCCTTCGACACTCTGCATGAACCATTTCTGCCCTCCAACGCTCATCTTGAGCCCTCTCATGCACCGTCTCCGATGGATTTCTTGGGCTTCCATAACCACCCTCCAAAGATGGTCATTTGGGCATTCCTTCCGCTGACAGTCCCTACTCCTTTGCCGGAACTTGGCTGTCCTTCCACGCGCGCTGTTTGAGGTGGAAGTCACCACACTAAGAACCCTCCCGCTGCAAGGCCTCGCGATTCCGATCACCGCTGTCTTGTTAACGAAGTGCGGATATTCTCTCAACCATGATCGCGATCCTTCTTATGATTGAGACGATCGTTCAACTTCTTTAGCTCCTTTGTGATGGATGCAATCGATGGCACGCCATCGGTCCTCTCCCAACTGCTTCTGGATCGCCTTCAGTTTCGCCAATGATTCCATCTTTGCAGCCTCCATGGAAGCTTTTCCAGGATGAGACAAAGCTTCTGATAACAGTGTTAGGACTGAAACTGAATGACAATCTTTATTGCTGAGAACCCTTGGTAATACCTAAGAATCTCTTGGTAATGATACAAGTATGAACCCTAGGAGAGTAGAGTATGGAGTCTCAAATCTCTCTAAAACTCAATTACAAATGATCAAAGACACTCTAACTAATCCCTATTTTCCTTATTTATAGTCAACTAATCCCTTAACTAACTAACCTCTCTAACTAACTACTAATTAATAGGTCCTAACAGTTATCCTTTTGGGATCTTGTGGTTCGTAAAACTTTAAGGAGGCTAGATTTCTGAAAAGGTTCCTGTTTCATTATAGGAGGTCGGATTTCTCTTATTTGGTTTTGTCTAGCTTGCATTCCCTTGTACTGTCTCTCACTTTCTCTTGTTCTCGTAGCCGTAGCTCAAAAAACAAGAAACTTATGTGGGATTTCCCACATAAATATGACCATTTTCTGCAAACAGGATAGAAATATAGGTGTATTCACCTCATTGAACCAGTATCACGGTAATATTTGGAACAAAGGGGATAATGGAGATATAAATGAAGGGAACACATAGAAAATGAAAATATAGATAGTCCCATCCCCAGAAATTTAGAGAGTACCTGGATCTCACCCACCAACTTCCTCTTACACTTTCCTTGGATTTCTCTGTTCCATCCCCTTTCTTTCTTATATTTTATTCTTGCTAACTCACTGCTGCCATGTGAACAGTTCTTAGGTCACTCTTTGATCCGTGCTGCTTTGAGGCTCTGATCCTCTAAATTTTTATTCCAACATACACCTTGGTCACATAATGGGGTCCAATCAATATGGTAATAATAAAAATGCTAGACATGAAGTAACTTGAAAATTTCAGCGGAAATGATGTAGAGGGGTGAAAATAGTTGAGTTATTGTTTCCTTTTTGCTAGTCTTGTATTCAATATGAACAATGAATTATGACCGGGATATCCTAACACCTCTCAATATTCAATTAGACTTGCCATGTTGTTGATTCTCACCACTGAGTTTGTTCATCACGTCTTCATAGACTCATCCAAACAAAATTGTTTGCTACATGTTAAGGCAGACAGGAGTTGCTCTTGGAATAGAGGTTGATGACAAAATGCCACAGCATGAATATTATGAGTATTTTGGTCCAGATTATACCCTTCATGTTGCCCCAAGTAACATGGAAAACAAGAATTCCCGTCATTTATTGGAAGAAATTCGATCTAGGCTACTTGAGAATCTTTCCACGTTGCAGCATGCTCCCAGTGTCCAATTCCAGGAAAGGCCTCCTGATTTTGATCTTGGAGAGGTAAACTTCTACTTCTTCATTTTATTGAATTTTCTCATGTGACTATATTTGTTACCTTTCCACATATGCTTGTTTTCAGTGGAAGATAGGAACTTCTTTAGCAGCTGTATTAAAGCAAACCATGATAATAACAATCTTTCTGAACTTACCAAGAAATGAAATGCTATAATTATAAAGCATTCATGTTGCTCCATGACTGATTGTTCTCTATCTCTATTATTTTTTTCTTCTTTTTGCACAACTTTTCTTTGTCAATTTTGCCTAATACACAACTGGACCCTTTTCTCTCTCTCTCTCTTTTTTTTTTTTTTTTTTTTTTGGGAGTGGGTGTGAATGATATCTTCAAATTTTGACATTTATGTTGAAGTTCCTGTAATTTCTGACCAAAGTGCAGAAAAATATTGGAAATATTTTACCTGCACTAAGAGTGGATAATTCTTGCTTGCTTCCAATACATTAGAAGTTGCAGAGTTTCTGCATTTGTCCTATACACCTTAATGAATGGGAAAAACATTTATAAAGAGAGTTATAGGCTTTTACATTTACCAACTGGGTAGAGAGATAGAGAAGGATGGGTTGAGACTTGAGACTATTGCACTGCAATTTCTTTTGCACATCTCTAGTTTAGTCATGATTTCCTTGTTTATCATCTACTGAACTGGTTCATGGTTCAACTTTTATTCTGTCATGGCCGTTTTAACCTTGGCTCTGGTCTGTCGAGGAACTCTAGTACCATATAGAAAGTGGAGAAGAATAGCAACTTTTTGTTATATGTATCTTTAGGGAAAATACATCAAAAAATAAGCAGAGGGGAGAGAATGTTTCCAGAAGTATCTCAACTTCCTGGAAAAGAAGGTTACATTAACTTAAAGAAAAAAAATTCTAACCTATCCTACTCCTTATCCTAAATAATGGACTTTTGTCATCATGTTCAAATTCATAACCAAAAATATAAAATTTACAATTTTCCAGGCAGATGAAGATCATGATGATGGCGATGAGCGATGGGATCCAGATTCTGAGATGGACATTGATGAACGGTATTTTGCTTTATCCTCAATTTAATCATGAAACATCCTATGATCAACTTGTCCTCAGTTTGTTGCCTTGTTAATCAGCGAGGTTCTCCCAAGCAAAGTGAAGAGAGAAATGGTTGAACCTCAGCTCAATGATTTGGTACGTGTTTCTCTGATAGTTTTTGACATAATTAGTTAAAATATAGAAATTTGATACTCGTTGAGATGCTATATATGTTCTCGGAAACTGTATAAATCTGTTCGCCTTTGCCACAGTTTCGGACACAATCTAGAATTAAATTTAATACATATGTAAATAATCCACCCTCAGCTGTTGCATATCAGCATATCAACAGTACCCGCTGGCTCCAGCATATGTTAATCTACCGTTCAACTGAGAAAATTGACTCCTCAAAAGTTCTGTACTTTTTTTTTCTCTTCTAATAAAATTTATTTTTCTATCAAAATGTCCTGTTAAGCTTTTCTCATATGTAGTTTCAACACTCGACTTTCATTCTGCTTCTACTGAAAACCATTATCAGAATCAACGCATAATTTCATCATATGAAACATTTTGTAATGCTGACTTTGCATTCCAGGAAGATCAGAGAAGGACGGGAGAGCAATTGAAAAGCTCTGATAGTGCAGTAGACGAAACAACTAGCATGAAGGTCCATTCCATAGCATAAAGCACAAATTCTTAAAACATTAATGGCCTGTCTGTTTTGCATTTTCATTTCCTGTTTTATTTTTTTCCTGGTTTTAAGATTTTCTGAAGGAAATGGTGAGAATAAGAAATAAGATTTTATTGTTTTTACTATTTTCTTCCCAAAATCCTGAAAATAGGAAACACACAAAATGAAAACAAGAAATGAAAAATAGAATCCAACCAGATCCCATGTATTCAGACAAGTGTCATTTGAAATTGCATCATCACTAACTTTTCTCTCTCTGGTGCTTGCATGCAGCCTTTAGATATTGCTCAGCAAGTTGATGGAGATAATGTGAAGGCGGAGCAGGATCCTGTGAATGATTTGGCAAGGGAGACGGATATGAAGCGCTAAGCTAGATAGGTTTTTAACTGATTGGTGAACTCTGAATTTCAATGATCAATTTATTTTGCCGCATTTCCCAAATAATCGAGATGTGGCCGCTGCTTGGTTCCATTATTGTCATCATTGTATACTTGCTTTAGCATATTCCTAATTTGATTTTTTCTGGTTCGACTTTTTGGTGCCCCCATTGTATCATGCTTTCGCAAAAATATTCCACAATGGAGATTAGAAATGATGGTACCCCTGCAGCTCAATTATTCCCTAGACAAATGGAGATTACAGCACCATGATGAATGTAAAGATACACTATCAAATGAAAATATAAGTTTAGTAATTCAACTAAAATATGATCAAGAGCTATTGACATTTACGATTTCAAAGATAGGCAATGTCTGTAATGCGCCGGCTGGGAGGGTTGGGCTGCACCATTTGGTGCATCTTGTGATCTAGCCATTAATATCATAGAGTGTATGGGTGTACTAAATTATTGTGGTACACTGTAATAATTTTTTAGTTTAGTTAGACTTTAAAAATGTATTTTAAAAGTGATCAGATTTTACATATATGATATTTTAAAAAAAGTTCTATTTAAGAATCACAGTTAAAACATAAAATATTTCATCTACAAGAATCACTAATATTTATTGAAGCTTAAAGGATCCAATCTAACAAAGATGATTGTATGATGACAACTATTATTAAAATATTGCATCTATTATTGAACTTTTATAAGATTAAAAAATTAGTTAAAAATAATTTAAATTGTTAGTATTTTAATATCAAAATTTCAAATATCATTTATCATTATATTAAAAATACTTATATATAATTCATTTATTAAATATAAATAGAAATGAACTATATAATTATTGTTAAGTAATGATTATATTGGTGTAATGAAAAATATAATTAATCCTATTGGCTAATATGGAGTCAAATGCAATTGGTCAATATGAATGAAAGGATAAAAATAATTGGATGAATGGAAGGGAAAAAGGGAGGAAATCTAAATGCATGAGGAAATGACGCATCATCAATTTTACTATCTTATAAGCCTCTTTTATAGATAGGATATAGGATATGATTCACTAATATGGAGTCAAATGCAATTGATCAATATAAAAGGATAAAGATGATTGGATGAATGGAAGGTAAAAAAGGGAGGAAATCCAAATTCATATGAAAATGACACATCATCAATTACACTATCTTATAACCTATTTTTATATAGATATATAGGAAATAGGATAGGTTATGATAAAGGGTATAGGATAAAAGAAATTCTAATAAAAGATAAAAAAAAATAAAGATAGGTTAGTAGCACTTCGTATTGTATCGGATATCAATATTCATATTATATTTTTACATTCATATTTTTAATGTTTTAATTTTTTTTAGTGGATATTTATCATCTTTAAAATGTTATTATTTATTTATTGAAAATATTTTATTTAAGATATATTATAGTACTCATTTTATACCCGTGCAGATAAATCAATAAATAATAGCTCGGCAGCCATTCAATTTAGTTTAGGTCTTAATAACACTGAAGTTAAATAAAAATATCTGCCACTCGAATTGAACACGATAAATAATTTGCTAAATAAATTCTTTTCCATCATACCACGTCATGGAATATACGAGATATATTGGGAAGGAGAATTTCACACGTATCATTAATTAAGGATAAAAATTAATTGAACTCAGGAAAGGGTTGATGCATGGGAGCCACGACATGACATCATTATACACGAAGAATCCATAGTCATTCATTCTGGTCTTAAATAAATGGTGACATGGATGGCATGGGCATAGACATTACACAACATTTTTCTTCTTCTAATGGTAGACTCCTGCAGGTCTCGCATATCCTTGACGATGCCGCAGACAAGCTGGGTTTCTGGAAGGTTAAACTCATCCCTGAGAGACTTTTCAGGGGACTGCACGCTCATGTAGAGCTGTTGGCCCAGGTAGCGGTTCTCGGCATTCTCCGACCTCAAGTTCCACATTCCAGCGTTGTCGAATGTCAACATGACTGCGGCCCAGGACTTGGGGAAGACCTGAATGGTATGCCTGCTCACGGCATCAAGAAGGTTGTAGTTCTGCCTCTTCTCTGGGCTCCACGTGCCGGGCTCAACGCTGCATGCATGCATTCACCACAGATATAAATACAATAACGTTCCAGTTCCAATTAAAAAATGAAACCAAGAGATAGATTATATTCTTTAATGTTAGTTGTACAATTTTTAAACTGAATTTTTAACCGACAACTTGAAATTCTCTTAAAACAATGATTCAGATAAAAGCTAGGATCTATTTTTAATCAATTTTTAGGGGACATCTAAAGCCATTATTTGAAAATTGTCTACGAAAAATTTTACAAATAGTGTAATATATATAAAAAATTCATTTACTTTTCAAATACATTTCTTATGTTGTAAAAGAAAAAATTAGAAGACAAAAATTCTAATTTTTTAAAAACATATTCTTATACCTTTTACAATAATTCTATTTTTACTAAAAAAATTGTATTTAAATACATAAAAAAAATACAAAATATCTTTTTAAAATTTGTTGTATCATCAAAATAACTCACGAAACACAATATATTAGGTTTAGTAAATACTTACGCGACCGCAAAGAATGAGTAGCCGCCCAAGTTATATGACTGGATGGTCTTCTCACGGTTCTCGAAGATTATCTCAATGAAGGCACGGAACGTGGCGTTCACGACATTGGGTTCGACGGTGATTTCGTTCAGATTGGCCGGTGGCACATCAGAGATGGTGTCATACTTGAACACCTTCTGAGCAACACCGTAGTACTCAGCAAGCTTGAGAGGAGTTGCGGTATCCACGTGGGACACGCCGTTAATGGCATAGCGGAGCTTGCCGTCAGCCCTATGGATGGAGTTAGCGAGCCTGATGGTGCGGGTAATGTTGATCTGACCGTAATGGTAAGATCCCTGAGGGTTAGGCCTCGCAGCGCTGGCGGTCAGGTTCCAGCGGAATGACCGGAACTGGTTGAGGGACCACGCCCACCCAACTGGCGCGGGAGGGAGTTCAGGGGACGCGGGGCCTCTGCCATCGGTGTAGGTGATGATGGCCTTGCCAATGAGATTGTACTTGGTGAAGCGTGTGGATGCCACCATGTAGTAGTCCTTTGGCTCCTTGTTGGCGGTCACGAGGACGGTGAAGCACTGCCCCACATGGACGTCGAGGGAATCGTAGACGTTCTGGACGGTGTGGGAGCCCTCTGTCTCAACAAGCTTCAGGGGATGACCCTGGATCCTGAAGTTGAGCGAATCCTTCAGCCCAACGTTGCAGATTCTATACTTGTATGTCTTGCCTGGCTTCATTGTGAACATAGGGGTGTCGCTGCCATCACCCTTAGCTGTTTTGCCGTTGATGAGCACACCGTCTGGCCTGCCAAGAGAGCGACCGCTGTCAAGGAAGTTCCTGAGAGTGGTGTGGCTCTTGGCGTACCAGTCACCGATGATGACCCAAAACTCGTCCTCTGGGTCCGGGTAAGGGACAGGGATCAAAAGACGGCTGAAGATCCGGTGGCCACCGAAGCCGCCAGCAGCCCTGTGCAGGGCGGTTGATGGGTAGTAGAAGTAGGAGCCAATCTGGTCCTTCACCTGGAACCTGTAGGTGTAGTTGGTGCCTGGTGGGATGGGGCAACTTGTTCCCAAGGTGCCGTCCTGCCACGAGTTCTTCCTTTGTTGGATACCGTGCCAGGTGAAGAGGAGGGGCTCGTCAAGGTTGTTGAAGACGTTGATGACGATGTTGTTGTTGCTGGAACAGTTGATTTCGGGTCCAGGGAACTGGTTGTTGATGAGGATTCCCTGTTGGGGGATGCCCAGTGGGGAAATGGTGCCGTATGTCACGTTCCATGTGTAGTAGACGTAAGGGTCTTCGGCATTTATGGCCACGCCCAAGAGGCATAGCATCAACGCCAACATCGCCCCGCGACCCATTGTGTTTGTCTTTCTTCAATTATGCCACCCTTCTGAATTCAACCCTTTCCTATCTCCTTCCTTTCCTTTTTTTTCTTTTTAATTGGAAGAAGATAGATGTTCTTCTTCTATCGTTCCTCGTAGCCCTTAACAATGCCCTTTTATATCATTGCGCCAACTTTTTTTAACCATTCAAACCTTGCCCGAGTTATCTATGGTCCATTTCCGATGCACCTTTTAATACGGTCTACCTCTCATTGGTTTTTCGCTCTTGACCTTGTATCCCTTCCTTCTCCATTTTTAGAAATTTTTTCTCTTTTGGCCTTTGTTTGGTGTTGAGGTAAGAATGAAGGAAAATGTACTAAGATCAAGCTGTATGTGTGCACCTATGCCTGTCTTCCATCAATTTGATTGTTGTCCAATAATAACAATATTTTAATCTCAACTTCCATTGTGTCAACATCAATGATGCATAAGCCAGATTAAAAAAAAAAACAGAGAGAGAGAGAGAAATGTTACATAATATAAGCGTGGTGGTATATGAATTTGGAAGGTTTTTCGATCTTCTATTTTCTCTTTTTCCAATGGTTTCTATATAAAGCCTTACTTTTGTTAATTACATTTTTTATGAGTTGAATTTTGATACACTATATAAAATCATCCAATTATATATTGACATATCATCACGACAAGTTTGAATCTCATCTTATTATTTTAAATGTCATGCTCATTAGAGGATTTAATTAAATGATAGTATGAAAAAGTTTTGCATTAATTGTCAATACATTTAAATTAAATTGCATTTTTATCTACATCTTTGCAGCGAAGCTAGTTGTATTTTATAACGTTGTTTTAAAAAAAATGAGTGATCGTAAATTTAAAGAGGTTATAGGAAATAAATCGTCACTAATTTAAGCTTTTACAATAAAAAAGCATGTTGAATTATTTTTCACATGTTTTGCTTAGTGGTACAAGAAATCCTTAACATATCTACAAAAATCAGTTTATGGTTAGTGAAGATGACGATGTGGCCAAATTAGAGAGCTTTGATGCATCTGTATTATATATGCATTTGTTAATTAAGTCATTATATATTCATTATATATATATATATATAGGTGTGTGTAGCATTGATGACCTTTCATTGGAAACCAAATTATACAATAATAACAGTTAAGGAGTGCAACTTATTTAATGATTCAATGACAGTATTCCTTTACAGGTGAAAAGGAAATATGGCAAATGCAAATGTGAGACTGAGGAAAAAAAACTGGGTTCGATCTGCATGAAATAATGAAGCAATACTAAATCATGTGCTAGTATTAATTACATGTAGAGCATGTTATTTATTCCATAATGTTTGTTTGGTATCACAATGGTGAGTTCTGTTGGTTCTTTGCACACCAATGGATGTGTTTCACTATTCCCACCTAAACTTGTCTTCTCTATGGTTCTATATTGGATTCATTTAGTCACGTGTGATTATTTTAATGAATAATGACAGGTTAATGGTTTGGACGATAGGTTCATAACTTCTCAATTAATGGCCAATAGACAGTTTCTTAATGGCCAATGGAATCGTCTCATGCCTTGCATGCCTCACAAAGCAGTTAAGCTCATGATTACCACTATGTATGGTGTTATTCTTCCAAAAATGAGCATTAATACTACTAGCATGGTGATTTGCCCAGGAACTCGCACATTTCTCAAATAGTGAAAATGCACAGTATCCACAACTCTTCAAGCCACGTTACGTTGTTGCATGCTTCACCATTCCAAAAGTGTTATTCTCTACAAAGATAAATAGGTGTTATATATATATATATATATATATATATATTAAGATCAAGTTATATCGACACAACTTTAAGAAAATATTACACTATTGAATAATTTTTTATTTGTGTAAATTTTTATAAAACCCACTATTGGATTAAAAGCTCATATCATATATATTAAGTCTGTAAAATTTTAAATTAATCTAAAATTATTTAGCATAGTTTTTATATACATAAAAATCAACGTAATATATACACTTAAATTGAACAAAAATAAAAGTTATTGCTATTAATGTTTAATTTTTATAAAATTTGACACATGATTTTTATGATAGGTAATTGTAATTCAATGATTGGATCAATAAAAAATTATTTCATTGAAAGTTATAAGTGGTTTAACTTGATCATAATCCATATATATATATATATATATATATATATATATATATATATTGCGGTGATTAGTCACAACGCTATAGTTCCTGTTCTTCCATTTTCAACTCCTTCCGACTTCATCTCAGACATTATTTCATCCTCACATAGGAACATCATTATCCATCCTTTTCAGTTTATGTCCTCTCTAAGTTGATGATTCAATTGTTTCCTTATCTTCATTTTAGGATGGCTTCTGCTATGCCATAGTTGTGCTCTGGATCTTCAAGAACCTTGGCTTCTTGATCGAAGTTGTTTCAGAGTTCTATCATGACATTGGACTCTAATCAATAGGAAAATGTCTTCCCTTTGTTAGTTTAGTTATTCTTATATATTTTTAATCCCTTCATCTCCTTAGTATTAATTTTTTTTCTCTGTTTGTTGTTTTCATAGCATGTTGGTGAGTTATCTTCGATATTTTATAGAAAAATTAATCAAGATTTATCTAAGGGGATGATGTTTAATGATACTGGTAGTCATGAGCTTGAGGTTGCTTTTCGGGAAGGGAATCTATAGAGGATACCTTATGTATGGGTGTTATTAAATGTCTTCATTTTATGGCCTATCGGATGGGGACTGGGAGGAATATTAGTATGTTGGTGAGGATTTTTTATGTATGAGGGTAATAGATATAGATATCAAAAGCATACCCTATCCCAAGCCACCTAAGAAGTTATTCTTACACTGGTCCTGTATTTGAAATCCATACACCTGAAGAGGAAGTGTTGGACTCTCCACTTGTTTATTTTGATGAAGAACTTCCTGTTCTAGAGGAGAATAATATTCACTATGTTGTTGTTCTATTGGCCAACCTCCACCTAATCCTATATTTGGAACACATAATAATGATAATCTTGGAGCTCAGATTTTCGTCTATCAAAACATCCTTTCAAGTTATCAAACTAGATGTGTTTCTCTGGTTACTTTGTATTTATGTGTTTATTATCTTTTTTTAATATATGTAAATATTCTAGATGCATTGACATGTATGCCAAAAACCCAAGTCCCTAATGCCGCGCTTTAATATTATGATCTCATTTTGCTCTATCTCTAGTTGTACTTGCACATTGTTCTGTTGAGTTTCTTTGGTTAGGACATTTTATCTTCATGGTCTGTGCCCTTTTATAATGAAAAAAAGGGAGAAAGAAAATTAAATGTTGAATGTTGATCTTTTCTGAACACTTACCATGAAAAGATTATGTTTATTTATTTTTTATTCTTTTGAAAATATGATGCTATTGGGTTGATATGTTGATATTGTGATGATCATTGAGTTGTTCATCTTGAGTTCATATGCCATTGTTAAATTGTTAAGTTGATGATTATATGGTTAATATGTTGATCCTTTATTCTCAGGCTATTACAATTAAATGTTCATATGTAAATCTTTGTTGCCATTGATGATTGAATGCCATGAGATACTTTGAAATTGATATGCCTTGATCTGAAAGTGAAATTATTTTTACATTCATGTATGCAAATTTTGTCCTGACATAAATTGATGAAAATATGCAGTATTTGATATGCAATTGCTTGAATTGACTATGTTTTGATACTATCACAAATCAATCTTGGTAATTAAATAAGCATGTCCACATTGTCCCTCATTAGAAGCATAAAATCATTCTTAGTTGGGACTAATATTTGCTTTAGTATAAGTTTAAATCTCTCATTGGCATATACACGTGGACTATGTGAATCTATCATGAGAAAAACTCCGATCAAAATTTTCAAGCATCATAAACTACAATGCTAAAAAGTGATTATTTATGAAATAATGAAAGAGATTTGTTTGCTATCATAAAACTTTTGGAACCCTCATACGAAAAGCATGTTTTTTGGGGGAGCTGTTATTAAAGGGTAGCATTTTTTTCTTCTCAACATTCAATGTTTGTCAATCATCAAGGGGAAGAATGTTAATTTTAGGAATTCCAATGATAATGATAGCAAACATATCCTTTGAGGATCAATTCCTTTTCATGGCCTTCATGCATCACGCCACTTGGTTATTCAATGATGATCATATATTGAGCTATGGTTGTCATGTGAATTCAATTTATTTTGAAATGAGTAGATTAATACAATAAATAAGGAGAAATTGAAAATACAATTATTGTGCTCAATAATTAAGGTGCTAATCGCTTGGATTACTATTACATTATATGACATAAAGAAAAGGGAAAGATTGACCTCAATATTTATTTATGGAAGAATCAAATATGCAATAGTTGATTTAGCAATAAATTGAAGACTTGGATGGTCAAAATTAGAAAAGGAAAGGAAGGGATATTTGCTAATATCTTGTGGCCAATATTGTTAAAATCATTCCTATCTAAAGGAAACAATTAGTCCATGAAAAAAATCACAAAATGAATCAGGAGCAAGTTTCTCACCTAAATATTTTTCATTAATACTTCATTTAAATGAAATTGGCTGAAGTTGTGGTGTAGCTGTGAACCATATTTAAGTATCAGAGTGATATCATTCTATTGTAATACATCTTACTTAGCTTTTGTTTTCTGAGTGATAATCTTTGGCGAGCTTGTCCTGAGTGTTTGAGAGAATTTTATTTGGCGTGCTAGCCTTGAATGTGAGAATGAATCACTAAAAAGTAAAGGTCATTGGTGTAATTTATCTTTGATTGTTTAGTGGAAAAATCTCATTAGCTTGTAAGTATTGGAGAAGACTCCATTTGGGAAGTGAACCGGTATAATATCGTGGTGCCAAGTATCTCTTTCTCTACTCATCTCCTTGTTTGCCTTTTGATTCTATTAAGTATTACTATATATTGTTACATGAATTATTCAACAGAAAATCTCATAAAAGTATATTAGGCTTTCTCAAATATCTCATACATTACTCATAAGCCAGTTTGATCTGTGTACTTAAGTGTTTAGCAAAAGAAAGAAAAGGTACAAAACTTGATTCAAAACCCATTTTCTCAAGTCCTTTGGTATCATCATGTGTGATAATAAAACTTTTATAATATCTTAGTGGTAAAGACTAGAACTTTTCATTGTTAATATACCCACAGACAACATACCCACCATATAGTAACTACATCGAGTTGAAGTCTTGAATTAAATATAATCATTGCATGATGAATTAGTAATACAAGTGAATTATCCTCTTATTTAGTAACGACATTTTGTTTTATATATATCATTAAATTATTAGAATAAAGGCAAATATGTTAAACCTTTTAATAGAAATATGTTTATTAATTTATGCCTTGAAGCAGTGAATTTGAGTTTTCTTTCAACCGTGCAACATGTTAGTATTTATACCTCACTTATTCTTAAGCTTTTATTGTAATTGAGGCACACTTTTGTAATTAACTTCAATACCAAATAAGATAAAATCTTCTGAAACATTTTTGAATAATTCGATTAAATATTGACATGATTATGGAAGCATAATTTTTTTTTTTTATAGATGTAAATATGCACTATTAGCTTTGGAATCCTTAAGAAAGCGTTACAGCTTGAAGTTTTGAGTGGCAATAAAATAAATTTTGATAAAATATTTTGAAGAGGAACTAATCTTTTACTTGAGTTTCTTAAAGTACACAACAAGACCATTCTTGTTAGCAAACAAGTTCCATCAACAAGTTTTTCATGATATCATGTTTCCACATGTTTTAAATCTCATTCAAAGAGATATAGAAAAAATAATCATAGAGATGGACTTGATTATGTTATACACATGAAGAAAGGGATTCCAAAGCCAGAAATCAAGTTCAGATTTTTAGAATGTGACTCTCATTCATAAAGTGATATGCAATGAAGAAATCTATTCTGTTTTGAAGCAAGTCATGATTATTGTCTTCAATCATGATGATAAGATTACCAACAAGCTCTATTTGAAGAAATGAAGATCAACAAGAAGATCAGAAACTCAAAGAGCGCATTAGAAAGCACGTATCCTGAGGAACAGTGCACACTTCCAGAATAGGAGGGAAAATTCAAATTTCAAGTTAAAGTCAAAACCCAAAAAAGACTAACAGTGACATCTCACCATTTCACTTTGTCAACCGTCTCAGCTTCTAGAAGAAAAAGGTTTAGAAACCTGGTCCAAAAGTAAAATGTAGTTTTGAAGCTTCACTTAGAAACCTCATTTGACAACAGTCTTCTAACTGCAAAAGTAACTCTGAGACAGCCAAGCTAACCTTCTATATTGCATTTCAAAGACACAAAAAAAAAAAGATCAACACGTGTCACAAGAAAAACACATCAAGGGGAAATGGTCTAAAATTGAAAATCAAGTATAAAAAGATGTCAAGTACTTACAAGAAAAAGACTTTTTGGCAATTCTATCAAGAATGCAAAAATCAAAATCCCCTTCTTCTTCTGTAAAAACATTACTTCTTGTAATCATTTTCTGCTTCTATAAAAAATCTACTTTCTAAGTTGTTATTAGATAACATCTTCTTCTTAGGAAGAATTGTTAAAAAGAAGTCATTCAAGTTTTCAAATCATACACTGTTTCATTCTAATGAAAACTTGAGTGTTTATTAGTTGAAGTGAACCAACCTTAATCAAATCATTATACCCTTATCCGTTAGCAATCACTTAAGGTTAGCTTGGAGAGACTAGTGAAAGAATACTTGTAAGTGACAGGAAATTGGAATTACTGGTCATGGAGTTAGCTTGAAAAGGTTTGTCAAAGACTACTTGGAAGTGATAATGGAGTGGAACAATTGGTCATTGGATATAGCTTAAGAAGGCTATTGAAAAACTGTCTTACCTTCTCAAGGTTAAGAAAGCGTTGATTTAGTAGAACTCAACTAATTATTGAGAACTGGACATTGGCTAAATTAGTATAAACTCTTTTTGCAATATCTCTCTATCCTTCCTTATCTCTTAAGTATTCTGCATTTGTTTTTGTTCATATATATATATGAAAACATTTGAAGACTATTTCTAAGTTCTCACTTAGTTCAAAAAGTAGCTTTCTAAACAGACTAACAACTATTTCCACTGCCTACAAGTGAAGAACTTGATATAATTGGTTTTAGTGTTTCGAGATTTTAAAACAAAGTTAAAGCACGATTCAACTTCCCTCTCTTATGCTATTTCAACTTACATGCACGATATTTTTTTAAGTAGGGTGGCATGTTTAGCTATGTCTTATGCCTAATTTGTTATAATTCTTTGTTGTATACTTCCAAAGCATATATCCCATATTTGCACTAGTATACTGCAAGGCTGATATAGTTCAATACCTTTACACAATTAAAAGAGCATGCAAGGTACCCTTAATGAAATAAAGGTGGCTCGGTCAAGAATGTTTGTATGTTGTATCTAATTGTAGTTTGTATGGTTCCAGTGTAGGTTGCAACCTGTCAAACTAGGAAGATGGTAGTAGGATGCTATTGTAATCATTTTTTCTTATTTGCAATTGATAAAAGGCCTCATTCATTATATATAGCTATTATAGAAAAAAAAATGATGATGCATGCAACCTTGGAGTGTATTCTTGTTGGGAGTTTACCTTGATAGTCTCAATCATTTCATGAGCAAGGCATGCTTATTCCATTTGAAGGTTTGGGGAGAAACAATTGAGTAGGAGCTTCTTTATATATAGCTTGGTTTTTGTTTGCTTTTAACATAGTCATTGGGCTTTTCAGTTAAGTTATTATGATAGAAATCCATTGTATTCCATTCTATCCCTTTGTGTACCTCTCGGGTATGGTATCAAAATTTGACTTTGTTAGATATGTCAATGCAGACTTTGAACATAAGGTTTGGAGGCTTAAGGTTAGAGTAATTAGGCTATGGAATGTACCTATTTTTAATGATACACATCTTAAGTCTATGGTAGGATATATGAAGATGTTGGTATTAACATAATGTTCTTCTATGTCTTTTTTTAATATTTTTATTTGTTTTAATTTACTAACATGTCAATTAAGATATGCTAATGTCACAATATTGACTTTATTCTTTTGATTTCTGTTGTGACAATAGTGTGAAAGAACTCAATGCTCCATAAAGAAACATGTATTAAAGTTTGAGGATGATATAGAAAAGAAGGTCTATATTATATCCAAACTTTCTAGTTGCATTGAACTATGTTAAGTTCAAGTCACGCCATACCCAAATTTAAAATATTTTTCAAGAAGGAAACTCAATTCAAGCTCGTTGAAGACTATGTGATTCCCATTAATGCTTTTCCTATTAATGCCTTTTACTTTGTGCCAAATAGTGCAATCTTATCAACGAAAAAATAAAAAAGAAGATATTTGTTTGGTTGGTAAGTGATATTACGTTTAATTATTGGATATATGACATGCTTTTTTTTTTTTTGGATATTATCATCTACATTCTTTATAGTTGGGATATTTTTTTACTGTTATCTCAGATGTTACACGACTGCTTACGGCCACGGGTGATCCTGTTGATTTCATAAAAAATGATAAATAGTCTAATTTTATATTGATTTAACTTGATGACCTTGAGTAACACATTGTTTCTACCATGCAACATGAGTTAATTATGGAAGAGTTAAATTTTGATTAAAAAATGTCTTATCTCTTGAATTGGCTGAATGCTTGAATAGCATTATAGATGAACAAAGAAGAGCATACGATAACATCATGAATACAATTGAATGTAATACAGGTGGTTTCTATTTCTTATATGGTTATGATGGTACGGGAAAGACTTTATCTGCTTTGAGAAGATCAAAGAGAGACATTATGCTAAATGTAGCTTCTAGCATAATGGATTCATTATTGCTTTCAAATGGAAGAACAATTCATTTTAGATTCAAGTGGTATGTATAATTCAATAAACTAATTTGAAGCCACCAAAAAATAAACTAATTTTAGAATATCATTTTAAATGGTATGTTTAAATTAATAAACTATTTTTTTACTTGTGTCATTTTATATTGTTTAACTTACATGTTAAAATTAACATTTGCATAAATTTCTATTCTGCATATTACAACGATGGTGTCTTGAATCATTTGTAATTATTGGATGTCCCACAACAATATATAATTAGGCATTTGGATTAATATTGCCTAAATTTTTTACACGGTTTGATTTTTTTTTTATAACAAGTAGTGGATTGTCAAAAAAAATGTCTTTCATTTATATCACGACCCAATTTGTGAAAGTGCACGTAGGGGAGTGGGTTCCTACATAAGCCTTCTGGGTAACATGACATATTGAATGCATAGATTAACATGATTTTCATGCTTAAAACATAATTTCGTCTAAATCATTGTCAATTTCTCTAATCAAAACCAAATATTTGAATTCGTAAAATTGAAATGTTTCAGCTTACATAACCATGAAATCCTCTTACTTTAATTCAATATGTGCTCCTGCGTCTATGTCACAACCTGATTTGGGAACATGACCGACACGTGACGAATCTCATCCCCACGTAAGTCTCGTGATCATTGAGTTGTACTAAATGCTTATTTTAATCATAAAATCCATTTAAAATCATAAACCAATTTGCATACTCAACTCGTAATGATCATAAAAAGCTTTTTTCATCATTTAAATCTGAAAATGTAACTAAATACAAAATATGATGAGTTACTCTCTATACAAAATAACCATAAAAGCTATATCATTTTAAATACAAAATATTCATGGCAAACAAATATAAATATATACATGGTTTGGGACCCACAACTCACTGGAGCACTCTACAAAAGACAATTCATTTCACAACAACGTGAAACTCACCCAAACTGAATGCTAGTGCCCTCTCAGTAGGTGGTGGAGGATCCAAGGTTGTAGCTATATCTATGAGAAAAAAAGGAAAGAGGAGTGAGTTTTATCTGAAAACTAATGTGGATCCTTACCCATAACCATACATGGGATAAGAAGGAAGATACATAAATAGTAATGTAACATTAACAAATTAAATCATTTGTAATACATAATAACTATGAACATACAAGTTTGCTAGAAATATTAAACTATCTTTTTTTCTCAAGAAATTACAAAAGAGAATAGACTATCCGTAACTATAATATGATGCTTAGTCCTTGGCAAATAAAGCACCTAGTTGAGATCTTAACGATCCATTGTGAACCGCATCCTTGGCAAACTGATCTAAATAAGGATAATTTGCCCTTGGCGGGAACTTAGTATACCAAAGTTAATAATTTAACTATCGTTAATTCATAGTTTTGTTCCTCTCAGTAATTCTCTATTCTAAAACCATACTAACGTCATAAAAGGGGTTCTATGATTCTAGGTTCAATACCTCATGATTCTCATAAATAAATATAAAGTTTCACATTTCATTTCATTAACCACAACCAATTCTCATTGTCATAATCAAGTCTAAAATCACAAATTAAATCATATAAAGAAATCGTAGTTCAAGTATGGTCCCATGCATTTGAGAAAATAATAAGTGTCATGAGAGCTTTCAAACATATTTGCTAGATCTTATAAAATGCACATAATCTTATTTCTTGACAAAGTTCAAAATTTAATTTGCTAAATGCTCAAATAAGCTAGACAATATACTTATAAGGACCAAAATAAGGCCATGAGATCAAACCCACCCACTTGGAGGGATGAAATGTGAAGGACCAACTCCAAAAGAGCTTTGGGAAGCGGGATGGCATTAATGTCTGCCATAAACACCATAAACTCATAAATAATCCATGGGTATCACTAGATTACCCTAATCCAACTTTAACAACATTGGGGAGCACCCACACTTGACAACAACGAGAGAATAATAACACCCAAACCAAGAACATGAAAGAATGGGCAGAAGGAAGACATAATCTATTAACAAATACATACCTTGAAGCTTGGAGAAGGTAGATTTGAGTGAGGTTGAGAGTGAAGGGAGTAGAAGAGATATTTGGGGTAAGGGTTCTGGTTTGGGGAAGAACACGAGTGGGGAAGAGGTTTTATAGGGTAAGGGGTCCTTTTAGTGGAACGACATCATTTCAGGATGTTCATGCATCGGGTGAACCACTATAGTGGTCAAAGATATCACGAATGTGTTCTGCTAACACGCGACCACTATAGTAGTCCTCAACTGCTATAGCGGTCCTAGACTATAGTAGTATCTGATATATCAATCCACCTGTCAGGGGTTATTCTTGTAACTAAGGCCTTCCTGGCAATATAGGTGGGTCCAGGGGACCTTGAGGCTATAACGACCTCAGCGACACGTGTACTTAAGGTATTACATACTCCCCCTTAAAAGAAATTTAGTCCCCAAATCTAAAACATACCTTGAGGAGGGAAAAGATGTGGATACTTGATCCTTATGGCTTCTTTGGCTTCCCAAATGGCTTCCTCGCAGAGTGGTTCCTCTAGACAACTTTCATTGATGCCATTTTCTTTGAGCGCAATTTCTTGATCTGCCTATCCGCGATGGAAACCGGTTCCTCTTCATATGATAAGCTCTTATCAACTTGAACCGCTTGTGGTGTTAATATGTATGACTGGCCAAGCATGTACTTTCTGAGCATACCTGGCATGGAAAACTAGATGAATAGCTGATAAACTAGGAGGCAATGCTAATCTAGCCATTTCTCTAACTCTTTCTAGTATATCAAACTGGCCGATATAACTAGTACTCAACTTTCCCTACTTGTCAAACCTCACCGCCCCTTTCATGGGCGATACGCGCAGGAACACATTATCACCAACATCAAACTCCAAGTCTCAATGCCAATTATCACATAGGATTTCTATCTAGACTGAGTTGCTAACAACCATTCCCTGATTCGCTGGACCTTCTTTAGAGTCTCTTGAACTAAGTTCTGCCTAAGGCCTTAGCTTCCACAAGCTCAAGCCATCCAATGGGAGATCTGGAGAATCTCCCATACAACACCTCAAACGGTGCCATCTCAATGCTTGGTTTGTAGGTATTATTATACAAGAACTGTATTAGTAGTAAGTGGTCACACTAACTCTCACCGAAATCCAAGACACAAGCTCTGAGTATGTCCTCTAAAGTCTGAATCATCCTCTTTGATTGGCCATCTGCTGTGGATGAAAAGTTATGGTCAAGTCCACACGAGTCCTAAGAGCCTCTTGAAATGCTCTCTAGAATCATGAAGTGAATTGGGACCCTTTATCTGATATGATAGACACTAGCATACCATGGAGTCTGACAATCTTATCTATATAGAACAAGGCATCCTGAGTCATTGAAGGTCGTCTTTACTAGTAGGAAGTAGGCTGACTTAGTCATTCTGTCCATGATCACCCATATGGAATCAAAATCCTTAGTGGTCCAAGGTAACCCGGCTACAAAGTCCATGGTTATCATTTCCCACTTCCACTCTGGATCTCTATCTCCTGAGCAACCCTGCAAGTCTTTGGTGTGTATCCTTAACTTGACACACCAAACATCATGCCAAGAAGCCACCAATGTCTCTCTTCATGCCTTCCTACCAGGTATAGTGAGATCTTGATACATCTTTGCTGAACTAGGGTGTACGGAGTATGTATGCCTGTGGGTTCTTTCATCACTTTTCTTTTCAGCTCACCATATCAGGTATACACAAATGATCCCCAAAGCACAATACACCTTCCTTATCAACTAAAAACTCATAATTCTCTCCTTGATGCACTCCATGATCTTAGCTAACTTGGGATCTTCCCTCTGTTGTGCATTAATCTGCTTCACTAGGGTTGACTAGGCTCCAATGTAAGTAAGAAAGGATCCTGAATCATCCAAACCAACTGAACTCCCTCTGCCTCTAGCTTGTGGATATCCTCTATCAACGGTTGTCTCAAAGGGGCTATGTGGGATAAACTACCCATAGACTTGCCTGGGTGATAGGAGATTGTGCAATCATAATCCTTGAGCAATTCTAACCATCGGCGCGCCCTAGATTCAGATCCTTATCCTGGAAAATATACTTCAAGCTCTTATGATATGTGAAGATCTCATAAGTCTCTCCATAGATAAATGCCTCTAGATCTTCAAGGCAAAGACCACCGATGCCATATCTAGATTGTGTGTTGGGTAGTTCTGCTCAT
The DNA here is from genome assembly GCA_030441495.1 of Dalbergia oliveri. Taxonomy (NCBI): domain Eukaryota; kingdom Viridiplantae; phylum Streptophyta; class Magnoliopsida; order Fabales; family Fabaceae; genus Dalbergia; species Dalbergia oliveri. The sequence goes on from JAMLFY010000001.1 coordinate 15,040,490, forward strand.
GCATCTTGAGCTACCTCAATGCATATGACACAACCTGGCCATGCCTATAAGGATACAGCCAAGTTCGATTCTCAAGGTATCGTAGTATACTAAGAAACCACCCATGCCTGAAGGTAACACCAACATTAGAGCTGTGGTCAAACAAGTCTTAAGTTTCTGGAAAATCTCCTCACATGCATCTTACCACTAAACTTGACATTCTTTTGTGTCAACCTCGACAATGGCGCTGAATCTAGAGAAGTCCTTGACAAATCACTAGTAGTAACCCACAAAACTATGAATCTCTAAGACCGTAGAAGGTCTTGGCCAGCTGAACCGCTTCAATCTTCTTCACATCCACAAGGATACCATCCTTAGACACTATATGTCCAAGGAATGCTACTTTATCAAGCCAAAACTCACACTTGAAGAACTTGGTATACAACGATTCTCTCTTAAAGTCTCAGGACAATCCTCAAATGCTGCTCATGCTTCTCCTCGCTTCTAAAGTACACTAAGATGTCATCAATTAAGACAATCATAAAGTGGTCTAAGAAAGGCCTGAAGACCCTATTCATTGGGTCCATGAAAGCTGTAGGGGCATTGGTCAACCCAAAGGATATCACTAGGAACTCATAGTGCCCATAGCGTGTCCTAAAGGCCGTCTTGGGAACATCCTCACCCTTGATCTTCAACTGATGATAGCCGGAACCCAAGTCAATCTTAGAGAACATCTTGCCCCTTGGAGCTAATCAAACAGGTTATCAATGCATGGTAAAGGGTACCAGTTCTTGACTGCGCCTTATTCAACTGCCAGGAGTTGAACACATCCTTATAGACTCATCCTTCTTCTTCACAAACAAGACCAGTGGACCCTAAGGTGAGGTACTTGGCCGAATGAACCCCTTATCAAGCAATTCTTGTAACTACTCATTTAACTCATTCAACTCCGTAGGAGCCATCTGATATGGGGGTATAAAGATGGCCCTTGCCCTGGGCTCAAGCTCTATCCCAAACTCCACCTTTCTATTCAGTGGCATCCCTAGTAACTCCTTCGAAAACACGTCCGAGAACTCACAGACCATTGGAATGGAATCTAGATGCATCCATGTCTCTAATCGAGGCTAGAAATCCATAGCTTCCATTATCAATAAGCCACATAGCACTCATCATCGAGATCAAACTGGAGGGAACCGAACAACTAGTGCCCTTGAACACTTAGAGCTCACCTTCAGGAACATCAAACTTCACTGTCTTACTATGACAATCTACCATGGCATGGCATGAAGCTAGCCAATTCCTGCCCAAGATGACATCAAAGCGGACATGTCCAACACATGAAGATTCACTAGTGTCTCCATGTCCCTGACCTTGACTTCAAACTTCTTATAAACTGACTTGATGTAAAAGGGTTCTTCAAAAAATACCTTAATAAAGAAAGGCTCCTTTAGACTGGTAGGGGACATCCGAGCTGTATAGCAAAGAATGGGGACACATATCAATATGTAGACCTCGAGTCGATTAAACACAACTCCTCAAAAGAGGAAACTATCATAGTACCTGCTACAATGCATTGGACACCACCACATCCTAATGGGTCATGGCAAAAAGAAAAGGCTGCCCCCACGCCTGGCTTCTACCACCTAATCCTACACCATCTGAGCCCCTACCACCAAGGTTCTCCCAAGCTCCTTTGCCTCCTGAAGCAATAGAGCCCTCATAGGTAGCTCATGTGATGGTGTTGGTGTAGTGGGGTTCACTGACCCTTGGTTGGAAGCCCTCCTAACATCGGACAATCTCTCTTGATGTGACCATCCTGGCCACAACCATAGCATGCACATTGCCTTGAGTGCATATTCCTGTACATCAAACATTCCAGGCAGGAACACCTAAAACTCTACCAACTAGGCTAATTGCCTCCCCTGCTCCTGAATAGGCAATCCTGTGGACTCTGAATTGCTCTACCCTGCTTGTGCTCTGGCCCTCCTGGCCTTTTCCTCTCCTGGAGCTAACCCCTCCAAAAAAGAACCATGATTTTTGGCCCTCTTGGCCTGACTGACACTCACTTCTCAGCCAAACCACCATCCAGCCCAATGCAGTGTCCACAACCTGGACGTAGTCCATTGTCCCCACATGAGGCTATAGGCTCAGGAACATCTCCTTAGGTCCATGAATGAACCGCCTCACTCGTTTGGCCTCTAACTGGAGTAAGCATGTTGCTTCCTGGGCTAGATATGTGAACCTTCATCGCACTCAACTACGGACCCACTAGGAGTCATCTGAAGCTTTAATAACTCCTTTAGCATCTGAGCACACCCGCTCTCCAATAAGAATCTCCTAAAAAACACAGCCCAAAACTCCTCCTAGGGGGTGGCTCTAAGTCGTCACATCCCTGTAGGTACTCCTCATACCATAAACCCGCCTAGCCTCCCAGCTGGAAGCCAGCCAACTCCGTAACTCTCAGAAGGACAATGGATGACCAGTGTGATCTCTCTACCTCACGAAAGAACTTTTATGGATCCTCTGGCGTGAGACACCCATTGAAAATAGGAGGTCCATCCTCTTGAAGTGCTCAAGTGCTGAATTATCAGGATCTCTGGCTGTGTCTGGACAACTGCCTAGCCTAGCTGTGTCCTGCCTCATCCTATCTTGTCAGCTCTCTGAATAAGATGGCTAATGCCCCTCTAAAACTCCGAAGTGGGCATCGTGATAGACAAGCCACTATTATGGTGGCGACGTAAAAGGGATGATGAAAGGGAGGCATAGTGAATCCTCGAAAATGTAAACATGTGGGATAAGGCATGATCATGAAAGAAAAGATAAGACTCTCTCTTTGAACCTAGATAGGACTGACCATCCTAAAGGCCTTAGTAACACATTGTTAATGCAAATGGGCATGCTTCCATTCACATAAATGATGTGCTACTTATGGACACTTGCTCCAATGACATGTAAGGAAACATATGGCTTGATACTACTTTGTCACAACCCGATTTGGGAGCATGATCGGCATATAAAGAATTCTATCCCACGTAAGCCTCATGATCATTGAGTCATACTAAATGCTTATTTTAATCATAAAATCCATTTAAAATCATAAACCAATTTTTATACTCAACTTATAATGATTATAAAAAGCCTTTTTCAACATTTAAATCTGAAACTGTCACTGAATACAAAATTTAATTAGTTGCTCTCTGTACAAAATAACCATGAAAAGCTATATCATTTTAAATACAAAAGAATCATGGTAAGCAAATATAGATATATGCATGGTCTGGGACCTTGCAACCAGGAGAAGAACACTAAAAGACAATTCACTTAACGGCAACATGAAACTTACCCAAACTAAATAATAGTGCTGCTGGAGAGGAGGTGGTGGAGGATCCAAGGTTGTGGCTGTATTTATGAGGAAAAAGGGCAAGATGGGTAAGTTTTATCTTAAAACTCAGTGACTAGATCCTCATTCACAACCATATATAGGATAAGAAGAAAGATATGTAAATAGTAATGTAACATTCATAAATTAAATCATTTGTAATACATAATAACTATGAAATCACAAGTTTGCTATAAATAAAAAAACTATCTTTGTTTCTCAACAAATTATAAAAGGGAACAAACTATCCATAACTGTAATATGGTACTAGTCCTTAGCGAACAAGAGCACCTAGCTGAGTCTAACGGTCCTGAGATGATCTAAATAAGGATAACTTGCCCCTGGCGTGCACTTGGTCTATCAAGGTTAATGATTCACATCTTTGTTCTTCTTAGTAATTCTTTATTCTAAAACCATACTAACGTCATGAAAGGGGTTTTATGATTCTAGTTTCAATACCTCATGATTCTCGTAAATAAATATAAAGCTTTACATTTCATTTCATCAACCATAACCAATTTTCATTGTCATTCTCATTGTCATAATCAAGTCTAAAATCATAAATTAAATCATATAAAGAAATTGTAGTTCAAGTATGGTCCCATGCATTTGAGAAAATAATAAGTTTCATGAGAGCTTTCAAACATTTTTACTAGTTCTTGTAAAATGTACATAATCTTATATCTTGCCAAAGTTCAAAATTTAATTTTCTAAATGCTCAAATATGCTAAACAATATACTTATAATGAGCAAAATAAAGCCATGAGATCAAACCCACACACCTAAATGGGTGGAATGTGAAGGACTAACTCTAGAAAAGCTCTGGGGAGTGGGGATGACACCAATGTCTATCATAACAACCATAAACTCATAAATAATATATGGATATCACTAGATTATCCTAATCCAACTTTAACAACATTGGAGGAGCACCCCCACTTGACAACAACGAGAGAACAACAATGCCCAAATTAAGAACATGAAAGAATAAGAAGAAGGAAGACATAATCTATTAACAAATACATACCTTGAAGCTTGGGGAGGTAGATTTGAGCGAGGTTGAGAGTGAAGGGAGTGGAAGAGAGATTAAGGTGACTGTTGGGGTTTTTAGGGAAGAACATGAGTAGAGGAAGGGTTTTATAAGGTAAGGAGGTCCTTTGAGTGTCATTTCAGTATTGTTCATTCAGAAGGTATCGCGAATGTATCCTAGCCAACATGCAACCGATATTAGTCCTGAACCGCTAGGACTACTATAGTGGTTGACAGAATACCCAAAAATATTTAGTCCAGATGTTGGAGGGTCATTCTTACATCTTGGGGCCTTCCTAGCAACATGGATAGGTCCTGGGGACCTTGAGGCTATACTAGACTTATCTAGGGACATGTGTACTTAAGGTATTACTTTGTGATTTCATATACTATTTTATTTCATGATCTTAGTCATAATCTGAAAATCAGTTCAATGCTTGAAACTGAATCATGAGTTCATATCTAACTTGTGACACAAATTTTAATCACAATCTACATTTCGAATCCATACTTAAATTCTAAAAACATGAAGGGATGTACAAAAATTCTAAAAATAAATACATAATCTTAAAATGAAGTACATGGTTCAGATCCTGCCTATACAACTACTTGGAGCACTCTAATCTAACATAATTCTAGACTAAGCCTCATTGCAAAGTAAAGCTCATTGGAGCAACTGTCTATAAGAACGGTGACTGGTAACCACTAGATTTGCAGCTATAACTGTAAGGAGGAAGGGGAAAGGGAAGGGTGAGTCAGCGGACTCAGTGAGTGGATTCTCATCTCCCACCACCTATATGGGACAATCAACATGATATATATTCTACATGCATCAACCAAAAATCATTTTAATATCTATATGCATAATTACATAGGAAAATATTTCTGAATACATGGTGCGATAATTACTAGAGAAATAGGAATATCTGACCATGATACTAATATTCATATTTACTCTAATCTTTGAACATTGAAAGGTCCTCTAATGAGGTCCCATAAGGCAGATATCTAATTAGGTTCAATTCTCTAAATACTATGAAGCTGTGAGATTGTCCTCTGGTGGACAACTTGGTACTAAGGCTAATGATTTTATAGCCATTAACTCACTTTTGGTTCTCTATAATTACCATCTAAAACTAAATTACATATAGACTAAATAACTCTAAAAACTCTTAAAACTATGAAAGTTCTGAACTCATATAATTATAACAAGATGATTGTCAAGCATAACTGGGTTCTGAAATCATGCCCAAAGGATCACTAGCTTGCAAACATGGTGATTTCAAAAAGCCCACATAGTATGTGTCTGGTCAATGTTCTGAATCAAACTTAATTCAATACTATCAATAATGCATGACTGGAATTTCTAAAATCATATTAACATATCTGTTTGTGAAGATAAATCTACTCTACTTAACATTATTTTAATAAAACATAACTTGAGATTTTGAAATCATAAACATGGTGGTAATTTCATCAATCCATAATACTGTCCAAAAATTTTGGTAAACCTACTAAATCTCATATTTTTCAACAAATCTTTTCATGAGTAGATAAAATATTTTCATGGCATACAACAAATCAAACATGGTCCCATGGTTTTCTAAAACATATTTTGATGATTTATTCAAAGATTCACAATTCTTCCAAACTTAGCGTATTTTGTAAAATCATATTGATGACATAGTTCTATTTGTAAATTCATATTTAGTAATAATAATGCTAAAAACATAATTATAATGACTAAAAATAAAGTTATGAGTTGAAACTCACTCACCATTTGGAGCCAGGAGTGCATGGGTACTAACCACTTGATCTTGGAAGCTAGGAATGGCTTTAACGACTATCATACTATAAGCTCACTAGAACAACTCTATGAACATTGGGAAAGTACCCAAACTTGACAATAATCAAGAATAACAACACCTAAAAACATGGAAAAGGAAGGAAAGAGAAGAATCTTGCATAAACCATAGACAAACCCTTACCTTGAAGTTTGGAAGAGGTAACAATGGAAGAGGATGAGAGAAATGAGGTAGGAAGATAGTTTGGAAGAGTTAAAGTTCAGAGTTTTAGGGTAAAATCACGTGGAGGAAGGTTTATATAGGGAGAGGGGTCACTTAAGAAAGCTATGTCATTTTGGATGTGCTCTAGTATCGAGGGCACTACTATAGCGGTCTATGATCACTTTAACAGAGGAAAGCGCCATAGCATATAAACACATGTGATCTCCAACAAAAGCCCATGAGTTAAATAGCCTGATCACTATAGCGGTCACCTGGATCCTTCATAGTGTAATTTATGCCAACGACCACCATAGCAGTCAGGAATGCACATTCCTTTTATGCTATTTTTCATGCATATGTGGTCTTCCTAGCAACACAAGTGGGTCCCAAGGGACCCTAAGACTGTACTAGACTTATCTAGGAACACATAGACTTTTGTATCATAAGGATGTAAGAGATAGGATACTTGAACTACGTAGTGCAACTAGGGCAGCATGTCTATCCAAAACTTTGGCTAGGGATGTCATTTGTTATGTCTGGCCTCTGTCTTTAAGGGTAGTCATTTCCCATTTAAGCAACAAGAGGCACCTATCATGACACTTTCACTAGGCGGCTCCACCTTTAAGGGTAGCCCTTTCCTAGGCACAAGTCCTAGATGGATAGCCATGCTTCATCGCCTCATGCACTCGTGAGCTCTTGAGGATAAAGGATGTTAAGCATTAACTATCATCCTTGCTCCGTTTCTCTCTCTTGCTTTTGACATAAATTGATGCTACTGGACTTAGAGTCCTCGATATCTGAACTTTCTTACTCTCTATGTGAGCTTCATGTATGGAAATCAAAACTAACCCATCCGTACACATAGAAAATGCAAATAGCAAACATAGCATTCAAAAACATAATTCTTAACTACCATGTCTCAACAGTCTAGGTCATGTTAAATAACCACATGCCTATACTCCTAGCGTGCAAAAATGCAACACATCACACATCTCACACACCTCACATAGATCAATCAAACAAACATAACTTGCCCTAAGACTTCTAAAAACATTCTATCATGACAAGATGCATAATCAATTCCTCATACTAACTCTTCTTGTCTCTAACCTTCTCAATCCTTAATTAACTTCCTTCAAGTAGATTTACAAGCTTCAAAACATGAATTATATCCACACATTATGCAATACATGTAACCAAGGTAAACAAAATGACTTCCAAGATAAGGCCAACATGCAAGCCGACATTAGCATCAAATTTCAACACTTGCATTAAGAAATATCATCAATCAAGCATGCATAACAATTAGATAACTTAATATGCTTCTTATGACCTCATTAAGCTAGTTAAACTCTTTACTATCGCATTACCAAGTTGCAGCTTAAACATGGCATGTCTCAATCTAAGTCTCATTCATATAGTTCACTTGCTTGGGTTAGGAAAACACATATATTCTTTACATACGAGTTCACAAACTTGATCAAATGAAAATTTATCATTTAAGACTTAAGACCAATCACTTAAAAGCCAATTTAATTGTAATTTTGTAGTGCCAGACCCAAAGGGATCTTCATGTGAGCATATAGTATCATGTTACATGTTCCATGGCTTTGGATAATATCTTAGCATATTTCACACTAGAAAAGCATCCCAGCGAGAAAAAGCATACCACACCAATATCTAAGTCTTAAATCAAGTAAGTCACTTAGGTAAGGAACAAAATTGTTTAGGGCTTAAAGCATTTAAGTAATCCAAGTTTTTACAAGTAAAAATGGGTTTCAATAGATACATTCCCAAAGAAAGTCGACCATGATAAGGCAAGGTAGATAAGGGACCATAACTTCTTTCCAACACTTAACCTTCTGAAAAAAAATATGCTACCATACCAAACTTGTCTTGCATATCTCGTAAAGAATGTTAATAGAAACTCTCTTGGAAAATCTCTTCATTTAGTATCATGCATAATGTTTACCAAGAACCTCAAATATTCATAAGATCCCTTTTTCAAAGATACAAACACAGTCACCAGGTCATATGTCATACACATAAAATGCAATAACAAAATAGAGTTTAGGGAACCATGAAATTGGTAAACATGAGTTTCTTAAGATCATGAATGCATTAAAGTAGCTTTTTTCATTTATCATTCCAAAAGCATGGCAAATAAACATTTTCATATGTGAAACCATATGCTCACCAATCTTGGATGTGTTAGCTATGTACTTCAAATCACTCAAGCTAATAAGATTATAGGAACTTCTGTGAAAAACGCAAGAATTGCATGCCAATCCTTGGACATCACATAACAAATACATACTACCTAGTTTCACTCTTGGCCTATGAGGTTTAATGCTAGTAACATACATGCTTATTCTAATTTGATAATAGGAATCATGACATATAACAAGCATGTAGAACTAATCACATTGTGTACTAAATATTTTTCAAGAATTTTTCCTTAGCCTATATATACATCAGTCATGTGGTTCTTTTACTTCATCTTTCAAAGTTCCGAATCATGGCCACAGAATCAATCATTCATACTTTAATAAAAGGTTATAATAATTTATTCATTTTAATCATAAACATAAGTAAGCAAAATATTTGTAGCTTGCAACATTTCCACATCATGCATATAAATGGGAGAGAAGGGGCAAGAAACAATCAACTTGCATTACCATTCATAATGATATTCAAAACTTGTCCAGTGATTTATGTCATGTAGTTAACCTATTCTACATGCATACTACACTCATATCATGCAAAAGCACAATTCCAAACATGAATCATAAAGCAATGAACCTTTAGGAACAGGACATGGATGAGGTTCATGGCATCAAGGTTGCATAAAATAATTTAACACATAAGAAGCCAATTGTCAATCCTACAAGAAGCCTACATATGTTATTCATGTTTTCATTGTGATTCTACTTGCTAACTCTAGGTCACTTGCATGCGAACCCTAATTAGCTATTTTTAACTCCAGGATGAAGGGGTTGTGTCGGGTCCTCGAATTGCATCGTCATGTGACTTGCAACTCTCTAAAGTAGCAGGAAATCCTTCTTCTTGTACCCTTTCTAACTGTCTCCGGTAGCATGTGAATGTGCCACACAAGCACTCCGTGGCATTTTACGCATGTTTGATAGCTGGATTTGACCAACTGGTCCATACAGAACTTTGCCATTATGGTTGGCCATTTCCATGAACCCGAGGCTGGGCAATGGTAGGACGTACCAGGAGGGGCACTATGGGGGTGGCCCTCATTGATGGTGGCTACTGATGACCTCTGCCTAAACTAGTCAAGCTAACTGCACTCCCTGTTGATGCATTCTAGCTCATATGTTCTCATTGACTCCTAATAAGGGGTATTTATGTCACTTATCTTGCTATCAAACTTTAGCTTTTTTCATGAGTTTTATTGTGTTATTGATATAATTAATTAGGATTTTGATTTATTTCTCATTGTGTGATTTAAATAAAATTATTTATTTTTACATTGATTTTGAATAATTTATCATTATACCCGTTTGCGATTGACTTGTCTCTTTGAGTATGGTTTTGTGCATAGGAGTTTTGAATCAAGTATAAAGTGTCAAGAACAAGGCTTGGAACTCTCTGCATAGAGCTTGTAGCAATAATCAATTTTGGAGAATTTGGAAGCTAAATAGAAGAGTTATTGAGTTCATTTGAGCACATTTGCAGAAAGTATTGTAATGGAAAATCTCTATCTCTCTCTCAGGGATCAGATTTGGACAAATAAAGATGTTTTGGAAAGATCAAGAAGTCCTCTAAAACTTTCTCAAAACCCAGTTCTAAGAGTATCTTGGTGAAAATCGAGTTGCAAGATTAAAGGTTGCTGATATTCTAATGTTGTCCAACTTGACCTCCAATTAGTATTTTCGTAATATTTGGAGCTACATATGTCCGATTATGGTGCTTTTGGTGGCGTTAGAAAGCTTACTCAAAGGGCTACAATCACTATTTCCAGTTCCAACGATAGATTCGAATGTTTAAGGAGCCAAAATGACCAAATACGTGAAGACGTAAATTCTGTCAGCGCTCCAGCGCTCAATAGCACTTGAAAATTGATTTTAATCAGTGTAGCTCATGAGCGCCACATCACAGCACTCATACGATGACGCAAATAACTCGTTAAATCAGTTTTGGGCCTACTTTGGCCTATTTTTAAAGAGCAGTATTTAAGGGATTGTTACAGACTTTTACCCTAACTTTTACTCAGTTTTAGATCTACAATTAAGCGCCACCTTCTCTCTCCATTTCTCTCTTCTTCATCTCTTTTCTCTCTCTTAGGGATTCTATTAGTGAAGGTGCTTTGTCTTGGAGATTGTGGCAATGATTATTACTATTATTTTCAGGTTCTCTTTTATCTTTATTGTTGTAATCCTCTAGAGATGGCGAAATATATTTCTTTCCTAGTATAAGGGTTTTTGAATGGATTAGGATAATGTTTGAGACCTCTTTTGATATTAAATGCATTAGTTTTGTTAATGTTCTACAGTTTCTATTCCTCTAATTATTGTGGTGATTGTTATGATCTTTATTGGGATAACTAAATTAGCGATCATCATTTAGGGAAACCTTTTGGGCATAAATCGATAGATCTATTGGTTTTTATTTGAAGGAGAACCTTAGAATTAGCTTTCCGATGGGCGATTAAGCTATAACAATTGGCTCATTAAATTAATGTGATTTCTAAATAAATTGAGATTTCATTTATTAGTTATTTGTATTGATTAAATTCTAGAGATCAATTTATTCCTAGTAGAATTGCTAGTAATTTATTAATAATAGCCACTAATGGGTTTAATATTTGGTCAATGATAATTAATTCTCAATCCTAGGAATACCTTGTACTAGTGCCTTCTTTTCTATTGCTATTATCTTGTTACTATTATCTTTTAATTTTAATTGCTATAGTTTCATTCTTCCAAACCCCCAATTTCCCAACTAAGTGATAGAGCCTCCTTGAGAGATGACCTAAGTTGTGTCATTTACTACATTTTTTGTGCAACTTAGCATTAAAATAAATTTCTAATTTGAGAAGGTAGACGACAACCTCCGTTAAATTTTACATCGTTGCTGAGGAGGCATTAAAATTTAGTTTTTTTTTGTTTTATTTTATTTTGTTATTTATTTATTTATTTACTATTTTTATTTTCTGCTATTTATTCTATTTTGCAAAAAAAATGAAAATAAATTAAAAAAAAATTTTGTTCCCTTGTATGAGGCATTCCCTGTCTGTTGGAAATTTGATACCTCTTAACTCTAGATTGAGAAAACTTTGAGAAAATCAATTAGGCAAGACATCAACAAATGGAACCATCTGAGCATTCTAATCTTATTTTTAGTGTTTCAGGAAATACAAGTGACATAGGAGATAGGAAGGGACACTTAGGGAGCTCATTGGTCCTGATTTTACCCGCAGCCTTTGGCCATTACATATCCCAGGCTTGACATTGACTTTGAGCTTAAGGGGTACATGGTTCATGCTCTACCCAAGTTCCATGGGTTGTTTGGGAGAACCACACCAACACCTAAAGAAGCGGCATATGGTGTGTTCTGGCATAAGACCCAATGGGGTGGAAATAGATGATGTTAAGCTAAGAGCATTCCCTTCTCCCTAGAGGGTGCAACAGAAAATTAGTTTTTCAACCTTCCTGATGGTGTTATAAATAATTGGACTGGGATGAAGAGGCTTTTCTTGAAAAGGTATTTTCTCGCCACTAGAGTGGCTTCTATAAAAAAGAGATCTATGAAATCTGCCGCTCGATGAGACTCTACATGAATATTGGAAACGCTTCAAGCTTCTTTGTGCAAGCTACCCTAACCATCAGATCCCAGAGTAACTCCTCCTTTAGTACTTTTGTGAGGGGTTGGTACCTCCTGATAGATGTATGATAGATGCTAGTGGAGGGACACTCCTGATAAGACTCTAGCAAAGGCCCGTACTTTAATTGAGAATATGGTTGCAAATTTTTAGCAATTTGGTTCAGGACAGCCAATACAAAGGGTCTTCATGAAGTGACCTAGCCAGAGAATCCAGATTGACCCAAACTTTCCAGCAACTTTCTGGCCTCATACGCAGCTAATGGCTAGCTAGGTAGCAACTCTGGTTCCTAAGGTCTATGGCATATGTACTTCACATGACCATCACACTAACATATGCCCAGCTTTGCAAGATGACTCAACCACTAGGGTAACAGCAATACATCCCATCAGAATCCACCTCAGAATCAGGTAGGTCAATTCCTATATGGGAACATATATGACTCCAGTTGGAAGAATCACCCCAATTTGAAGTGGGGAAATAACTCTCAACCAGGGCTAATTATCACAACAGAAATACTTGCCACCTCATCAGAGGCAACCGGCCCCCTGTACCTCCATATTCAAATCCTACAATGACTAAGATGATGAAAATGATGATGGAGCAAATGCAGGAAATTAGAAGAGAAAATGTCCAGTTGAGAGATGAGGAGACTCAGATGAAGAATAATTAGAGCCAGGAGACCCCAGCTGCCAGTTACCTCTCAAACTATGCCCAATCCAAGGGGAAATGTTTGCACAATTACCCTGAGGTCTGGGATGAAAATTCAGAGGTAGCCAGTCTTGTAGAGGAAGATCAGTAAGACAAAACTGGGTCTGAAGGTGATTCTGAGCGCCAGTGCTCAAACACTGCCATGCTCAGCAGAGCATGTAGAAAGTGACTGGGAATGGAAGACCTCTCGGTGAGCGCCATAGTGCTCAACAAAGGCCACCAGAGATGAAAACTTCACTCCTCCACTGCCATTCCCTCAGAGGATCTAACCAAAGAAATCTGCTACATCAGAATTGGATCCAGAACTTGGGAAACCTTTAAAAAAGTGCAAGTGAACATATTCCTATTGGATGCAATCAAACAAATTCCCAATTATGCTAAATTTTTGAAAGATCTATGTGCCAATAGAAGGAAGGTAAAGGGCAATGGGGAAAAGAAGGTGACCATGGGGGTAAATGCCTCCTCTATTATTGAAAAGAGCAATCTACCATCCAAGTACATGGATCCGGGCACATTCATTGTCCCTTGCATGATGGGAACTTGCACATCACAAAGACCTTGGTTGACCTTACAGCTAACATTAATCCTAAGTCTCTCTACTAGTCCCTGAACTTTGGAGAGCTCAAGCCAATCGAGTTATAAATTCAAGTTGCCAACCATAGCATCACGAGACTGAGAGAGTCCTGAAAGATGTTATGGTACAGGTAAATGATTTAATATTCCTGCTAATTTCTATATGCTTGAAATGGAAAATGACACCAATGCAGCCAACATACATTAATCTTAGGTAGACCATTTTTGAAAGCTAGAACCATGATTGATGTTTATGCTAGCACATTATCCATGGAGTGTAGGGACATGAAAGTCCAATGTAACTTATCTGATCCTATGAAACATCCCATGAGAAACACTTCGTGTTTGGCATTGATGTCATTGATTCTTTAGTTGATGATGCTTATGGAAACTTACTTTGTACGGATCCAAATCCCCTTTTTCTCTACTTTTTCTTCTTCTATAGGATATGATGCACCAGTTATTTTAGAATGTCACAAGTTTTCAAATACAGGCACATCACCCAGGCAGTAGTCATTAGTTTTCTAGGTGCTCTAAGACCAACCTATGTTGGGAAGGATGCCAAAAAAATTTTCTACATGAGCCCGGGCAACACTGATGACTAGAAAGTCAAGTTCTAAATGGAAGGTGTAACACCCTAATATTTAACCAAACATACCTAGGACGTGTTACAGTTAATTATTAGTTATTACTCTTTTATTTTAGTTCTTATCCTTTAACTTAGAAATACTTTAGTGAAAATATAGGTAATTTTTTTTTAAACTGTTAAAATAAAACGTGAGCCACTTGTATAACGGGACCCATCACTTATCTATTGTAACAAACAGGGAAATAAAACTCCTCATAGACATATACAAAATAGGACAACCTTATGAACATAATCACACCATCATATATGTACATATAGGTAGCATAAGCATTAGCTGTTCCATGACTCACCCAAAACAAACCACTAAGACGGAAATATGCCCATCAGTAGGGATTGGGCTAGTTACAAGTCATCGCAAGAAAACGTGAATAGTATACACATAGAAACCATGATCATCCTACTAATGACACTCTCGAGAGGGTGGAAGGTAGCCAGGTGTGTGAGCGGGGTCAAAGGGGCAGCGAGTCGACCCACGGGATGAACATGGGCTCCTGACATGGACGGTGTGCTCGAAAGTAAGGTCATCAGAAAAGGGGTATCTGGTGGAGACCAAAAACTAGTGACTGGATGTGCGAAGGGACGGTCAGGAAAATGAACTAGTAGGTGGCACATTGACCCACAAAATGATAGGACTGGTTTGTAGTGTCAAAATGCATCTCCTAAGTGGGAGCCTCAAGGTAAATTACGAACGTGGCCATCGTCATCTGAAGACGAAATGGAAATTAATAAGTAACCTGAATAATCACAGGAGGACTTTTGCTTCCAGTCATGTGTCATCATTTTCATCTTCAGAACCTAAGGTTTCATTATAAAAACAGTGAATATAATATGGTTCATTTATTAAGTTTAAAAGCCATTAGCCGAGATCCGTGTCTTTTAGCAAGATTCTTAATGCTATAAGTGCATCATATCTCATCATAAATGTATGTGAATGCCATGTGAACACATATCATAATAATCATAATAAGTCAATATAACATAAAGAACACAGACTATCATAACTTTGATCTTTTCTCTTTAATAAACTTAGGTGACTCAACTTTCTTGTTCTCTACTAAGGGCCACCCTACTACTCTTTCCTCCAAGAGTTCTAGGTTATGAGCTCATACCTAACTAGTCGACACTACTTCATACTTATCATCTCGATAAGCTAATTCCGACTCCCAGAGTGCGGGGTAGGGGGCATGGAATCACCTTTCATAACCATTAATTCTTGGAATCTAAAGGAGTCCCTTATTGGATCACATCTCACAACCATTAATTCCTAAAGTCTAGAGGATCATTTCCATGTGTCTTATGTCACCTGCTAGTCTTAGCATATTATTAAGAGATGCAATATATGAACATATAATCATAGCCGTCATCATAACTTATGAATTAACATTTTATGTACAACATAAAGAATTGAGGAAAATTCAAATAATAATAATAATAATAAAGAAAAAGGATAATAAAATTTTAGGAAAATTTAATTTTAGTTTGATAGCTGTTAGCTACGCCGACGTATCCCTGGTGCAATGAGGAACTCAAAGCCACGTTGTTCTCTATAAAATATTTATTGGTTAAGTGATTTTACTTTCCTTGAAAAGTAATTAAGATTATTAAACTGTCGACCAAGATTATTAAGCATCAACAGAAAGTAATTGGCATTAGCATTGTTAAATAGGTAGGTCTATAATAATATTATGATTATAGATGAAATAACATGTACAATATTCGATCATGCAGTCTTTAAGCATAATGAACAATCCACAACATAACATTATTATTCAGTATAAAATATGTATGTGCTAATATAAAATAATAAAGCAATTAATATTTGACAATACATTCTTTAAAGAATACTCTCATGCTAACATAATAATACTATTACCACGTTATGTGCAACAGTGCAAGATCAATTAAGGGGTTAAATAAAACAATGAAAATTGTTAAAATTGAGTTGAGTCAAAAGAAAATAGACAAACATTCAAATATCTTTATTTAGTTTATTATATATATATATATATATACCAGAGAGAGAATAACTAAATGCCTCTAATCCAAAAATGAAGCCCAAGAATGATGACCCAAGATCACTCTTTTTATCTAAGCCTCAAACTAAAATATGCATTTAAAAGATAAATCTTGTCCTACTTCATATTCTTTTCCCTCCTATCAGTGTTCAAACACGAGTTATTGTCTTATTAAAAAATAAATTTCACTGAAAAGGGCTAGACATTCCCTCTATTTTATTATTATTATTCTGAACAATCAACTCTCTTCCTGACATGTGCATGCATACATAAAATAATAGAAAGAAGCCATATTAAAATTAAGGGGAGCAATGGGGGATGGGATTTCTAAAATCACAAACTAAGTTTAAGCCACTAGCAAGGGGTTGGGGACTCACACATACACATAGTTCTCTCTTTCACACACACTCTCGTTCTCCCACATACTCACCCACACACACACATGCGCGGAGAGGAGGGAAGCAGGGAGAAGGAAAGGAAGACGGGAGAAAGAGAGAATAGAGAGGCAGAGATGGAGATGGAGGAACGAGGTTGTTTGGGCTTCAAGTAAGGGTGGTTGGCCGCACAGTTTCTTTTTCTCCTTCTCTGAGTTTTCAGTTTGGTTTAATGGTATTTTGTATTATTTTGTACACGACTGTTTGGATATTTGTTCTGGACTTGAAATGCTTGGTTTGATTGATGATTGTATCTTGAACTTGTTTATTGTAGCCTTGAGATTGAGCCTGGTTTTGGGTTTAGACTGGTTATTGAGGATGTTATAGATTGTGTTTGATGTTGAAGAATGGTCTACCGGGTATGCATGTGCATGATTTGTGACCTAATGATAGGTGAATAAGATGAGAACCAGATAACAAAGGCCAAGAGAGAAAAAAAAAATACCAAACACTGTTGTTCTTTTCTAACTTCCCAAATCTCTCAGCTTCTGTAATTCTTCCTTAGTTCTTCATTACCTTAAAAATGAGGCAGTTTTTCGGAAAATGGAGATAGTAATATAGATGAATACTGATGATGAAAGTGTAGTGAGAAGGTAGAGATTAAATGTCTAGATTTTTCTTTTGTGATAGATGAAGATGGATGCAAGAGTAGTCCCTATAAGGGTTCACAGCCTCCTTAAATACTAATGCTCTCTTGACTCATTTTGATATTAAGTCTTTTATTACATGTTGTTCATGGGACGAGGAAAAACCCACACTAACTTGCCTCCTATTCCTTCCTGCAATTGCTGAATATTTCATCAGCTAAGCATAGCGCCCATCTTCATTGAGGATGTGTAGGTAATGGGGATAGTCTTAGATGTCTAGTTTTTGTTTGTTTTTATTTGTTATTGCCCATCATTCTGGTGAGGGGAGGGAGTGCGGGGAATAGGGAAAAATGTCACAAACTTGATTTTCAGTACAAGTGCAACACAGATATTCATGTGCTCACTTTAGTGTTCGGATACGTGGCTTCATTATGATGTTTCTTATGATGCTATAGTGAATGGTGCAGCAAGAGGAAATATAAATTCACTCTTTTGCCATACTTTACAATGTGCATTGTCAGTGCAAACACTTCCTTTAAATAAAGAACAATAAAACTAAGGAAGGAACTTAATGCAAGATTTACAATGACGGATAAAGCTTAAAAAAGTATGCTAAAAAAAATTTAGATTCAGATTCATTAAACTAAGTAAGGAAAGTGGTTATGTTATATAATAAGGTATTGAAAATAAAGTTAGTGTCTACATATCTTGATTGGAATTGGAGTTTAAATCCAATACGTAAATATTTTTACTCTATATATATTTACAATGGCAACCTATTTTCAATAATTTGATGTATAAAAAAATAAAGTTTTTATGTAACAATTATAGAAATCAAATTTATTTAACAATAATCATATAACTGAATAAAAATACTGTACTCATACATATATATATATATATATATATATATATATATATATATATATATATATCTCGTATCAAAATTAGTAATGTCATATATAAAAGCACTAATCTTAAACTTTAAATTAATTAGAGGCAGCAATTAACATAATCACGTATCTTAGTAAATTATTGGGAGGCTAAAATTAATCAGGAAAGGCTGATTATCAAGGTAATCAACTATCAATTTGACCCAGCTGATCTTAATTAATCACACAATTAAGACCAACTAAGAATTGAGGTATTACATTTCTCCCTCCTTAAAAGAATTTCGTCCAGGAAATTCGTTCTCTGTGAATAACTCAAAGTATTGTGACTTCATTTCCAACTCCAACTCCCACTTGACTCTTCTGTTATCCCTTGTCCCCAAGCTACTCTTGACTAACAGTAGTCTTATTCCTCAATTGCTTGACTCCTTTGTCCACAATCCTCGTGGGTGGCAAGGTAAAGGTCATGTCCTCCCTTAACTGTATTTGTTCTGGTTCTAACACATGACTTGGGTCGGATTGGTATTTCCTCAGTTGAGAGACATGGAAGACGTTGTGAAGGTTGGACAGATGTGGTGGCAAGGCTATCCGGTATGCCACCGACCTGACTTTATCAAGAATTTGGAAGGGACCAAGGAACCTGGGCTCAACTTTTTTACTTTCATAGCTCTTCCTATATCCTTTGTAGGAGTGATCCTAAGGAATACGTGCTCTCCCTCTTGGAATTCTAGTGGCTTTTGCCACTTATCCACATAGTTTTTTTGTCGACTTTAAGTAATAAGGATCCTATCCTTAATTCTCTTGATTTGTTCCATTGTTTCCCTCACAATTTCGAGCCCTAACATACTTGGTTCAGGGTTCATACCAACATAAGGGAGAATGACACTTTCTTCCATACAAGGCCTCATACGGTGCCATCCTGATGCTTGCATGATAACTGTTATTATATGCAAACTCGATCAATGGTAAGTATTTATCCCAGCTTCCTCTTTGGTCCAAAACACAGGCTCTCAGCATATCTTCTAAGGTCTGTATTGTCCTATCCAATTGTCCATCCGTCTAAGGGTGATAAGTCATGCTCAAGCACAACTTTGAACTAAATGCCTTCTGAAAAGCTCCCCAAAAACATGACGTGAATCGCGGATCACGATCCGATATTATTGTCGATGGCACCCATGCAACCTTACAATCTCCTGGACATATAAGTAAGCCAGCTTGTCCAATGAATACGTCGCCTTAATGGATAGAAAGTGAGCCGACTTCATCAGTCGTCCACAATCACCCATATGGCGTCATAGCTAGCTTGGGTCTTGGGTAGGCCCATCATGAAATCCATCGAGATACTATCCCATTTCCATTCGGGGTCGACAAAGGTTGTAACATTCCAAAAGGTTTCTAGTGCTCAATATTTATCTTTTGATGGACTAAGCATTTGCTCATCTATGTAGCCACATCCCGCTTCAATCTAGGCCACCAAAACATCTTCTTTAAATCGTGTTACATCTTGGTGGTCCTGGGATGAATAGTGAAATGCCTCTTATGAGCTTTCTCCAAAATCTCCTTTCGGAGGTCATAACTAGCTAGAACATAAATATTTCCTTTAAACCTCCAGAGATTATCAGTTCCAAGGGCAAATCCCTTCAACTT
Source organism: Dalbergia oliveri (assembly GCA_030441495.1). NCBI lineage: Eukaryota > Viridiplantae > Streptophyta > Magnoliopsida > Fabales > Fabaceae > Dalbergia > Dalbergia oliveri. Next base: position 15,060,237 of record JAMLFY010000001.1, read on the forward strand.
TCCTAATTTTATTGCCTCCAAGGTCTCCTTAAACTCCATATCTTCTGGTTGAGCTCAAGTGATTCTTTCCTTGAAGTCACTTGTCATCCTGAGATGGCCCATCCTTATACCTTTAGTGGTTAACGTCATCCCCAAATCTAGGTCTCTAACCCTCTCAATCAATTCCATCTCTCTAACCATCATCTGAGACAAGTGTAACGACTTTTGACTCAAGGCATCAGCCACCACATTAGCCTTACCAGGATGATAGTTTAATCCAAAATCATAATCCGTCAAGAATTCCATCCACCTTCTCTGCCTCATATTCAATTCTTTTTTATCAAAGAGGTACTTGAGACTCTTGTGATCAAAGAACACCTCAAACCTTACTCCATACAATTGGTGTCTCCACACCTTTAAGGCGAACACTATAGCTGCTAATTCCAGGTCATGGGTAAGGTAGTTTGCCTCATAAGGCTTGAGTTGTCTAGACATGTAGGCTACAACTTACCTATTCTGCATCAACACACAGCCCAAACCTTTCCCCAAAACAATACACCTCAAAGGGTGCATTGGGGTAAGGCAAAACTAACACTGGGGTTGTGGTTAACTTCATCTTTAACTCTTGCAAGCTCTTTTCACATTCCGAAGTCCATGTAAAAGGAGCGTTCTTCCTAGTAAGCATGGTCAAGGGTAGCGAAATCTGAGAATATCCCTTAATGAACCTACGGTAATATTCTGCCAAACCTAAAAAGCTTCATACCTCCATCACCATAGTAGGTCTTTCCCAGCTCATCACAACCTCTCTCTTCCTAGGGTCACTGATACCTCCTTTTGACATCATATGCCCTAGAAATTTCACTTCTTCCAGCAGAATTCACACTTAGATAGCTTTGCATACAGCTTCTTCTCTTTCAAAATCTCTAACACTATCCTCAAGTGACGCTCGTGCTCCTCACGAGTCTTCGAATATATGAGTATATCATCTATGAAAACAACCACAAACTAATCTAGATAGGACCTAAAAATCCTATTCATGTAGTCCATGAATACGCAGGAGCATTGGTTAAGCCAAACGACATAACTGTGAACTCAAAATGGCCATATCAGGTCCAAGAGGCCGTCTTGGGTATGTCCTTATCCCTTACCCTAATTTGATGGTATCCTGACCTCAAGTCAATCTTCGAGAATACCACTGTGCCCTTAACTGATCCATCAAATCATCAATCCTAGGTAAAGGGTATTTAGTTTTCACCGTCACTCGATTCAACTGCCTATAGTCTATGCAAAGCCTCATACTCCCATAGTTCTTTTTGACAAACAAAACTAGGGCTCTCCAAGGTGATGCACTAGGTCTCACAAACTTTTTCTCTAAAAGTTCCTCTAACTGGGTTTTCAAATCAACCAACTCTACGGGTGATATTCTGTAGAATGCTATGGAGATAGGCCCCACCCCTGGGACCAACTCTATAGAGAACTCTATCTCTCTCTTTGGAGGGAACTCAGGTATCTCATCCAGAAAATACCTCAAGAAAATCTCTTACCACGGGTATATCCTCAATGTTCTGCTCAAGGTCTACATCGCTAGCGGCTAGGAGAACATATCCCTTACTCTCTTTCCCATAACAGTTGACCTCTATAGCACTTAGGTAAAGATTTAAAGGCTTACTAGGTACATTAGGTACGGGGAAAGATGACAGACTTTATGTAACAATCCAACAGTACACGGTTAGCATAAAGCCAATGCATGCCAAGAATCATGTCTAGACCACGCATGGGTACACATATCAAATCTAAGACAAAGGGTCTACCTTGAGTGATGAAATGATAATTCAAACAACATCTACTCGTCCTAATAGGATTTCGGTAGGTGTGGAAACAGTAAGGTCATAGCGGAGTTTTGACTCATGCAATTGTAAGGACTTGACATTATTATGTAATATGAATGAATGAGTTGCGCTAGAATCCAGGTACAATAAAGGTCTGACCATTCATTTCACACTTACCTTCTATGAGGTCGTTGGACTTTGTTGAGTCTTCCGCATTAAGGGTAAAGACTCTCCCTTGGAGCTGTGGTGGTGGCAGGGGCGTCGGGTTCCTCCGGGGCATTCTCTAGCATAATAGCCTGGCCTTCCAGTTGAAACACACTCCCTGGCCTATCAAGCAAGGTCGATCTGCATGTGACTTCCCACACTTAGGACATGGTAGGTAGGTGCAGGCTGGAGGGTGCAATGGGGGCCTCCTGGGTGCCTTGCCTTTGGGAACATTCGGTCCCCCATGATGAAAAGTCTTCCTGGGGCCCTGAGCCTGAATTGCGGCTTGAACCTTGGAGCTTGCGATACCAACTTCCTAGTGAAGTTCTCAGCCCTTAACACGTTTAGCTTCTTGTGGCCATCTTCAATGATGCGGCATTTGTTGACTAGGGTAGGGAAATCCCTAATCTCCAAATGTGCAACAGCCACATCTCCGGCTTTAGCCTGGCTTCATACTTAACACACTTCCAGAACTCATCAGGATTCCCTTGAAAGATCCTCGAAAACTTAATTAGCTCTTCAAACTTCGCAATGTCCTGTGCAATACTCATCCCTCCTTGGGTCAGCTACATGAACTCCACATCCTTAGTGTTCCTTCCTCGGAAAGTACTTCTCATAAAAGTAATTCTTGAACGTCTCCCAATTAATCAAGGTGCCCGATGCCTCTCGCAGTCTTCGAGTGCCATCCACCAGAACTTAGCATCTACCTCTAGCATAAAAGTAGCGAAAGTTACCTTCTGTTCTTTGGTGCGATGATAATGAAAAGATCTTCTCCACACTGTTAATCCATTCATCTGCCTGGTTGGGATTCGAAGCTCCTCTAAATGACGGTGGGTTTGCCTTGCGAAACTCCCGAACTGGGCATGCTCATGGCCCTCGGCATTGTTAGGGCCACGACCCACTTCACCCTGGCAGTCCATCCTTTCAAACATCATTTGCATGGTCCTTGCCATGTCTCAGAGGCTTCAACGGTCTCATTGCCCTCCGCTCCTTCCAGGGTCCTATTCTACCGTGGTCGTACCATCGGTCCCTGAGCACACAAAACAACAAAACACTGAGGTGATCAGGCCCAATACTTTATGTTAAGTGAGCTAGTTACTATGGCACACACACATACAGGGAGTCATGTATCTCTATCCTATAGCTTGTCTTAAAGCAAAGCACTACACATGACATAGCTATCGTATCATGTTTAAGAAGCATAGTCGTCCAATCCTAGGCTTCATAAAAATCGAATTGCTCTGATACCAAAATTGTAACACCCTAATATTTAACCAAACAAGCCTAAGACGTGTTATAGTTAATTATTAGTTATTACTCTCTTGTTTCAGTTCTTATCCTTTAACTTGGAAATACTTTAATGAAAATATGGGTAAATTTTTTTTTTGAATTATTAAAACAAAACGTGAGCCGCGTGTATAACTGGGACCCATTACTTATCTATTGTAACAAACGGGGAAATAAAACTCCTCATAGACATATACAAAATAGGACAACCTTATGAACATAATCACACCATCATATATGTACATATAGGTAGCATAAGCATTAGTTGTTCCATGACTCACACCAAAACAAACCACTAAGACAGAAATATGCCCATTAGGAGGGATTGGGCTAGTTACAGTCATCGCAAGAAAACGTGACAGTATACACATAGAAACCAAGATCATCCTACTAATGATGCTCTCGAGAGGGTGGAAGGTAGCCAAGTGTGCGAGCGGGGCAAAGGGAGAGCGAGTCGACCCACAAGATGAACATAGGCTCCCGGACGTGGACGGGTGTGCTCGAAAGCAAAGTCATCAGAAAAAAGGGGTATCGGTGGAGAACCAAAAGCTAGTGACTAGATGCACAAAGGGACTGTCCAAGAAAGGAACAAGCGGGCAGCACATGGACCCACAAAATGATAGGACTAGTTTCAGGGTCGAAATGTATCTCCCAAGTGGGACCTTCAAGGTAAATTACAAACATGGCCATCGTCCTCTGAAGATGAAATGGAAATTAATAAGTAACCTGAATAATCATGGGAGGACTCTTGCCTCCAATCATGTGTCATCATTTTCATCTTCAGGAACCTCAGGTTTCATTATGAAAATAGTGAATATAATATGGTTCATTTATTAAGTTTAAAAGTCATTAGCCGAGGTCGTGTCTTTTAGCAAGATTCTTAATGCTATGAGTGTATCATATCTTATCATAAATGTATGTGAATGCCATGTGAACACATATCAAAATAATCATAATAAGTCAATATGGCATAAAGAACACAGGCTATCATAACTTGATCTTTCCTCTTTAATAATCTTAGGTGACTTAACTTTCTTGTTCTCTGCTAAGGGCCACCCTACTACTCTCTCCTCCGAAAAGTTCTAGATTATGAGCTCATACCTAACTAGTCAACACTACTTTATACTTATCATCTCGATAAGCTAATTCCCGAACTCAGAGTGCAGGGTAGGGGGCATGGGATCACCTTTCATAACCATTAATTCTCGAGTCTAAAAGAGTCCCTTATTGGATCACCTCTCACAACCATTAATTCCTGAGTCTAGATGATCATTTCCATGTGTCTTATGTCACCTGCTAATCTTAGCATATTATTAAGAGATGCAATATATGAACATATAATCATAGCCGTCATCATAACTTATGAATTAACAATTTATTTACAACATAAAGAATTGAGGAAAAGTCAAATAATAATAATAATAATAATAAGGAAAAAGGATAATAAAATTTTAGGAAAATTTAATTTTAGCTTGATAGCTGCGAGCTACGCCGATGTATCCCCTGGTGCAATGAGGAACTCAAAGCCACGTCGTTCTCTATAAAATATTTATTGGTTGAGCGATTTTACTTTCCTTGAAAAGTAATTAAGATTATTAAACTGCGACCAAGATTATTAAGTATCAACAGAAAGTAATTGGCATTAGCATTGCTAAATAGGTAGGTCCATAATAATATTATGATTATAGACGAAATAACATGTACAATATTCGATCATGCAACCTTTAATCGTAATGAACAATCTCAGCATAATATTATTATTCAGATATAAAATATGTATGTGCTAATATAAAATAATAAAGCAATTAATATTTGACAGTACATTCTTTAAAGAATACTCTCATGCTAACATAATAATACTCTTACCACGTTATATGCAACAGTGTAAGATTAATTTAGGGGTTAAACAAAACAATGAAAATTGTTAAAGTTGAGTTGAGTCTAAAGAAAATAGACAAATATTCAAATATCTTTATTTAGTGTATTATATATATATTCCAGAGAGAGAATAACTAAATGCCCCTAATCCAAAAATGAAGCCCAAGAATGATGACCCAAGATCACTCTTTTTAATTAAGCATCAAATTAAAATCTATACTTAAAAGATAAATCTTGCCCTGCTTCATATTCTTTTCCCTCCTACCAGCGTTCAAACACGAGTTATTATTTTATTAAAAAATAAATTTTATAAAAAAGGGCTAGACGTTCCCTCTATTTTATTATTATTATTATTATTCTAAACAAATCAACCTTCTTCCTGACACATGCACGCATACACAAAATAATAGAAAGAAGCTAGATTAAAATTAAGGGGGGCAACGGGGGATCGGTTTTCTGAAATCACTAACTAAGTTTACAGCCACTAGCAAGGGGTTGGGGGCTCACACATACACATAGTTCTCTCTTTCACACACACTCTCGGTTCTCCCACATACTCACCCACACACGCGTGCGCGGACAGTGAGAGGGGGAAACAGGGAGAAATAAAGGAAGACACAGGGAGAAAGAGAGAGTGGAGAAGAGAGGGGCAGAGATCGACCGATTGAGGAACTGAGGAAGAGGGGGGAGCGGTGCGGCTAGGACGGGCTCTTGGGGACCGGCCGCACGGCGCGGTAGAGCGGGGTAAGTGGCTTCGCGTGGCTGAGGGTGCACACGGTTGGGCAGATCTGTGCTCTGAGGGTGGCCGCGAAGAGAGATGGCAATCTTGGAAGGAGGCACCGGTGTGGCTTGAACGGCTGGTGCGGCTGTGTGAGGGGAAAGTGGAGGCGCGCGGCGAGGACCAGCTATCCTGCTTCCCGAGGCGCGCGGCGGAGAGGCTGGTGGCAGCCGGATCGAGGTTTCTTGCGGTGGAGGAAGAGGATGCTCACGGTGATGGGTGTGGGGGCGCGGAGTGCATGCAAAAGGGGAGGGTGGCCGGCGGTGGTTCGCGGCTGTTTGGGCTTCAAGTGAGGGTGGTTGGCCGCACGGTTTCTTTTTCTCCTTCTCTGAGTTTTTCAGTTTGGTTTAATGGTATTTTGTATTATTTTGTACACGGACTGTTTGGATATTTGTTCTGGACTTGAAATGCTTGGTTTGATTGATGATTGTATCTTGAACTTGTTTATTGTAGCCTTGAGATTGAGCCTGGTTTTGGGTTTAGACTGGTTATTGAGGATGTTATAGATTGTGTTTGATGTTGAAGAATGGTCTACCGGGTATGCATGTGCATGATTTGTGACCTAATGATAGGTGAATAAGATGAGAACCAGATAACAAAGGCCAAGAGAGAAAAAAAAATACCAAACACTGTTGTTCTTTTCTAACTTCCCAAATCTCTCAGCTTCTGTAATTCTTCCTTAGTTCTTCATTACCTTAAAAATGAGGCAGTTTTTCGGAAAATGGAGATAGTAATATAGATGAATACTGATGATGAAAGTGTAGTGAGAGGGTAGAGATTAAATGTCTAGATTTTTCTTTTGTGATAGATGAAGATGGATGCAAGAGTAGTCCCTATAAGGGTTCACAGCCTCCTCAAATACTGATGCTCTCTTGACTCATTTTGATATTAAGTCTTTTATTACATGTTGTTCATGGGACGAGGAAGAACCCACACTAACTTGCCTCCTATTCCTCTGCAATTGCTGAATATTTCATCAGCTAAGCATAGCGCCCATCTTATTTGTTATTGCCCATCATTCTGGTGAGGGGAGGGAGTGCAGGGAATAGGGAAAAATGTCACAAACTTGATTTTCAGTACAAGTGCACCACAGATATTCATGTGCTCACTTTAGTGTTCGGATACGTGGCTTCATTATGATGTTTCTTATGATGCTATAGTGAATGGTGCAGCAAGAGGAAATATAAATTCACTCTTTTGCCATACTTTACAATGTGCATTGTTAGTGTAAACACTTCCTTTAAATAAAGAACAATAAAACTAAGGAAGGAACTTAATGCAGGATTTACAATGACAGATAAAGCTAAAAAAAATTTAGATTCAGAGTCATCAAATTAAGTAAGGAAAGTGGTTATGTTATGTAATAAGGCATTGAAAATAAAGTTAGTGTCTACATATCTTGATTGGAATTGGAGTTTAAATCCAATATGTAAATATTTTTACTGTATATATATTTACAATGGCAACCTATTTTCAATAATTTGATGTATAAAAAAATAAAGTTTTTATGTAATAGTTATAGAAATCAAATTTATTTAACAATAATTATATAACTAAATAAAAATATTGTACTCATATATATATTGTATCAAAATTAGTAATGTCATATATAAAAGCACTAATCTTAAACTTTAAATTAATTAGAGGCAGTAATTAACATAATCACGTATCTTAGTAAATTATTAAGAGGGTAAAATTAATCAGGAAAGACTGATTATTAAAGTAATCAACTATCAATTTGACCCAGCTGATCTTAATTACTCACACAATTAAGACCAACTGAGAATTGAGGTATTCAGAAGGGACCATTCTTGGTCACTTGTGTGCACCTTGGGGGTGCAATTTAGTTGGAGAACCTCAGGACCAAGATCCGTGTGACATTGATGGGCATGGTTGATGCACCTCTATGAAGTCCCCAAGGATTTGTTGGCTCAGATGGCTTATTTATGGGTCGAAACTACACACCCTCCATGAGTCCTGACCATCCAACTTAGGGATATTAAAGCAAAGTGCTAGGTGGGAGACAATTTACCGTGACGTTTTTCTTTACCTTTCTCTTTTATTTTTTTTGCATTTTATTTTTTGTCATTTTTAATTTTAATTCTTGCATCATGTTTATTTTTGTTTGTGTTCTACACCATTCCTTTGACACCTTAGAGATCACATGCATAGGCTCACACCACATGCACTATATTGACATGCTTAGCATTGACTTTATTTTGTATTGCATTCTTAGTGGATTCACTGTGTTGTTGGATTAAGAACATATACTTTTACTTATGAGATTTTGAGCTTCTTGACTGGACTATCATGTGCCATGCTTATTTGTTCATGTATGTTTCCCTCTTTGGATTTGCATTCTATAACTTGCCTAGAGTCTTATTTGAAAATATGTTTTTCATGTGCATGATTGAATATGATTGAGTCATTTTTCTTATTTTTAGCCACTTGCCCATATAGCCAACCTTTGCATGTTTCCATTATTTAGCCCCTTTGAGCCTTATTGCTCATTTTTTTATTTTAGCACATTCTTAGCTAAAAGTGAAAAATCATAAAAAAAAAAATCCTAACCTTTTAGGCTTAGGAGAGCAATTTTGCATTTTTTATATGTGCTTGAGCATAAGTGTAGGGGAGAGCATGAGGACATGCCGCATTTAAGTGTGGGTAAGAAACAATGTGTACAAAAATAAATTTCGCAAGTGGCACATACAAAAAAAGAATGAAAAGTTGATAAAAAAATTCTGAAAAAGTTTGGTTGAAGGTGTGCCACATTGCAAAAGAAAGGCATGTAATTGTGTTAATTTGGACAAAGTATACCCTTAGACACTTGTGCTCTTAGTGTATACATTTGCTCTCTTTTGACTAGAGGCTTAGTTCACTGGCCTATATAATTATCCACCGTCATCTAAGCCCCATTACATCCAAAAGTAAGGCCTCTTAATTCGGTATGCATGTATGTGTGACAAGATGGAGAAGGAGACCTGTGACAAGCCTATGGTAATGCATTTTCATTTGAGGTGATTGAGTGTGCATCATAACCTCAAACACTTGAGTGAATGAGTGGCAAACACTGACCTTGGGAGGATTTTTGTACTTGTTCCATGCATCATATGTGAATTCCACCATGTGTGCTATGTTCCGTTCATGCCTTGCTTATTGTAATTTTCTTAATTGTTGGTGTGAAAGCTTCCTGTAGGGTCTCTAGGTTCATTAGATTAGTGTATTGTCATTTAATTTCATTCATCTTGCATTTTTAGTGTTAGAAGTCTAGTGTAGTCCGTGTGTATTGCTTCTTATCCATGCCTTGGTTTGATCTTAGTTTCACATGAGGACATGTGAAAACTTAAGTGTGTGGGAGTTTGATAAGGGGTATTTATGCCACTTATCATGCTACCAAACCTTAGCTTTTTGCATGAGTTTTGTTGTGTTATTGATGCAATTAATAAGGATTTTGATTTATTCCTCATTGTGTGATTTAAATAGAATTATTGGTTTTTGCACTAATTTTGAATAATTTGTAATTACACCCTATTGCGATTGACTTGTCTCTTTGAGTATGGTTTTGTACATAGGAGTTTTGAACCAAGTGCAAAGTGTCAAGAATAAGGCTTGGAACTCTCTGCATAGAGCTTGTAGCAACGATCAATTTTGGAGAATTTGGGAGCTAAGTATAAGAGTTATTGAGTTCATTTGAGCACATTTGCAGAAAGCATTATAATGGAAAATTTGTATCTCTCTCTCAGGGATCAAATTGAGACAGATAAAGATGTTTTAGAAAGCTCAAAAAGTCCTCTAAAACTTTTATGTACAGCTCAAAACCCAATTCTAAGAGCATCTTAGTGAACATTGAGTTGCAAGATTAAAGGTTGCTGATGTTCTGATCCTGTCCAACTTGACCTTCAGTTAGTATTTTCACAATATCTAGGCGCTGGAAACCTTATTCAAAGGGCTATAATTGCTATTTCTAGTGCCAAAGACAGATTTAGATGTTTAAGGGGCCAAAATGACCAAATACATGAAGACAACAATTTTGTCCAGCGCCTCTCGCAGTACCAAAAAAAAATGATTTTAATCAGCGTAGCTCAGCGCGTAGCGCTCATTTTGCGCTGCAACGCTTGTGCGATGATGCAAAACAACTTGTTAAATTAGTTTTGGGCCCACTTTGGCCTATTTTTAGAGAGAAATATTTAAGGGATTGTTAAGACTTTTACCCTAGCTTTTACTCAGTTTTAGATCTATAATTAGGCAACCACTTTCTCTATCTACATCTCTCTCTTCTTCTTCTCTCTTTTCTCTCTTAGGGATTCTATTAGTGAAGATGCCTTGTCTTTGAGATCGTGGCAAAGATTATTGCTATTATTTTCAGGTTCTCTTTTATCTTCATTGTTGTAATCTTCAAGAGATGGAGAAGTAGTTTTCTTTACTAGTGTAAGGGTTTCCGAATGGATTAGAATAATGTTTGAGAACTCTTTTGATATTAAATGCATTAGTTTTCTTAATGTTCTCCAGTTTCTATTTCTCCAATTATTGTGGTGATTACTATAATCTTTATTAGGATAACCAAATTGGCGATCGTCATTTAGAAAAACCCTTTGGACATAAATCGATAGATCTATTAGTTTATATTTGAAAGAGAACATTAGAATTAACTTTCCAATTGGCGATTAGGCTATAGCAATTGGCTCATTAAATTAATGTGATTTCTAAATAAATTGAGATCTCATTTATTAGTTATTTGCATTGATCAATTTCTAGAGATCGATCGATCACTAGTAGAATTGCCAGTAATTTATTACTAATAGCCACAAATGGGTTTAATATTTGGTCAATAATAACTAATTCTCAATTCTAGGAAAACCTTGAACTAGTACCTTCTTTTCTATTGCTATTATCCCGTTACTATTATCTTTTAATTATGATTGCTATAATTTCATTCTTCCAAACCCCAATTTTCCAACTAAGTGATAAAGCCTTTTTGAGAGACAACCAAGGTTGTGTCTTTTACCACATTTTTTGTGCAACTTAGCATTAAAATAAATTTCTAATTTATGGAGGTGGGCGACAGCCTCCGTTTAACTACCTCTACCAAGTTTAGAATTGCCTACATGAGGATCCATATGTAACTGGTCCTGACTAACATGGTGCTGCTATGGCGGTGACATCGGTTAACAAGTGGCAATGCTCACCTAAGAGAAAGGGAGAAGATAGGAGATCAAATCAAGAGTTCAAATGGATGACAATGACTCACACTAAACTTAAACATAATTGACTCTTTCTAAAGGCCTCAAATAACATCACGTCAATGTAAGTGGCCATGATTCCATTCACATAAACGGCATGCTATTTGTGGACAATTACTCCAGTACCATGCAAGGAAATTTAGCTCTAATACCACTTTTTCATGACCCAACTTGGGAATATGACCGGCATGTAGGGGACTAGGTCGGGGGACTAGGTCTTCACGTAAGCCTTCTAGGTAACATGATATACTGAATGCATGGATTAACATGATTTTCATGCTTAAAACATAATTTCGTCAATATCATTATCAATTTGTCTATTCAAAACATGATATTCAAATTCATAAAAGTAAAATGTTTCAGCTTACATAACCATGAAGTCCTCATACTCTAATTTAACATATGCTACCGCAGCTCGTGAATATAATTAAAAATTGGTTCAATACTTGAAAACTGAATCGTGAGTACATATATAACTTGTTACACAAATTTTAATCACAATCTTTCAAATACATACTTAAATTCTGAAAACATGGAGGGATGTACAAAAATTCTGAAAATAAATATATAATCTTAAAATGAAGTGCATGGTTCAGATTCTCCTACAAAACTACTAGAGCACTCTAATCTAACATAATCCTCGACTAAGCCTCACTTCAAAGTAAAGACCACCAGTGGAACATTTGCTTTCTATAAGAAGGGTGATTGGGTAACCACTGGATCTGACTATAACTGTAAGGAAGAAGAAAGAGGGGTGACTCAATGAACTCAATGAATGGATTCTCATCCACCACCCACATGAGACAATTGACAATATATATATACATGCATCAAGCAAAAATCATTTTAATATCTATATGCATAATTACATAGGAAAAATTTTTTGAATACATGGTGTGGTAATTACTAGAGAAACAGGAATCTCTGAACATGAAACTAATATTCATTTTTACTCTAATGTCTAAACTTTGAAAGGGTCTCTAAGGAGATCCTATAAGGTGGACACCTAACTAGGTTCCAATCTCTGAATACCTTAAAGGAGCGAGATTGTTCTCTGCTGGATAATTTGGTATCAAGGCTAACGATCTTAGCCACTAACTCACTGTTTATTCTCTATAGTTGCCATTGAAAACTAAATTTCACATAGACTAAATAGCTCTAAAAACTCTAAAAACTCTAAAAGCTTTAAATTCATATAATTCTAACAAGCTGATTGTCAAGAATAACTAGGATTCTAAAATCATGCACAAGAGATCATCAGCTTGCAAGATGTGGTGATTTCAGAAAACCCACAAAGTATTTATCTGGTCAATATTTTTAGTCATACTTAATTCAATACTTTGAATAACGCATAACTAAAATTTCTAAAATCGTATTTCAAGAGAACATGATATCATAACCATGAAAATTCTAAAATCATAATAGCACATTAGTTCATGAAGATAAATCGTACCCTACTCAACATTATTTTTCAATAAACATAACTTGAGATTCTGAAATCACAAAGGGTGGTAATTTTATCAATCCATAATACTATCCAAATATTTTTGTAAACCTACTAAATCTCATATTTTTCAATAAATCTTTTCATGAGCAGATAAAACATTTTCATAGCATACAACATATCAAACATGGTGCCATGGCTTTCTAAAACATGTTTTCATGATTAATTCAAAGATTTACAATTTTTCCAAACTTAGCATATTTTGTAAAATCATATTCATGACATAGTTTTACTTGTAAATTCATATTTGGCAATCATAATGCTAAAAATATAATCATAATAACTGAAAATAAGGTTATAAGTTCAAATCCACTTATCGTTTGGAGGAGAGAGCGTGGATATTAACCACTTGACCTTGAATGGCACCAACAACTGTCATAGAAGCAATATAAACACATGAATAAACTATAAGCTCACTAGAACAACTCTATGAACATTGGGAGAGTACCTAAACTTGACAATAATCAAGGACAACACGCAATAACATGGAAAAGGAAGAAAAAAGAAGAATATAGCATAAACCACAGACAAATCCTTACCTTAAAGCTTGGAGGAGATAAGAATGGTAGAGGAAAAGAGAAAGGAGGTGGGAAAAGAGTTTGGAAGGGTTAAGGTTAGGAGTTTTAGGGTAAAAACGCATGGAGGAGGGTTTATATAGGGAGAAGGTAATGCCCAGATTTTCTCTGAGTACAAATAATCAAAATGTCCCTAAGGTCATTTTTACCTGAATTCGAGGGTAGCCGACCAGCAATCCTCGAATGGGTCAACTCAGTGTTTGAAGGGGATTATGATTGTAGTGTTTGAATCGAGGTGAAGATCTCGTTTTCAAACTTTCGGCTCAAAATGACCAAAATACCCCTGTAGCATTTTACACGGGTAAAGGTGTCATTTGAGCCCAGAATTTTTCAGGGAGTTCGGAATTATGTTTATGAGTAGATCATAATAGTTAGTTAAGCCAGGAGGTCCAAGGGTTTAGTGCGACATTATCATTTTGCCCCTAAAATAATGTACAGTGAGTCTAATGACACAATTAACCAAACCTAAGCAATATTAGGCTCTAATTGAAGATTAATTAATTTTGATAATTAATCTAGAGTCAAAATGATTTATTAAGGTTAATTAGAATCTAAGATTGCTTAGTTAAACCCTAATTTCATTCTTAGATTCAAGATTCCTTGTCATGAAATCTTGAATAGTAAATTCTCTCTCCAATTCCTTAAATCAAGGAATTATGTCTATGATTTAATTTGACTTGAAAAGAGTTTTAATTCTTTAATTTAGCAAGACCACTCCCTAAATCAAGTCTTGACAACCTTAATTGACCACTATCTCACCTAAACACCTTCTTACAAACTTCTAATCAAAACCTTAATCAAATATACACCTAAGCACATCATTAAACCACAATTAGATGAACAATTTCTCCTCCCCCTTGGCTGCACATGCTGGCCAAATATATGCCCTCCCATTTGTGTCACATGTTGATTTTGTTTCACTCAAAGGACCATACCTCAAGCCATACCTTGGAGCCATACCTCACCATACCTTGCCCATACCCATAACCATACCAATCAAGAGATATTTTCTTCCTCCCTTTTCCTCTAAAGGCACCGGCCACTCCTCCTTCCCTAAGGCCATCCATGAGTTTTCATTTCTCTATAAATATGCAAGCTTGAAAGCTCTTTGAATCCTTTACACACATTGCAAACTTTGAGCTCTCTTTCTCAAAGTTCAAAGAAGTCCTTTTCCTTCTTCATCCTCCTAAACACAACTTCTCTTTTTCTCTTTTCTCTCTTGGCCGAAAACCTCCTCCTCAAACTCTAGGAAGATTTCCTTTCCTTTCCACCTCAAAGGGACCAAGCTTTCCTCATTTCTTCAAGCAAACTTTTGGTAGGGAGTTGCCTTTAAACTTATTCTCTTACTTTGTTAAGATTTGTTCTTATTGCAAGATGATGGTTGAATGATCTTCCTTAAGTTTTCTCATTTTTGGTTTTCCTTTTTCCTTTCTTTTCATTTTCAGCCATTAAGGCCTTGATGATGATCCATGATAGCATGATGATGAGAGATCTTTGTGTTGGTTGTAAAGACCATCATGTGTAGACCTCTAGAGCTCAAGGTTGGCTTCATCTTTGGTTTTGAAAGAATGATGACAATAAAAAGGTTTTTGGCTGTCCTTGTTGGTTTTTCCTTGAGTTTGATAATGAGTCTAGACAAAAGAGATTCATAGGACCATGGTGTCAAGAGGCTCTAAAACTCATTTCCATTTGGTTGAGATTGAATGGGGTTAATGGTTTATCCTCTAAAGTCTTGCATGAGCTCTAGTTAAGATAAAATAAGTTTGCATTAATGTTTAAGTTTATGCCTTGCATATCATGTTTACTTTTGATGCCATCACTATTTTCTCAAGAATAAATAAATGAACTTGCATTTTCATGTTTAAATTTCCAAGCTTGCATTTCATGTTTATCTTTCAAGCTAACACTTAATCTTCAAAGATAATAAAGAGATTGCATCTCATATTTATTTTATGCTCTCACTTTATTTTATAATGAAAAATAAAACAAAGTACATAGCATGTTTATGTCTATGTCATCACTTAAACTCCTAGAGCTCAAATGACTTGCCCTAGTATCCCCAAACGGAAATTTTAACCATGATAAGTGGATGTGTTTTAGTCATGATACAATGTTAGTTTTGATTTGTAAAAATGTGAGGATGTTTTCAAGGAAATGTTAGAAAGATGTTTTACGTGGTCTCAAGGTGTTAAAGTAGCTTAGAAAGTGTCAAAAACCATGTTTTCTCAAATTCTGGAGGTTCTGGTAATCGATTACCAGAATGATTATTCGAAGAATTTTAGGTTCTAGTAATTGATTACCAGCAGTATAATCGATTACCAAGGCTTTCCTCATGCCCAGAATCTTTTTAACTCTGTAATCGATTACCTATTTATGTAATCGATTACCATGATGTTCTTCATTTTCCGGAAATAGTTTTTAGCCTTAGTAATCGATTACCATCCTATCTAATCGATTACCTGGATGTTCCTCATACCCAAAACAAAATTTAGGTTCTGGTAATCAATTACCAGGCCCATGTAATCGATTACCAAGCCACCCTTTTGAGTCCAGAACCAGTTTTTTATTCTGATAATCGATTACCAGAAACCCAAACGTGCAAAATTTGTGTTCTAAGTATGATAGAATGACTTCATGTGTAAATGCTTTGAGATAAATTCATATGATTATGTGAGGTATGCAATTCGATTTCTGCCTTATTTGTTTGGCCATTGTATTGATGTTGTTTTATGGAGTTAAAACGTGTTTGAGTGAGGCAAGGACCGATTTAGGAATGTTAGGAAAGAATAAGTAACTAAAAAAAAAAAGAGACTTAAAATGAGGATTCTAGAACACCTAAGCACAAGAATTATAAATTCGTTTCAGCATAATTAAACTTAAGGGAAATGGTTTACAATTAGTGGATATGTAAAGGAATCTCTGATAATTGGTTTAGGAATTTAATATAGAGCCTTAGGTGAAGATAGAACTTAGAAAGGATTAAAGACGTAGACTTAGAATCCCGTAATCGAATGATAACCATCATACCCTAATCTGTGTAATGTTGTGAGGAGGTGTTAGTAAGCATAAAAATTAGAGCGAATTACAAGTAATGATTCTTTAGGTGCATCGAAGATCTATTATGGGTGTTAGGATAACTAGAACACGTGTTTTAAGACCCTTAAGGGACAAAGCATAAGACACTATAAGATAGGGAAGATGATAAGAGTAAGTGACCGAGTGAACACATAGTTATGTTATATCGAGAGTGTGTGAAATGGCATGTATGTGAGAATATGTGAATTTATGACCTGATTGTTATGATAATGTGGTACGTTATGATTGAGATGTAGAAAGATATGAGATATTGAATGTGGAAGCATGTGTTAAATGAGTTATGTTGGCATGACTCAAATTTGAGGAAATTCGGTGCGTTGTGCTAACGAATTTCCGTCAAATTGAGAGAGACTTAAAGAAGTTTATGAAAGTGAGATTTTAAAAGTGACATGTCGAGACGCATTTCTCCTGCTATGGTGAGGAGAAAGTAAACCGTGGGGGTATGGACACCGAGCCATACCGAAGTGAACAAAGTCACTGGTCTTAACCAGTTGATGCATTTCATAGACCGAGATGTACTTCTCCTGCTACGGTGAGGAGAAGTAAAACCGTGATGGCATTGTCAATTAGTTTGCCAAAGCAGACAAAGTCACTGGTCTTAACCAATTGATGCGTTTCGAAGAAGGAAAAAGTCCTATGATGGGTGATCCTTAGGCCCCCTACGCGTACTCTGGGAATCGGGATTTTTGTTATTATGTTACGCTTATCAAGAGGATAAGTAAGAACTAGTAACGACTAGTTGAGGTATGAGCTCATAGCCTAGTTTAGGGTGGCAATGATTCTAGGTTTGATACCTTTATGCCACAAGTTTGAGAAAAGAGAAAAGAATGTGAAGTTCCATACTTGCGAAAGAAAAAGGTTTTCATGAGAAGTTACATGCCACTTATATGATGATAAATTGTTGATATCATGTTTTATTGGTTTACTTGCATAAGGTATTGTCATGCATTCATGCTTTGCTATGCTGCATTCATGTAATAAGATTCATTATAAAAGAAAACACGAACCTTGGATAATTATTTTTATAAAACCTCATAATAGACCCTTGCATGTTAAATCTTTTCATAATAAACCCAAAGTTTTGTGGACATAAACAATGACATTAGGATAGGAGGATTCCCTACCTGAGATTCTTTAGTAAGATTTTCACCCCCTCTTTTTTCTCTTTCCGTTACGTCTTCAGATTTCGATGGTGACGTTCGTGGTCTTCATTGACACGCCGACCTGGGAGGTGCACTTTGACTCGGATCATTAGTCGTATCATTTTGAGGGTCGTTGTGCTGTCCACATTTTTGTATACATGGGACGCCTGTCACGCATCCAGTTTCTAGCTTTCGCTTCACTCCTACCTTACCATATGGTGACGACCTGATCTTCGAGAGGACTCGACCCCGCAACGAGCAAACTCGTCGTGCTCGCCCTTCGGCTTTGGCAGCGCGACTTCCCCGAGTATGTTCCTCGCTTGAGGCGTTCCGAGACCGACTCATCGAGAGACTCCCCACCCACATCTATTCGGAGGGATCTGCCCCTACGGCCCTCATGGACATCGGGAGGGCAGTGAGGACATGGTGACGCAATGGAGGCTAGCTCGACGCCTCGAGATGTGCCCACGCCAAGGAGGCCACGTTGTTCCCCCATTCCACATGCCCACACCCCGCTTCGTTGGGCCACGACCGAGGAGCTCGAGTAGTTTGTGGGATACCTTTCCCTATCGCTAGAGGACCAGCGTCACTAGTAGGTTTTGAGAAAGGGGTAGCTATAGCTAGAGTTTGATCTTTTGGGGTTTCTTGTACTTGCTGTTTATGTTTTCCTTTCTGTTTATGTGTTTTCCTTTTTTCTATGTATCATCAACTCTGCCCATTTTATATGGGTATAACTTTATTTAGTTTTTCAGTTAATGTATTCAGAATTATGTAATCAACTATGTTATTACGATATTTGCTTCCATGGATGAATGTGTTCTTTATTGCTCTTAACTTGTATGATTATGTTCTCTCGTTTTACGATTTACTCATGGTAGTACGTGCATGGCTCTAGTTTTGATTTAGGTTTTTCAAACAAAAAAAATTTACCCATATTTTATGCTAAAGTATTTTGATAAAAGGAATTTAAAAGAAGTAATAACTAATAATTAATCTTAATACGTCCTAGGCGTGTTGGGTTAAATATTAGGGTGTTACAAAAACTACATTATTTTAGAAGTGTTGTGGTATCGGGGGCACCACTATAGTAGTCTATGACCACTGTAAAGCTTAATAGAGGGAAGCACCATAGTGCATAAACACATGACCACCATAACTGTCATCGACCGCTATAGTGATCTCTAGCGATAGAAACCCATGAGCTGAATAACCTTCCGCTTTAGCAATCTATAATCACTATAATGGTCTTTTCCATGGCCGACGCTATAGCGGTCACCTGCGTACCCTTCGTGGTGTAATTTGAGCCAACCACCACTATAGCAAACAAAGCCCTTGACTTATAGAGGTCAAAGGAATGAAGGTTCTGTATTTATGTTGTTTTTCATGCATCTGCACCCTTCTTGGTAACACTGGTGGTCTGGGAACCCTAAGGCCATATTAAACTTGTTTAGGGACAAATAGACCTTAAGCATCACAATTTAATGCTATTGTTTCTTCAAAACCATTTATGATTTAATGAAAAAAAAAACATTTCCTCTTTATTATTCAGATTCATTATATTATCTACATTATGCCAATAATTTTCATACATCATGTAATTAATTAAATCCAAAATTATACTGATGTTTCATGTAACACCCAAAATTATTTCAAAAATTTTATTTAGACTTTATTAATCAGAATTTCATGATTTTGATAGGATTAGTCATGATAGGAACAACTTGATGGGGAAAAAAATGAATAGTAGTGTTGTGGGCCCACAGGCCTGGGACCAGAAACCTTATAATTAGGACGGAAGATGCTCAAGATTGAGAAAATATAGAATTAAGGTTAGAAAGGGTAAGAAATGAAAATTTTAGACTTAGAATTAAATTTCAAGCAATATCTTTTTACAAGTACCATATTTTAGCCGTTCGGTAAAATTACGATGTATAGTTTCTTACACCATATAAAACTTACAGTGCAAGTTGCCACCTAATGTGACAAGTGTGTGGCTTAGGAAAGGCCACACCATTGCCGTTTCCAAGAGCCAATAAGAATCTTACAAAAGATTCACAATTTCACTTTAAGGAAACCATTTTTATAATAGAAATTAACATATATGTTACTTTAAATAACTAAAATCATAAACTTTACCATTCCTTTCCCAAAGTTTCGGCCAACACCCCCCTAAACACAGCCATCTTTAGCTTCTTCCTCTAGCAAATACAAAACCCCAACTTGAAATCCTAGATTACACAAAAAAACTCAAAAATCAAAGTACAATTTACATACTATCTCTTGTAACTCCCAAATCAACCCTTTATAAGGAAACCTCGTATCATCATACCATTGGTTATATTACTATTCTTAATGTTCTAAAGGAGGGTTTACTTGGGTTAGATCAAAAATTAGGCACAAAAGCTTTGAAGGAAGCCAAGAACAAAAGTTAGAGTTATAAGAGCCAAGTAGGGCTTTCTTTTACCTCTTTTCTTTCAAAATTTGCTCTGAAATTTTCTGATTGATTGGGCCTAGAATTTTTGGTTTTATTGATTGATAGTATATAGATATTGATGTGTCTAATTGGGTGGAGTGATTGAATGATTTTAGGAAATCCTTTTTGTCAAAATAAGTTGTGAACTATGTTGCTGGAATTCTCATATTTAAGTAGATAGCTCGATTTGTATGATTTTATTCACATAGCTAAGACTTTATTTTTAGCTGAGAATTTTATATGATGAAGCTAACATGTTAAGGTGTCTCTAGTATTTCCCTTGAGTCATTTTGGGCAATTTTGCTATTTTTAAAAATTCAAGAACCGAGCTAGTCAAGTTTCTACCTAAATAGTCAATTCTGAGCACTGAATTTGTCTAATTTTGTTACTATATCAAATGATCGAATTTTGACTTGAAGTTTTTACAATGTATTTAGAACATCTTGAATTCCAACCTTAAATTTTTGTAGGGTTTTATATGTTCATTTGATAGGGTAACAAAATTGTGAATTCTAACTGTTTGCTGAAAATAAGTAGTTTCTGACCTCCTAATTTGTGGAATTTTTTTAATATAGCTAAAGATTTTATTTTGTTTTGAAATTTTTATAGGGTCTCATAGATGTGATTAATTAACTATGAAAATTTATGTTGCTCTATTTTGATGAGGTTTAGTAGTTGATCCATAATTTTCTTTAAGACTGAAAATCAGGATAGCACATTAAATAGCTGAAAATATGATAGAATGATTATGATTTGATCTCATTTATGTTAGTGAGTCTATTGATGATCTTAGGCACATATAAATATGAATACTTATTACAATTGCTTATATGTGAAAGAAAGAATGAGATTATATTTTCTTAGACTCTAGAAAGAAGTAATCCGGTATGTCAAGGAAAATAAATCTGACTACCCTTAAATTGAGTTGAGGAAAGTAAACCTAACTAGGAATAAGTCTATGTGAGAATTAGGGAAAGTAAATCCAGTGATCATGTATAGGAATGAACTCAATCCTAAAAAGCAATCTATTACCCAGGAGTAGAATAAGCCACCATAGTCGAAGGCTAAAATAGTTGAAGTAGCAATTGTTTTAAGTTACTTTTTATGCTATATGCTATAAGAATGAGTTTTATTATTCAATTGAGATTAGATACTTATGTGCTAAGTTAACATTATAAATTCCAAGAATGATGATTGGATAAAATGAACCTTGAATAAAGATTTTACAAACTAAGATAACTATTTTAATCATTTTACTTGCATGCAATACTTTAATGAATAAACAAATGCAGCTAAGGTAGATGATGATGAAGGTTATATGTGTATGGGAGTATCCTGAGATTTTAGAATTCTCATCCCTATTTGCATTTCATGCCTACCTTAGATTTAGGAGATGGCATCGATGGTATTTCTCCTTGAGTCGCCGCATGTGAAGTGGCACTACGACCTTGTTTTGAACTTTTTCTTCGCACTCGCACATGCCTAGTTACATGTATATATTTTCTTTCGTCGTTCATTTGCGAGTTCAGCTCTTAGCGGTTGTTTGACCCTGACTTCCCTTTTGATGGAGTTCCTCTCATATGGCACATCTAGTGATCATATAGCCACCTCCTACACCACCTGTACCACATGTAGCTATGGCCCTTCTTCCTCCTAATCATGCCCCTATGCTAGCACCATCATCCCCCCTCTAATGATAGCCTAGCTCCCGACCTTGACTCCCCTCCGAGAGGCGACGCCATGGCTTCGATGGCAAATGGATTTCTCTAGAGAGTTATCCTGACCTAAGGAGCCACCAGGTATTCATACTATGTTTTAGTAGCATCATAGATACCTGTTGACTTTTGAGATAAAAAAAAAAAAAAACCTTTTGTACATAGCTTTTTTATGGGTTTTACTTTAGAGTTGGATCATGTTTTTATATTTTGATGTACTTTGGTGGTCCCTGCGTGGACTCTCTTAGGATTTACGTATTGTATCCTGGCTGACTATCTATTTTATATATGTACTAGAATGGCATGTGTGCCCATTTGTTTATAAATCAAATTACTAATGTTTAGTACTTATAGAAAATCGGATGGTACTCTATCATACATTATTTTCTCTTTATTTATAAGGTTTCAATTATATGTCACTAAGCACTAGTACTTTTTACTACTTGAATATGATTAAGAAGTAATTTTACTTGAATAAGAGCTTATAAATAAATGAGCCGATTATTACATGGTATACGAATATGATACGTAGTATCACACTCTTGGTTATGGTGTTACAACCTAAATGGAACACTTGACTAAGGGGTGTTATCCATTTCATATAACTTTTACTTACAACAAATTATATTACTTAACCAAAAATAAAATATCAAATAATTATCAACTCATAAATACTTTTAGTTTTATCTTGAAATCTTGATGTACACATTATAAGCTTCTTGTGCATCCACAGGTACAAGAACTAGTTCAAGTATAAAATTTTACTGAATGAGTAGATAATCAATTATATATATGCATAATTACCATTTTACCATTGTTTCTGTCACAAATCGACTTGGGATCATGATTAGCATGTGAGAGATTAGGTCCCCACAAAAGCTTCTAGTAACGTAATTGGCTATATGCATAAAATAATATATTTATGTTCCATGTTTAATTTAAACATGAAATAATTATTATATATTAGTTCTAAATAATCCAATTTCAACTAAAATCATAATCTTGGAATATTTCCAAAACATAAATTGTGAATATAAAACTGAATTATAGTAATTTGGGCCGTAGCTAAATATAATTAATAAAATAACTGAAGGTCAAAACTAAGTAAATGTAAACCATGCATGTCTTTGATCATGCCTACGTGATTACTAGAGCACGACTAAAGCTAACATGAACCTATGGTAAGCTTCATTTCGAAGCGAAGCTCACTAAAAGAAGTTGTAGCACTACAAGATGGATCCTGTGGTGCAACTGAACTTGTAGTTGTATTTGTATGGGAGGAAAAAGATGGGTGAGTTCATCAAAAGTCAATGAGCGGGTCTTCACTCACAACCCATATGGGACAACAATAAAAATAATACACACGTATACGTGCAGCTGGCATAAAGCATTTTAATATCTAAATATATAGTTGTACTGAAAATAATATTTTAACTGAATTCATAAACAATAACTAATGGAGAAACAGGAGGTAAACTGAATAAATTAACTATACTAAGCTGATAACTAAAACTGAAGGGCACCTAACTAGGTCCTATAATACCAGCACATTGGGTTCCTTACTATAACTAGGGTTGAGCTAGTCATCTGGTGGACCACTTGGTACCAAGGTTAAGGATCATTCAGCTGTTAACTCGCTATTTGTTTCCAACTAATTACTGGCTTAAAACTAATATTCATGTTGTCCATACTAAACTAGAGTTTCTTACATTTTCTAATTTGAGAAAATATAGTTCTAAAGCATACAAACAACAAGTATGGTCTCATAAGCTTTCAAAATAATATTTACATAATAACTATAAAAAAAATAATAATTTTTCAAAAATTTGGCATAATTTGTGAATGCATGTATTTGGCATAAATCATTCTAGAATTTCACAAACAATTTATATAATAATGGGAAAGTAGTAATAATGACAAAAAATATAGACATGAGCTTAAAATCACTCATCGTTGGTAGGAGTGCGCTCCAATGCCAACTTGACTCTAGAGAGTAGGAATGGTACCGGTAACTACCAACAGTATATAGAAACCATAACGATTGATAAGTTTACCAAGAATTAAATTGGGAATGACAGGGAGGAAGAACATTGTGAGAAAATCATGCTTAACAGTGCCTTAACCAATAAATTGATGAAAGGGGGAGCAAAACTAGCAAAAACCATGAAAAACGCTTAAGAAGCTTGAGGAGGAGGAAGAACGGAAGAGAAACATGAGAGAGGGTGCAGAGGATGCTAGGCGGCTACTAGGGTGTGTTTCTCAAGCCTAAGGATGGGTTTATATAGTATTGAGGGCGTTTTAATGAAACTATGTCGTTTTGGCATGTTAGGGTATCGAGGGCACCTATATAGCGATCAACAGGGGACAAGTCACCATGACATGCATACACATGACCGCTATAGCGATCTCTAGTGACCGAAATCCCTGAACCACATAGACCGCTATGGCGGTCCCAGCAAACCTCAAATGGTGTCATTGCACCAACCATTGCTATAGCGGTCCTTGACCACTATTACAGTCTCAGAAATGTTGTTTCTGCATTTTTGGAGATATTTTATGCATTTGGGACCTTCCTACATCACGGGTAGGTCTGGGATCCTAAAGCCGTACTAAACTTATCTAGGAATACGTTGACCTAAAACATCATAGTTTCTTACTTATATTTCCATAGCAATATATGCATTATTAGCGATTGAATTCTACATCAAAGTCTTGTAACAATTAAGGTAGTTTTAGAAAGAAATAAATATATTTTTTTTCCATTTTCAAGTTAAAAAATTATGATGACATGATTTTGCATAAGTAATTATTAGGGGGAATAATTTTATCATTGAAAATATATCAAAAGTAGCATGGAACCTGTACGATACAGGATTTAATCATGATCTATATATGAGGCCCTGTTTGATATATGAGATAAGACTTGATTATATTAGTTAATACTGCAAAACCCATTTTAATTAGAAACTTAAATAGATTAATATTTTAATTTTGATATTTTTTTACATGTCGTCTAATCAAATTCATCTATTTACATGACCTTTCAAGTAGTGAACATGAGAGGAGTCAACCATATTTATTTATGTGGCAATACATGATTTGATGAGATTTTATCATGTGAGTGCATCAAAATTAAATCCATCAAATAAATTTACCTTGATTAATAAAGATTAATTTTGATGCATTAACAATGTAAAAAAGTGCAAAAGTGTTTTACATTGTCATCCATCATATGTTTCTATTTGTAAGACTTTTCAAGGTGGAGGATCGTTGAGTCAAACATTTTTCTAATGGGGTAATGCATAGTTGGATATATGTGTAAATGTTTTCTTACACTAATAGTGCATATAAATTAAATCTTAATTAATATATACATACAACATTAAGTATTTTCAAAATAATTATTTCTAAATATATTTTTTACTTATAAAAATAACTAAAATAAAATGCATGAGATATGAAAAGAAATATATTATTTTTTAAAGAATCAAATCAAAATTTATTGAAAAATGAGAAGATTTCTGAGTAGCTTGTGGCAAAGAATCAAAGCATTTACTTGTTAAATATCCAAATCATGCATAACAAAATTTGAATTTTAATATTGAAAGCTATAATGACAAAATAATAATTATAAAAATAAGAAGTGTTGCACATCGAAAACTCAAATTATGTTTTGGGATAACTCCTGAGCTTTTGTGCTTCAAGCAACAAAGAGTGTTCACTCAAAGTATCACTTAAAGTATTGATCCAATATTCATTAGAAGTGTAAGGACAATTTGAACGGTGCATACCTCGGCTTTTTTACCCAAAAAATTTTTAAAAAAAATGGTTAATTATAGATGTCTATCCGTTTTGATATTATTTGCCAATATAACAGTTTTTGAATTATAGCAATACGGCTTACAGTGAGACGAATTACTTGCATAATATATTTGACTAGTTAATGAAATATAACATGTGTCAGTTAAAAAATGGTTTGTTGTGCAGCATAATGCATGCAGTCAAACTAGTCGTGGCAATGACAAAACCACACAATACATTTAGCGTTAGGCGTTTTATCAATACGATAGAGACCCAAACATATTACAAATGCTTTGCATAGCCAAACGACGGCATGTGGATCACTATAAAAACAGAGTCTTTTCTGTGGACCACATCGTTTCTTAGTTTTTTTGTATTTTATTCAAATCTAGTGAAAGAGTTGGAGTAGGAGAAAAGTAACCTAAAAGGCATGGGGGAAACAATCTATATTGTCGAGATGGGCATATCCTTAAATCTGGATGCACAAGTAATTTTTTTTAGTTAAATATTATGATTTTATTTATTTTATACAGTGTAGTTCATTTATTTAAGTAGTGTATTTTTTTTGTTTGAATAGTGTAGTGTATTTATTTAAGTAGTGTAATTTTTTATTTGAATAGTGTAATACATTTATTTAAATAGTGTATTTTTTTATTTGAATAGTGCAGTACATTTATTTTAATTTATGTAGTTGTAGGAACTAATTACTTGAAATAGTTTAATGAATTTTTTGAGTTTATGTAGTTTATTTAGTGTAGTGTACATAGTTAATTTAGAGTAGTCTATAAATTTAATTTAGTTTATATTATGCATGTTGAATTGTAGTGTGCAAGTTTAGTTTATATTCTCTATTTGTTTAATTAACTTTGTTTAGTTTATGGATTTTAATATACAACATTTATTTAGATGTTTGAGATTGCTAAGAAATTAGTAATGCTTGGTTTATTTACTTATATGTATTCATATTTATTTTTATTCTGTAAGTTTAGTTTAGGTTTGCTGTTGCTTAACTAATTTTGTTTGATTTTGAGATTTTATTTATATTTTGTTTATGAATAATTAAGCTTGATAAGAATTTAGTAATGTAGATTTAGTTTATTTCAATTAATTTTATTTATATTGTGCAAGTTTAATAATATTTTGTAAGTTTAGCTTGGTGTAATTGAAGGTTCTACATAATGAATTTTGTTAAGCAATTCAACCTTAGACAATACTAAAAACTTAATCACATACGTTACGAAAAATAATTAATAAATAATACTGTAAATAAAATTTTATTGTCGTTTGGCTTCTCTTCAGAACCTAACTCATTATAAGGCTCATATCCTAGTTGGACCGTCAAGTGGAACGCTACCAACCCTGTCCGCTAGCTCTCTCAAGGTTGGGTTACTCATCACATTTTTTGTATTTACTTCTTCAAGGTTTTCATGGACCACTGGACTTGGCATCGAAATAATCTAGGAAGACTGTACTAAAGACAATCCATCAAATACTTGAATAGGAGTGCTTCCATCAGAGCTTATCTGCAACTCTCCTAAAGCTATGAATACCTCTATAACATGAAGTTCAGGAAATTGATTATGACAATCAAACATCATCCTCAAGTCATCATCACTTTCAATACTGCAACTTCCATATCGAATTGCACCATGACCAATCAACATAGGTAGCCGAAACACCATTTGAATTATTTCCTTGTTTCTTGCACGCAACCTGTGAAGAATTTTCACATGAAGCTCAGAAAGAGCCATAGATGAACGCTAATAAGTGGTGGATTTTTAGGTAAAACTGGATTCTACCTTATGAGTTTTGAATTATCTCAGTTATAATAAACAATCATAAAAAAATTTCCCTACCATTTTTTTCAACACTCACTCAGCAAACAAAAAAAATTCCTCACATTTGCTTCTCACCCAGTATTCATTTAAGAGGCGTTTTGTAGGCAACTCATGGAAACTAATAAATTGGACTAGGCACGGTGTTAGATAAAACGTTTGGCTCCTAAACATTTTACCTCTCATAGAACAGCTAGCAATTAGCGGATTTATGCTTGACAGAGCACCATGTGTTGTAGTAATACATTGCACTGCTAAATGTGCAAACAATTAAAATGTTTGATAGTTAAACAGTTTATATATATGATTTATTTCGTTTATCTGTAAGCCATATTGCATTTATTCCAAAGAGGATATATATTGGTAAATAATATCAGAATGGATGGACATTCATTATTAATCATTTTTTTATTTTTTTATGGGTAAAAATTCTGCATACTTACATTTCAACATACACTTCAACTGTCAACAGAAGGGAGGTAGGTACATATTAGTCAACATTTAATTGCATGTAAATTTGACTGGTAGGCCGACATTTAGAGGTGGGAAATCAGGCCACGCCCTAAACAAGTTAGGATTGTAATAAGAACACTAGGCCTAACCTAGCCCTTACCTATTATAGGCTTTATTTTCGACTTTGCCTGGTGATAAAGGGCATTTGTCCCACTTATCTTGCTACCAAACCTTAGCTTTTTGCATGAGTTTTTCCTGAGTTATTAATGCAATTAATAAGGATTTTGATTTACTCCTCATTGTGTGATTTAAATAGAATTATTGACTTTTGCATTGATTTTGGATAAATTGTAATTATACCATATTGCGTTTGACTTGTCTCTTTGAGTATGGTTTTGTGCACAGGAGCTTTGGATCAAGTGCAAAATGTTAAGAACAAGGTTGCTGATGTTTTGATGTTGTCCAACTTGACCTTCAGTCAGTACTTTCGTAATATCTGGAGCTACAGATGTCCGATTGAGGTGATTTTGGTGGCGTTGGAAAGCTTATTCAAAGGGCTACAATTGCTATTTCTAGTGTCGAGGACAGATTCGGATTTTTAATAGGCCAAAATGACCAAATATGTGAAGACGTCAATTCTGTCCATGAGCACTACAGTGCTCAACAGAACTCCTGAAAGCGATTTTTCAGCATAGCTCACTGGTGAGTGCTGCAGCATGATGAGCGCTAGTGCGATGACACAAAACAGCTCATTAAATCAGTTTGGACCCACTTTGGCTTAATTTTATAGAACAGTATTTAAAGGATTGTTATAGACTTTTACTCTAAGCTTTCATTCACTTTTAGGTTACTTTAGTTGCTATTATTCTCCTCTACATCTCTCTCTTCTTCTCTCTTCTCTCTCTAAGGGTTCCATTGGTGAAGGTGCTTTGTATTGGGGATTGTGGCAACGATTATTGCTATTATTTTCAGTTCTCTCTATCTTCATTGTTGTAATCCTTAGAGATGGAGGATAGATTTCTTTACTAGTGTAGGTATTAGGATGAATTGGAATGATGTTTGAGACGTTTGTTTATATTGAATGCATTGATTTTTTTAATGTTCTGAGTTTCTATTCCTTTAATTATTGTGGTGATTGTTATAATCTTTATTGGAATAACTAAATTGGCGATTGTCATTTAGGGAAACCCTTTGGGCATAAATTGATAGATCTATTGGTTTATGTTTGAGGGAGAATATGAGAATTAATTTTTCAATTGGCGTTACTATAGCAATTGGTTCATTAAATTGATGTGATTTCTAAATAAATTGGTGATCGTCGTTTATTAGCTATTTGCATTAATCAAATTCTAAAGGTCGATTGATCAGGAGAATTGTCGGTAATTTATTACCAATAGCGACGGAGCTCGCAATGCCTAGGGGTTTGTCAGGCAGAAGGTGCGGCAACGGATAGAGAGAGGCACGGTAGTAGTTGGAGAGCTGCGGCCCCCACCCTCATTTCTTCATTTGTTCTTTTTTCTTATTTTGGTCATAAAAGACTTGGTTTCTTTTTTTTCTCTAATGAATAAAGACTATAGTTAATTCTCCAATTAACCATCATTGTTAACATAGCATAGTGAGAAATCACTTGTATTAAAATGATTAAAAGAAGGTCGAGGCACCTAACTTAAAAAAAAAAGTGATAGTGGGCTGAAATATATTTCACCTATTTTAAATATATTTTAATATTGGGAAAGATTTAAAATATTGAAGAGTATAAAATGCTTTTCATGTCAGCACTAAGTTGAGTTTTTGTGCATTTTTGTGCAGTTGAGATTTCATCATGATCCCAAATTCAATTTTACCATTGTAGAACTCGCCCACAAACTAAACGAAAAACCCTATACCTCTGTTCTCTTCTTAACAGCCGTTCACAATATCTTCTAATTCTCTCACTCTCCTCACAGTCACAGGGGGCCGCGGCCATCTCTATCTCAACCAGGACATTTCATCTCATTCTAAGCGCGGTGCACCGCCGCTCGCCGCACCAAGTCACCGCCCGCAGTGCTCGCAGCGCCAGATCGCCACTCACCGGAGCCGCCTCACTGGTTGCGTTTCCAATCTTCTTCGCCTCGCTGCTCAGCTTAGTCCTGCTCGCCACAGGCAACAACCCCCGTATCCCAGACCCTCCAACGTAATTTACTTTATCTCCAAACCTTCGGAGTTTTCATTGTGTATGTGTTAACTTTGGTATGGTGTTATTATCTGGATATGATGTTCTGTCATCCTCAAGATCTGATTTGAACCTAATCTTCAAAATTGTTCTGTCATGCCTTATAATGATATGTATCTTAAATTTTTATCATTTATTATGTTAAATACAAAAAGAAAAAATTGTTAGAGAGGGAGTATGTGGAATTTGAAGAGGTACTATTGGTTTCGCTTTGAATTTGGAGTCACCTGTTCTATTAATGGGTGATGGTTTGATGATACAAGACGTAAGTGAATTGTTCATAATTTGGGTTATGTTACATATGTCCTCGCTTAACCTATTGAGGATGGAGGAGAAATTTCAGCTTTAGAATCTCATTGTTTATGCGTGTGCAGACAGGCTTTTTTTTCTTTTTTTATCTCTGGGTCCATTTAACTTCTGTTTCGGCCCGATTATCCTGATATGTTTAATATACGGTAGAAATGGTGGAAAATTTTATGGATGGGCTTTATATGTACAAATAGGTTATTGAATCTCAATTCACGCTAAGGTTAATTATTGAATCATGAATCATAAATCATTTTGAATCGTAAGATTCATAAACACAATGCAAAATTATTTTATATACGACACAGAACAAAATTCTGAAGCGGCTTTTTTTAAGAATTTTAGCTACAGTAGTACTTCTGTAGAAACTAGCATACCATTAGCTTAAGACTGTAGTGCTATACTTGGTCAAAGAGTTCACCGGTGCTTCAATACACCTTTCTACTACTGTTTTGAAAATGAAATAATGAATATCTGCACTTTTGCCATGTCCACCAAAAACAACCCAGTTTGCAAACCATGCAATAGCACCGTGCACAGCACCCTTCAGAGTTGCTGTCAAAGTGCACGATTCCAATGATGTATCGCATGGTTCTGGCACAATACTAATTCAGCTACACGATTTGAATTAGTAGCTGCATGACTCGCATCGAATTGCACGATTCATGATTATAAATTGTGCGATTTGATATAACAATTACGCATAGAAACCCGGTAACTACAGCCGGGCAGAATTGTATACCTGGTCTAGTTAAGTGAAAAGTGATGTGCATTTTGTTCTTTTTTTTTAATCTAAATGCAATCTAAATTTATTTTTTAGGGTCCACTCACGCAGTTCGTTTTTCAGGTGACACATTCAAGTGCAGAGAAATATGGAGGGTGGTAGATGTCTACAAGGAGAGTCTATCCCCCTTTTCACTGAAGGGATTGGTTTGGTTCTGTATCGGTGGTCTGCTCTTCGTACAGCGGTTGAGAATGAATGGGGTGGTCATGAGTCCCGCCAAAAAGCTGATCAGCTCGCCGCCCACATACTTTCCTGGTTTACTCATTCCAAAGGTATATATGTATATCAACCATTAACCATCAACTTCATTTTCTCAATTTTAAGATAATACTGCTTTTGATGTGCTCAGGTCCTTTCTAGTGCTTGATTGGGCCTTTTGCACGTAGAATTAGGGTGGGTTTGGTAATGCTCTTTAGTTGGATGCTCTGGCTTATGAAAAGCGTAAGCCAATTTTGTTTGGTTGGTAAACCAAAAAGTTGGGGTGCTTTTGAGAGTAGCTCATGGGGTGCTTTTCAGAGCTGGTTTCTACTCTCTGAAATTCAAAAAAAATTCAAAACACTAATATAACCCTTGAATTTTAATAAAAATCCAACGCTATCCTTTTATTAATTAACGCTTTTAGTTTTTATTCCCATCAATATCTATGCCGATTATAGTCATTTTATATTTTGAGAGCAACTTTATAATATATTTACTAAACACTACTTCAATGACTCATGTATATTGAGAGCAAATTTTGTATTATTTTACCAAGCGGTGCTATTATAGCTTTTTGAGAGCAGCTTTTAAAGAGCCTAAAGAGCTTAGTAGCTTCTTGAGAGCCACAGCAATACCAAACCAAGCCTTAGAGCAACCTGTTCTTGCTTGTGTAACTGCTTTCCTTTCTAAATGTGACATGGTTTCTGATGTAGATGCCTAACCTAATCTGCCATATTGTGTATCCGTAATTCCATATAGACTTGTACTTCATATCTCTTTTCTTGATTTTGTTTCATTTGTGCTTTCCAGAGCCACTTTATATTGATGACTTGGAAAACATACTCGATGAAGGCATGCTTTCCCTCAATGTAGAGGTTGATGATGGCAGCATTGAAGAGGTGGTACTTATTCTTTTTTTCCTTTGTTTTTGCTTAGGATCAAATTATTGTGTTAGTAAGTATTTGCTGTTGAACTCTGCTAATATCTTTTCTGTTAAGTTTATGCATGGATTATAGATAGCTATTATTCTCAATTTTCTATATTGCATGAGGTTCAGCGGGTAATAACTTATGTTGACTTGTTAATTATTTTTTTATTTGTCTTTAGCATAATTCGTAGTACTCTCTGTTTAGTTTTTTGGATGGAGATGTCGTTAATCATTATGTGCCAATTTTCATGTGCATACTATGCTTCTATTTTATTTTAAAAACGTGCCTGCTGTGCTGTTTTTTAGATTTCTTTTAAAAAGAAAAAAAAAATGCATCAGGGATTACATGTTTCTTTAAAAAGAAACTGTTTTAGATTCAACTATGGAGTCCATATCCATGCAGCATAGATGAAACTTGAATTATGTCCCAGATTGATGTAGATCATACCCATTTTTTGTGGGACTTTAGTCAAATAGAATTTAACCGTTATATATGCCATTGCCACTGCTAGTGGCATGTCCTGATACATGTATGTATCTGCAATGTTCATTCTTGTTTTCCATATTCATATTCATGATTGTGTACTATTGTAGGTTGCTGAAAATCTAATGGTCATGCATGAAGAATGCTTAGAAGGAAACTTCAAATCTATTGAAACTCTCAAGGAGGCTAATCTTAAGCAAGCTGCTCATCCTCATGTAGCACAGGTAAATGACAGCATGATGTTTTGGGATGGAACTTGACTGTACTATAGTTCTATCCTTAATATCAATTTACCAGGTTATAGATACCTGTAAAATCATTACATATGTGTTACTTAGCATGTTTGGCTTAACAATTGGATGATTCTCCACCTTACTTTGATTGTTGAATTTGAAAGGAGGAATAATAACATTAAGCATTTATGCTATGGTAGGTTGTGGATGGTGATGATGACAACAATGAGGAAGATGATGATGGGGAAGGTTGTGAAAATGATGAAAATTTTATTCGGCATGCTAGTTCTTCAAACATGAATTTGGACGTTCCAAAATCTGAATCAAATTCAGTGAACTTGCCAGCAAATGGCCCTCCGCCAAAGGTTGCAGGTGAAGCAGATGATGGATGGGTTGTTGTTTCTAACAGAAAAAATAAGGGTAGAAAAAATTAGACGAAGACGGATTTAAATTTTCCTTTAAAATTGTGTAACCTTCCTCTGATTTCTGGTGCGTTTTGTGAGGTATTGGAAATCGTTTTTTTCCTATGTAACTATGTAACTCTGCTTGTCTTTATTCAAAGGTTCTAATCTATTTCTTTTTATGGGGATTAACTATATATCACTTGTATATTTTCTTTGCTTTATTTGTTGCTCGTAACAATGATATTTTGTATATTTTCTGTTTAAGACATTGTATGTTGTATTATTGAAGGTTGGACCAAATATTGCAGTCAGTCATTTCTACGTAGCTCTTGTATAGAACGTTTCGGGGACCATACTACCAACAATGATATTGATGATAGCAGAAGACTTTGAGCTATAGGCAAATGCAACCTTCTTTTGCAAAGTAGAACATGCTTCAAAAAGCTAAGCAGCTATAGGTGCGTCCTATGGTCGGCCAAATAGGGGTGGAAGTAGCCGGCGACTTGTCAGGGGTTTTTGGCTTAACTTACGTTTAGCCTAGTTAGCCTGGTTTATTTAGTAAATAAGTTAGGTTAAGGTTTTTAAAAAATCTCTTTAGCTAATCAGTTAACTTTAAGCTATAAAAATAGCTTATTAAGCCTAACAGTCTACTTATATTATTATTATTATCATCATCATCATTTAAAAATCTAATAATATTAGAAATATTTTAATCTATTTGAAAATATATTCTTTAACCAAAATGTTTTAATCTATTTTAAAAAATATTTTTTGATATATTTAGTAGTATTTTGATTTATTTAAGAATAGGTGTTTTGATTTTTTAAAAAAATATTTTATAACTAAATAACTTTTAGATAAGCTTTCAAGTTAGGTTAGACTTTTAAGAGACTATGCTAAGGTCATAAAAAAGACCTATATTAGGTAATAGGTTAAGGGCTTATTTTGGAAATAAGTTAAGCTATTAAGCTAAAACCGCTCGCTTGGATTTCCACCCTACCGCCACGTATGGTACCCTATACATCGCGTCTATTGGATGGCTATGTAAGATAATGGCTAGATAAGATACATTGGGCTTAGTACCTACAATACGCCATAATATCTTTCAATCTCACTAAGTTATATGGTCACTTTCTATCGCTGCCTGCTGATGCCACCCATACTCTATGCTCTCATTGAGCCACCACCCGCCTCTAGTGCCACCACCATCATGGTCACCACTTTCCAACCATTGGAGGCGGACACTCCAAGGGCTTCATCTTCGTCGCTAAAAATACATCAACAACTGGTAGTAACTACAGTATTGTGGCTCTTGCTCTAATAAATTAGAAATTTATAAAAACAGAGTAACAATGAAAAATAAGTAGTAAAGTGGAGCTAATACAGGTCATTGCCCAACAATATTAATAAACTAATAGACTATGTAAATCACATGACCGTTACGGGGGACAAAATAAAAGAGACTACTAAGGTATATTTGATTAAAGGATAAAAATATGATGTAAATTTTTATGGATGAGATTCATGTATAAAATTATACATGAACTTTATTCATGAAAAATCTATCCCACTTTTACTCCACAACCAAACATACCCTAAATAAAAAGTTTTACCTCAAGATTCCCAATGATTGAGCAACTTGCACGTTAAATTAGTATAGAGTATAAGCGATTTAGAGATTATTGGTGATACAAATAATGGATTTAATTTTTTTTTTTTGTCGTTTTCCAAGAGCGTATGGACATCTTACATAACAAAAATGTAATTATCGAGCACATGTATATTTGTTAAATTGTGATAAATAACTGAAATTTGTAATTGAACACCATGGACCACGCCAAATTGTAAAGTTGAATTTTATAACGATATAGTATCGAACAAAGCAAAATAAAAAGGGAAAATCTCGAAAAAAAATAATATATTCTACTATATCCTCCGAAGACCTAAAACACATATAATCCGAAATTTGTACACATCAACACATGCAACACCATCTTAGCAGCAAATGAAGAGCCAGAGGCAGTTTTATTCTTAACACAAACATGCTGCAAATTAAGTACTGGAAAAGGGCAAAAGTCCCACTCGAAGAATCATCTATGCATACGTAGATATAGAGAAAGGCCCCATGATCTAAAGCATAATCTCTTTACGCTAAAAACAGAAGTACAAAGGACATATATTACCTTAAATTATTTAAACCCAAAATGTGAAAGACCTGTGAAGTTATTCGCTAATCAAAGCAAATGCGGCATTGTAACAAAAAAAGGCTACGTTTCATTGCTTTAACCCCTCTGGACTTTGCGAATATAAGGAAATGAGATTGAAGTAGCTGTCTTCACAGCCTTAAAATCTATAATCAGCTTAATGAATACCAACAATGCAATCCAGGTAGATAAAATCATAAACTTATACTCCAAGAGATTCAGTCAATTTGAATTGCCATGAAATTAAATTTCATTCAACTGAAATAGCACAAGAATTGTAAAGTCTCTCACAACAGAACTAATTTTGGCAAAGCTAATGATCATCTTCTCTCAACCTATAAAGAGACTTGAGAATAAGTTTATTTCTAACATATCTTTCTGACGTTAGAAAAGAAAGGCGCCACAACCTGTTGTCACACAATCACAACATCTGCCATAGGGAACCAAGGTTGTCAATGGCGGATGGCGGTTTATGGCGGTAAGCCAAAAAACTGCCATCAAAATATAGCGGATGGCGTTGCAGGTTATGATGGAAGCCATGACGGACTAAAGAATATATAAAAATATATGTATAAAAAATAAAATACAAAAACTTAATGGATAATCAAAGCCTCAAAGAGATAATCAAAGCCACAAATACACAATTAATGTACTAATTCATTCATTAGCTCCTCCCTTGACATATTTTTTGTCTTTAAATAATACCTAACAAAAAATAAACAAAAATATGTGGTAGTTTTTAATTTTTTTAAGGTCAGAAAAATTTTTTAATCTTAATAAAATACAAACTGTTTTCTGCTAAAAAAGAAAAAAACAGAACACTAACACAAGACACATGGCCCACACCCAAAAAAAAATGACCTTGATTGATAGCCCATACACCCTAATCCATGCCCATAACCTTGACTGAAAAAATAAACCACACTCAACACTCAAAAATATAACCCACACACTTGTCAAAGATCCACCTACTTACCAAGCCATGCAAAACCCAAAGAGAGAGAAATAAAGCTAGATTTGAGATCTGAATATTTAACCCCAAAAAATTAAAAAGGAAGAAGAGGACAGTGAAGAGAAAACGGGGGCGGATGCTTGAGAGAGAGAGCGAGAGAAAGGAAGCGAGAGCGGCACCCTCAGCTGCCGCCTTGGTGAGCCATCGCTGGTACGTGCGCTGCCACCACGCGGTGTGGTGCGCTGCCGCTCGGCATGGTGCACTGTTGTCTGGAAGCACGCGAGAGGTAGCGAAGCGAGAAGCAAAAGCACGTGAAGCGGTGAGAAATGGAAAGGCTAAAGGCGAAATAGTCGGGTACTCAGGTCTCTCATTTGGGTTTAATGAAGGAAGGGTGAAAACCCAAATTACCTTCTAAAAAACAAAAAAAAAGGGTTTTTGATCATATTTCTACCATGGCCGCCACCAATCCTCCGTGGCGCCACCGCCATTTCGGCCACCTCAACCACCACGCCATACCGCAACGCCATCCACCTTTCCATTGCGGTGGGCTTGATTTCCACACGCCATGGTGCCGCCATGGCTGATTTTTAATAACACTGTAGGGAACAGAATCCTGAAATATGATAAAATGATCGACGCATGACTTTCAGAAGTCCCTCAATGGAAGCTCCAATGAGCCTCATGTAAAAATATAATCAAGGCAATATCATCGCATCTGGTTACACTTATGGAGCACTCAACAGTGGGATGCTTTTAGAAAATGGATTACAGGATATGAGGAAACAAACTCACTAGAACCAAAGCAGACGTGATTAATCAAATCAGACTCTATTACGGTTGATGAGTAGGAAAGGAACAAAAGCACTATATAGTAGAACACAATCACCAAAACACTACGTACCAAAACCTGTAAATTGTATACTAATCCAATTTTCTCTCTAGAAATCCGGCTAAATATTAGCATGTCAAGGAGGAAAACTACCTTGGATACCAAGTCTGCTTGAAGACGCTCAATAATATTTAGCTTGCCCAATGAAAAGTGCATGTTAAACTATCAATCAAAACCTTGAACAGTGTCTACTTAAATGCTCAAGATCATGTTACCAGTAAATTACCACTTTTGCTAGGCTGTGGAATAATAATAGAACTAGAGAAGTACAAAGGAAGATAAAAGAGAAAAAAAAATCCTCCAACAACTATGAAGGAACCATCCCACTAGGAAATGCCCTAAAGAAGACAAAAGAAAAGGCATTAACTCAATAATAGAGATCTCCAATCCTCCTCAAGCTTCCAAAAATACAAATTTGTTCGTCATACTAAACTGTTCAAATAAATAAGCATCAGACCAACTAAATTTGGACTGGAGTCAACATTCCTGTGATAATATAATACCGGTTTTGATCTAGTCCTTGAAAACCAAAAGTTAATAACAACTGAGTTCCAATTCCGTATACCAAGCAAAGCCTTATATCAATTTAGGAACTCTACATTGGCCCTTATGTAACCCTTATAGTACAATTATTGGCATTGATCAATGACAACTCCAGAGAATTTCATTTAAGTTTCCAAAACAGCCATGCAGATGAGCCAGAGCAATAACGCTCTTCCTAGTTCTTATGCTGACAATATTGAAATCCTTCACTCTGAAATCATCATGCAATCATTAATATTGCTGAATTTAATATCAGATGAATCTTGTGCGATATAGTTCAATTGCTCAGCTCAGCATAAAAAAAAGATTAATTACATTATAAGCACGTTTGAATGGTTTTGACTTTCCTCAACCAACACAATTAGAGTACTGACTTAAATTCAATTGCCGCAGGAGACTAATTTCTTGAATACTCTCCCTTTAAGGGTAGCACAGTAAAGACTTCCACATCATCCATTACAGGGCTCCTCACTGAGTATTTAAATGTCCATCCATGGCAGGCACCAGCATGTTCTCCCTTCTTGTTAAGGGCAACAACAGCACCCATGAAATCCGGAAATTTTCTTGCTATTCGCACAATTGCATCTTGAGCAGCAAGTTTGGGTTCCATTCCCAACCTCATACTTTCGACAACTTGATAGCTGAAATTGGATAGAGCTGTTGCATTAAGCTTGATATTCATAAATGGAAACTCATATGAATGGGTAATTAAAGCTGTAACCATATAACAACACTGCAATAAACTACCAACACTGAGAAAGAATTTGTGTTTTCAGACCAAAATTAGCATGAAATTAAGATAAGAGCATAAGTCTTAAATTAAAATAGAGGAATAATAATTTCAATGTTAGCATAAATTATTGTAAATATATCAGTTTGCTATGAAATTTCCATTTATATAGGCATAATATTCAAAAACTGAAGCTACAACTGATAAATTATAATTAGAAGTGTCTGAAAGTATCTGAGATATCTGACTTGACACGAATTCAATCTAGACGTAGCGACTACTTTGAAGTTTCCTTGCTTCTTAGGGGAGTACAATTTAGAAATTTGAGCAAGAAACACCAGATGATGGATTAGGCGTGTTCACCAGAAACAGCAGTCATTCCTCCAGATTAACAAGCTTTTTTGAAACATCAGATATGAAATCAAGTTGTAACATATGCAATCATGCATGTATGTGGTAATTGAAGACATTGGTGGCTGGAAGAACTGTGGACTAATTTTACTTCTCATTATGTTGTTTCTAGGCTTTGCAGCAGTGGGTTCAATTTTAAAGATCAGGTACAAGCAGCTACAGAGCATAGCGCATCTTAAGCAAATGTGATGTTATTAAAGGAAAGTGTGCTATGAACGAGTCTAGCAAGAGTCAAGCCTTCATAAAGTTCCATATACCCCAAATACTGTGTTCATTTTCTCTGTTCTCACTTTCACTTATTTTAATGGGCAAGGAAATTGATAGGAAAACCAGTTAGTTAGAAGAATTATTTGATTATAAATAGAGGTGAGGATTAGTTAGTAAGAGATTTGGTGAGATTTTGGAGAGTTAGGAAGGGTCTCTCAAGCTAACCATTCACTCTTGTATTCTCGGGTCACTTTGATAGAGATCCTTAGGGAATATTTGTGAATTTAAATTTTGAAGGGGAGGGAAAAGAAAGATTTGTAGTATAAAGTTTTAAAATTTTATACTACAAATCCTTCATTCTCCTCCCCTCCCTCCAAAATTAAAACTTACAAATATACCCTAAAAATTTTATACTACAAATTCTTCCTTCCCCTCTCCTCCCCTCCAAAATTCAAACTCAGAAACATATCCTTAGACAATTAACACACCTCAGGTTTCCTACTATTTCCTAGTTCTTTCTGCTTCCCTTACTAACAGAAAGTGTGTTGTCATAGAGTCTAGCAGAGTCGAGTCTACAAATTTCCATATACATTAAATCAGTTAGGAGTTAGTTAAGAGTTTGTCTATAATGGGATGAGAGAGAATCAGGGTTAGGCAGGAATATAGTAGAACGAACTTGGAGATAGGGTCTCAGATAATCTCAACTAGAGTCCCTGTGGGTACCTGTTTCTTCCCCAGATCACAACATTTCCAGAATACAGAAGTGAATAAACACATTCTTGATTCTTTTCCACCAATTCTCCCTCATTGCTCTGTTTTTCTTGCTCTTCTCTGAACCAATACTATCAGAAGGTCGCTAAATTGTTGCACCATTGGAATTTAGCCAGTTTTAGACATAAAAACATTAGCTCCTCTCTGAATGTTGACTATGTGTCTATGCATATCCCCTTATTTCCCTCCCCAAATTTATATTGTAAAGATCAGAAGTTGCTCTCTAAAGTAGTTGGCCAAATTTTGCTGGGACCAATATTTTGGATTTTAATGTTGAATAGTCAAAACAATCAAAACTAAAGCAACGCATAATCTAAACTAGAAAGACTACGGAATTTCTATGGTACGGTACCATGGAAGGAAGCGCATCATGATGTCACCATCTCCAGTTGCACAACATGCACCAACTTCATCATCAGCATATGCTGAGGACCCTGCTATTGGACCATCACCTACCCTGTCAACAAAGAACGAAATTTAAAGGAAATGTCTCTATAAAAATCATCCTGAGAATAGATTATGGGTAAGTTTTGCAGACATGAGAGCTAATGTGCATTTGTTACAGCAGAAAACATCAAAATAAAATTAAATTACAAATGGATTTTATGAAAGAAAGCAAAATATAGCTAAAAGTGTGTTTGGTTGGGGGCTAAAGGTGGAGTGTAAATTTTCATGGATGAGCTCCATTTGTAAATTTACACATGGAGCTCATCAATAATAATTTACAGCTCATTTTCATCACTCAACCAAACATATCCTAAGAAAGAAAATCATGGCCTTCCAAGAAATGGAAAGATCTGCCCACTGATAATATGGGCATCAACAAAGATACCTGCCAGGAATCTTGAATGTTGCCCCATTTGTGGATGTGCCAACAGCAATGTGTCCCATCTATGCCAAATAAAAATGTTATTTGCACCGATAATACGATGTATACAAATCAATTTTTATTTTATTTATTATGGCAATCTTACTTTATCAATAACAGCCATTGATATAGTATCATGGATACGAAGACCAAGATGAAGTAATCTTGAATTAATAGTTTGCAACTGCAAAGTGTTGGAGCATGTTTCATCAGAATGCTCCAGGTAATTTGCAGGATGATAAGGACCACAACTATTTTCAGGTAAGACATTCTTCCAGAAATTTGGTTGGCAATTATTAGCTTTCCATTTAGTCCACTTCTCTATAGATTCCAATGAACTCAGGTTTGTCGGCCCTGGAAGACCCATTGAAATTGCAAATGCTGACGCTTTCTCTCCTACCAGCAAAGTGTGTTCAGTATGGTGCATCACTAACCTAGCAGCCTTGATTCCATCCTTTACATATCTCATGGCAGCAACAGCTCCTACTTCCATAGTCACCTATGTATCTCCTTATCCTTAGCAGAAGATTGGACCAAAAATCATGCTGATGCATGAAAAGGAAAATGCAAGAAGAAAAAAAAAAGAACAGAACATGGCAACGGGTAGTTACCCCATCCATGACCAGAGCATCAATTGTAGTTTCCCCATTCTCATCTGGACTTCCACCCGGACCAACTTTTTGGAATAGGACAGGCAGAAGGCATGTGTAAGTGCACTCATCATGAATAAAGAATCCCAAAGGACCAAATCTCAAGATAGTTAAGGGCTAAATAGTGTCATGGACTATCTCTGCCAAAAACTTAAGCTTTTTGGTAGAGACACGCCAATAATTTTATTCTAACATGCCCCTTCACACAAAAACCTCTTTTGGGCGTGATGTGTGCACAATTTATCAAAATGGGATATAACAAAGATTGAACTTCATACCACTTAGTTATGGAATCTCTGATACTATGTTATGAACCATTTCTCCTGGAAATTTAAGCTGCTGGATAAAGACATATGTATGGTTTTACATCCAACACAGAGAATAAAAACAGCATGGAAATTATGTGTGACCCTTTCACATAGGGTAGAAAAAAAAGAAATTTTAACATTTCTCTCCCAACCAAGCAAGCTTTATTACCGATATCAGTCTTCCAAGTAAGGTACTTTCAAAAGCCACAACAGAATGGTGTCACACTTGAATAGTAGAGTTGAGTTGCAAAGCATATATATTGCATGCAATACTAAAGAATATCAGTTAAGCTCCAGGTTGCATAAAGTCATGAAAATAATATTTTGAGAGCAAAAGTAAAAGGAGAAGCAAATCTGGTGTTCTCAACAAAACCTTGCCTGAAACCTCCAAGGTTAGTATTATCCAAGTCAGACACTCCACAATAATTGAAAAAACAAATATTGGTCAAAATCAAGCATCTAATATTTCGAAGAAATAAAAAAGACACAATACGGAGTGATTAAAAGATAAAAAGGCTGCCCAATGCACGACGCTCCCACCAGGGTAAATGTACGCAGCCTGCCCCCGCTTCGGAGAGGCTGTTTCCTGGACACAATACGGAGAGATAGCTTAAAAATTGAATCTGACACAATCATACATTCAAGAAGACAAGAACTATCATTAGCCCAATCAACCACTTAACCAAAAAGGGAAGGAAAAGAATTTTAAAAAAAAAAAACCCACTACATTGCGTTTCCATTCAACAGCAGACAAAATAAAAGCTTGATATTGAAAAGTCAACGTTATTCTGGAAACATTCCAGTTTCGCAGGCACCTGTTCCATCACACCTCAGTGCCTCACAAGCCGAGCAACCTTCAACCACGGAATCCACAGCTGAAGACCCTCCATCAACGGCCCTCCATGCAGCTCTGACAGCCTCAACAAACGGCCACGTACTCACAACCAATGGGTATTGCCCCAATTCCACAGTTTCGTGCCCCAGCACCTAATGGGAAACAGGCAGAACAAGACCCCTCACATGAAAATTTAACCAGCGCACAAAAAGAAAAAGAAAAAACAAAAAAAGAAACGAAAGTAAAGGGTTCACTGCATAAGAGGAGACCCAATTAAAAAAAAAAAAAAACTGGTCCAAGTTACTGAATTTGAGTATTGGGGAAGATTTTTCATTTTCCCACTCGGACTTGTTCAGGTGCCAAACAGAAAAGC
The DNA here is from genome assembly GCA_030441495.1 of Dalbergia oliveri. Lineage (NCBI taxonomy): Eukaryota > Viridiplantae > Streptophyta > Magnoliopsida > Fabales > Fabaceae > Dalbergia > Dalbergia oliveri. Next base: position 15,103,316 of record JAMLFY010000001.1, read on the forward strand.
GAAAGAAACAAAAAGAAAGAAGTTATGGGCAGTGAAGGAAGAGTATGTTATTAAGGTTATGTGTACCACGGAGAGTAAAGGGAGGAGCAAGATCAATTTGGGTAGCGGAAGCAAGGCCTTTGCAGCCATAGAGATGACTTCTACTATCCAGTCCTCGAAGGGAACACCAAATTGAGTCAGATGCATGACACCATTTCTTGATGGTGGCGGAAAATTACAAAACATACTCCATGTTCAACTTATAAATATTGCCCTATAATTGCCCAATCCACACTAAAATTAAGGTTATATTTGTTTAGATGTATCATGTATGTTCAATTATCCCTGTAAATAATTACTTGAAAAATGATATGTTAATATTAGTCATAGCACCTAACTTTTTATTTATGAGTCATTTTGATCGATGCTTTTAAAATAAATCAAATTAGTTTTAATATTATAAAATGTGAGTGATATTAGTCTCCAACCAACTCTTGTTTAATATTCTATTAATTAAATGATGATAGATAACATTAAGTGATACCTTAACATACCATATATCATCTAAATAGAATTAAGTTTAAATGACTTATTTTAGTGTTTAAAATTATACAAAACGAGTCATTTAAATATTCATTATAAATCATAAAATGAATCATTTTGTGCAATTTTATATACCAAAATAAGTTATTTCAAACTCTATTATACTTCAAATGACATATAGTATAAGAAGATATCACTTAACATTACAAATTATTATTTAATTGATAAAATATTAAACAAAAATGGAACAGGGACTAACTTAACTTATATTTTGTAATGTTGAAGACTAATTTGACTATTTTTAAAAAGTTAGGCTAAAATGACTACAATGAAAAAAATGGGGGATAAAATGAGCATTAACTCATTATTATATTTATTATAAGTTATATCAAATTATTCTTAAATATTAATTATTCTTTAGAAAAATATTTTTCTATAATTTAAGAGACGTTTGTTTCAAGATTTGAAATCCTGGATATTTTAAATAATTTATTTGTTTAACATTTACATTTACGATATTATTTGTTGAGATTTTCTATAATAAATTTAAAATTTATTTGTTTCATAATATATATTTCTAGAATATATGTCATAATTTTTAAAATACCCCTAACTTATTTATTATTATTATCATCCATAACGAAAATTACATTTTCAAAAAAATTAATATAAATTCAAAGATATTTCTCGATCAATATCAAATTAATATTTAACCTTTTAAAATTTGCTCATCTCATTCGGATCTAATAATTAAAAAATGATAAAAAGAAATAATAGTTACATCAAATGAAAATCACACTTCTAAAAAAATAAACAATTATAAATTCAAAAATATTTTCTTATCAATATAAAATTAACAATAAATTTTTAAAATTTATTCATCTCATCCAAGTCTAATAACTAAATAAGATGTCAAAGAAAAAAAGAACTACGTCAAATGAAAATTGCAATTCTAAAAAAAAAACAATAAAAAATTTAGAAATATTGTCCGATAAAAAAATTTGGGTTTGAGAGCTTAATAGCATTCTCAACCCTTAGATGTCTAAGCTCTAATGCCACTTATAAGTAGAAAAGCATACAAGAAGGGAGGTTAAATCGTACTTCATCTTTTCTTGCCTTTTCTTTTTGAAAAAGCTTAAACAAAAACTATTAAGTATAAAACTTGAAGTGCAATAGAAATAGTGTTAGAGATGTAAGAAAATAACTTTCTGAACTATAACAAAGATAATAAAAACGCGAATAAGCTTAAATTCAGAAAACACGATATAGGCACTACGAGGAAATGAAAGAGAGATAAGGTTGAAGAAGATATTGCACAAGAGTTTTATCCTGATTCGGCTAATTCTGTCTACATCTAGTTTTCAACAATTGTTGAGTTCAACTAAAGCTTTTCTCAACCTGAGAAAATTGGATAGTCTTTACAGTAGCCTTCCAAGCTCTTACCAGTGACTAGTAGTTCACTCTCCCAAACCGAGTAGTATTTAACTAGTCTCTCCCAACTAAACCTATGACCAACAAGTACACTCTCCGTCACAACCTCGTAGTCTTTGACTAGCCACTCCAAGCTGACAGCATGAACAACAAGTATACTCTGATGTCACGTTACAAGTAGTCTTTGCTTAGCCTCTTCAAGCTAACTCACAATGATCACTCCTGGATCGGGATTACAAAGGTTTGTGTTTAGGTTTATCACTCAAACTAACTAACGCTCAAGATTTCGTAAGATAAACCATAACAGACCTAGAAAACTTGAGTGACTTCTTTCTATGATTCTTCCTAGGAAGAACATATGATATATTAAGAACGTAGAAAGAAGACTTTTATAAACAAGAAACTGATTACAAGAAGTAATGAACTTCACACAAAAAATGAGGAGAGATTTTTATAGCGTTTCAACTTTTTAATTCAACAAAAGTCTCTTTTCTTTGATAGCACAATATCTCTATTTATAGATTATCTGTATTTATGACTATTACCCTTTGATCTGTGGTCCAAATGACACATGTTGATCTTCTTTTTGTATCTTGGAGATGCAGTCTAGAAGAGTAACTTAGCGCTCAAGAGCGGTCAGAAGCGTTATGAGATAGAGTTTTCTGATGTCACCTTTAAAAACTACTTTTTACTTTCTGAATGATGTTTTTGAACATTTCCTTCTAGAAATTGGGGCAATTGACCTGTTGAAGAGATGTCACATCAGTCTATGATTGGGTTTGACTTGAAATTTGAATTTCAAGTTCCCCTTTATTTCCTATTGAAGTGCATCGTTTCACTGTGAAATGTGCTTTCTAAAGTGCAGGATCAGTTCCTTGAATTTTCTTCGATCTTACAATCTTCAATCAAAACTTGTAGATGATGATATGGTTGCGATATGATGATTGAAGGTTGTAGAACACACTTGCTTCAGAGTTGAATTGAAATCTTCACTTGAGACGTCCTTTCTGAAGTCGTGTGCTACTTTCTGAAGATTTGAACATTGGTTTCTTGTACTTGAGAAATTTCTTTAGTACGTTGAATATATGTTTGTTCATTCAACGATATATTTTTCACTTTCATTAAGTCTCAATCTCTTCAACGAGATTAAACATGTTTACATATGTCATGTAAAAATATTTTCACTTTTAGAACCGTATTATGCTAATGTAACCATCTGTTTTATGGCTCAAGAAACTCAAGGAAAACATTAGTCCTTCTTCAAAATATTTTTTCTAAATTGGTTGTGTTATCACTTAAAACATTTTGCACTAACACCTTCTGAAGGGTTCTGGAGCTAATAATATCCTCTTTTTTTATGATGACAAATCAATTTTCAGAAAATCTTTTGAAGATATTTTGAAAGAAATATAACAAGATATATATATATCTTGAGAAACCAATTTTCTTTTAAAACATCATATGATATGATTCTCAGAGAACCATTTTCTTAAGGTGTGATATGTATGAAATCATGAGCGCTTCAATACTTTAAGTGACTAAAATCAGAGCGTTTCTATTTTTCATAAGGTTTTTGAGTTTACTCAAAGTGCTTTTTGAGAAGTATCAGAGTAAGTTAGGAAAAAGATATGAGCATATAAGCTTTCTAAATAAACATAGTTTGATTTTTAGTCATTTTGACTTCTTTGAAAATACATCAATTTGAATAAAGCGAGTAATACTTGTGATATATAAACTTGACTTTGAATCCACACTCCTTATATTTTTATCCAAACAAATTTCTGAAGCATGATGCAATTTTTGTTATAAGTATATGTTTGATTGATTTTATTAAAAGCTAAAATAAAAAATTCCATTGTTGCACAAGGCCCAAGACAACCTATTATACAATAAGCCCTTACATTCTTGTGAAACTGAGAATGACAAGTCATACATTAACATCATAAGTTGTTGCATAAAATAAAAAAAATGTTTATGAATTGATTTTATTTATGAAAATAATTTTTATAAAAAATAAAATTCACTCTTGCACGGGATTTAGGATAGTATAAATTATACAATAGACCCTTACATTCTTATGAAACTTGAGGATATTAAATCATACATCATCACAAGTTGTTGCATGGACAAAGAACATTTTACCAAAAATCCTTAAATGATCAAAATCTTTTTTTTTTTCAAAGGTAAACCAAACAATAAACTACATTAAAAGAAATCTAGTCCAAAACATCATATCCCCTTAAAAAGACAAAGCCCAAATTACCCCAAACCAAATAACAAAAAGAAACAAAAAGGAACCTGATGGAAGAAAACGAGGAAAAAAAACAATAAAATAATAAAAACAAAGTGGAAAAGGACCAGACAAAAGCAAAACAAAAATACAAACAATATAATAATAAGGCAAAAAAAGAAAGGCAAAAAGCCTAAATTGACACATTGTAACATAGAGAAAAGGAGCACAAGTAGTGAAACAACACAACAACAAGAATGGCGAGAAAGTGCTTTAGTGGCAATCCCGCGAGTCCTCCACGTGCGGCAGGGCTGGAGGTCTTGAGCTCCGAAATCAAGGCCACGGCTAGCTTCCACCACTCGTGGAGTCGCAACTCTTCCTCCTTGTGATACCCAGGTACACACAGGAGTCAGGTTCTGCAGCCTCAGGAGTTTCCCGACTCACCGCGGGTCCTGAATTTGGCTAAGTGAGGATCCTACACCTCATTGGAGGGCTATATGATAGAACCATATTCTTGGAATTAAAAGTCCCGGTAATGGTTCCTAGAGGGAAAATAAGTTGAAGGGTGATTTTTAATGAATTTTATCAAACCTTTAAGTGTTTCGTTTTTAGCCCACAAGTTTAGAAAATCTCGGAAATTCTCGGATTTGAACTAAAATCCAAATTTTGGATTCTGAAGTTGTTGGGATTTTAATTTTTTAGATATTTTATTTGAATCCAAATGGGGGGTATTTCCTTATTTACATTTATGTTTTAAAGTTAATCATCATTAACTTAAAGTTAAGAAATGTGAATAAGTGAACCTCCTGATACCGCCCAGTCATGGGACCGCCCAGGCGGTCAACAAAGGCCGTCGGAGGAGAAACCTCCTGGAGACCGCCCAGGCGATCATATGACCGCCCAGGCGGTCAACAGAGAGAGTGCGGTCCAGCTGGAAAGGGACCGCCCAGGCGGTCATTCCACCGCCCAGGCGGTCATTCACCGCCCAGGCGGAAAGTTTATAAAATCCGTGTTTCGCGTAGAACGCGCAGAACGCGTTCCTTTTCTCCTTCATCAATTTTCTTCTCTCTCAAATCCATCATTTCCAAGCTTCAAGGTAAGTATATGCGTTAGATTATGTCTTTATTTCTTCATAATCTTCGATTTGGACCGATCATTTCTTTCATTGTTATCAAGTGGGGGTCCTCCTCCAATTTTGTTAGAATAAGGATAGAGCCCTCTAGAGATTATTAGAGTTTAATCTAGAGTTATAATTGCTCTATGGCAGTTGTTGGTGCCATTCCAAGTTCTCCAGTTGGTGGGGCCCACATACTCCCTTCAACGGTGAGTGGGTTCAGATCCTATGATCCTTATATTGATCATTAGAGTTAATTTCAGTAAATTATGACATAGTCATATGATATTAGAAATGAAAGCATGAAATATATGTTTTTGAAAACTCATGGGACCATTATTGTTAAAAGTGATTTTTATTAAAGAGCAAGAGTATGAATATGATTATATTTAGAGATTTATGAAATGGTATGATGATTTCCAGAGTATAGCACAAGTATATGATATGGTTTTTTAGAGAAAATAAGTATTTTTATGATACTCAGAAGTATGGAATTCAATATGATTCATAACAATTGCCAATACATATTTGTGGGCTTGAAATCGGAATGCCTGAAAGAGGTGATCCCTTGGGCATGATTTCATAGTCAAGTTATGCTAAAGTCAGATTGTTACAGTCATTTGAGACCAAAACTTTCAGAGTTTCAAGAGTTTTCATGTTGAAATAATTTTATATATATATTAGAGATTTTATGATTTCAAGAATAGAGTTTTAAGAGAAGTGATTAGAGATGTTGTAATGATTATATGAATTTCAGAATTTATTGATTTTATATACTAGAGCTTATGAACTCTAGGATAGAAGACTTTGAGAAAATATTTAGATTTCTGATTGAGTTAGACAGTGGTTATAGAGAACAGCTGTGTGTTAACGGAGGAATATCCGTTAACCTTGGTACCAAGTATGCCTAGGCCAGAGATAACAGAAAACACATGCTCTTCCCTTAGCCCGTGTTGGGGGAAGGAATGAGGTCTAGAGGGTGGAGCCCGTGTTGGCACCCTAGACAAGTCTAGGAGGGTGGAGCCCGTGTTGGCACCCTTAGACTAGACAGGATCAGACTATATCACGTTTCTCTAGGAGCTACTACTACACTATGATTTTATGTGACTAGATAGGAAAGTAAACTGAAGAAATTCCTTTATTGAGTTATGAAATGATAATTTGAATATATATATACATATATAAATGTAGGTACATGTGATTATGTAAAACTATGAATATGATTTTCAGAGATATTGTATTAACAGTCTAATGATTATATATGATTATTTGTTTCTTGATTGTCCCATGAGAGGGTTATGGGTGAGGGCCTGCTCAAGTTTTTGATGAAACTCACCCCTCTCCCTTCTTCAATTACAGATACGTTAGCTGCTACAGGTCTTTCTGATCCACCTTATTCCCAGGTAGAAAGTTCCAGTTGGCGAGCTTCACTTTGAAGTGAAGTATCTTTTGGTATTTTGTTTAGAAATATAGTGCTCCAGTGTACGTGACGGGAGGTCCCGGACCATAGAAATAGATTGGCATTGATTTAGCATGATTATTTTGTAATTACATGATTTCAGTTTCATGTATACTTTGTATAAAGAGACTCATATATTTTGAGTCACAAGGATATGTTCAGAGTTTGAGAAATGATTGTTTTCTAATTTCAGAAAAACTATGTTAGAAATGATTATGATATGCTATTAATGATGATTATGTTTTCAAAGATCCAAAGGTTTATTAGAGATGGAAATTTTGTTTATTAAATGGATTTAATATTAAATATGCATATAGAAAGACTTAGAGGTTATGAGGCTTACGTGGAGATGGGATTCCCACGTGCCCATGTTCCCAAGTCGGGTCGTGACACTCCTGCGGTCAATCATGGTGGCTGTTAGTTGTGGGTATGAATTTGTAATTATGGTTTGGGGCTATTAGTAGTGAAAAGTGATGGATCATGGTGAAGAAGGAATGGTTATTTGAAGGATGATGATAAGGGTGAATGACGGAGGTTGGCTTGGTTCAAAGGTATCACTACATGGCTTTTCTTGGTTCTTTTGTTGCTTGCTCTCCTTGCTTTCCACTCACTCATTCTTCTTTTTATTTTTATTTTTCCATTGACTGAACAAATGTTCTGAATAACAAATAATAATAATAATAATAATAATAATAAATAACAGTGAAAAATCTGTAACACAACTATTGCACTCTCCTTGGGAAATTATTTTGATGAGCTCTCTCTTTACTTTGCCAATTCCTTTTTTTGTTTTCTCTGATTTCTTTTTTTTTTCTATTTCATGATGGAATGATGCAAGTGATAGAATGATTATGCAAAGTGAAAGAAAAAAAAACTTGTTTATACTTATTGTGGGACTAAGTAAATGAATTAGAATAATGATGCCAATGGGTATCCTGATGAGTGTTCCTCCACTGAATTCTACCTCTTCTGCTTAACTTTGTGTTTGTATATGTTTCCGCTCGATCCCTTCTTTTTTTCTTTTCTCCTCCCTTTTCTTGATGATGAATTCCTATATTTATACACGATTGTGGATTGAATTTTTCAAACATGGTAGGTGATTTGGTTGAAGAATTTTTCTCCCAATTCATGCTAATTTTATGGGATTTGCTTAGCTTTACACGCCGTTTTTTTTAAATTTGCATTATTTGTTCGGCAATTTCTTTCTGTTGCACGTTCCTGTTGACTACACCACTTCTTCTTTGTCTTTTGTTTAAGAGGAAAACGTGTTGACACTCCTTTCTCTTTTTTTAAAAAAAAACTAAAAAATGAAATGGGCTTACAACTGAAAAAAATGAAATGGCTAGAGCTTTTTTTTTTAGAGTGAATGAGAATTTTTTTTTTTGTGAAAACAATAAAATCCTAACAAAATATAATATTCACAGTTACCCATTTTACTTATCTCTTACTGAAAAATATAAAGACAGTGGCTTTGACATTTGCTATAAGAGACAAGTAAATATACAAACACATATTTTGTCCAAATGCATGATGCATGATGGTGATGACAATGTTGATAAATGTATGATGAGGATGCATGACTTCTGGAGTGAGGGATTGAAATAGAAAGCCAGGTGGTGTGAATGTTGTAAGTGACAAGTAAAGATATAAACACATATTTTGTCCAAATGCATGTTGATGATGCATGATGCATGATGGTGATGACAATGTTAATAAATGTATGATAAGGATGCATGACTTCTGGAGTGAGGGATTGAAATAGAAAGCCAGGTGGTGTGAAGGACAAATGATGATGAAAACAAATGACTTGACTATTGAAACATGACAATTAGATGATGGGTGAAAAATGAATGATGATTATGGCAGAAGAACTGATAGTTGTTGATGATTTATATATATATATATATATATAATGATAAGATAATGATGTGTGCATGATGGTAATGATAAATATGCATGGTGACAATGTAAAATGTTCTTATGGATAATGCTAGATGACCAATGCATGATGACGATGAATGCACATGCTAATGTCAAGTAGGGAATGAAATGTATGTGAAAACTAAATGCATGTGAAATGTAAAAGAATGTGAAGTTGAAATTTGTGAAAGCAAATGCATGTGAAATATAAAAACATATGAAAACAAATACATGTGAAAATGAAATATGTGAAAGTGAGATTTATGAAAGCAAAGTAAAGACATGAGAAATTTAAAATTTTGTGAAAGTAAAAGCATGTGAAAGTAAAATAAAGATATGTGAAATTTAAAATTTGTAAAAGCAAAGTAAAGGCATGTGAAATTTAAAATCTGTGAAAGTAAACGCATGTGAAAGCAAAGTAAAGACATGTGAAATTTAAAATTTATGAAAATAAATGTATGTGAAAGCATAGTAAAGACTTGTGAAATTTAAAATCTGGAAAGAAGAGTAAACAGATGTGAAATTTAAAATTTGTGAAAGAAAAAAACATATGAAAGCAGAGTAAAGTCATGTGAAAGTAAATGTGAAAGCAAAGTAAAATCATGTGAAAGTAAAAACATGTAAAAGCAGAGTAAATGCATGTGAAATGTGAAAGTAAATGATTGTGATCAAGGCTGAAAAGTAAATGATGTGATATTACAATAAAGTAAATAATGTGATACTGGAGGAAAGTAAATGATATGATAATTGTTAGAAAGTAAATGATGTGATACAGTGAAATAAATAATGTGATAATTGCTGTAAGTAAATGATGTGAAACTGTTTGCTAAAAAGTAAATGATGTGATACTGGAAGAAAGTCAATAATGTGATAATTGTTTATAATTGTTAAAAAGTAAATGATGTGATACTGAGAAAGTAAATGATGTGATAATTGTTGAAAAGTAAATAATGTGGTAGTGTAAAAAAAAGTAAATGATATGATAATTGTGAAAATATAAATGATGTGATAGCTACGAGAAAGTAAATGATGTAATAGTGTAGAAAATTAAATGATGTGATAATTACAAAAAATAAATGATATGATAACTATTGAAAATCAAATGATGTGATAATGTGATAAGATAAAAAGAATGATAAGGATTGAGACGAAGAAATGTGTAAAGGAATAAATGTTTTGCGGTAAATGATCAGATGATGTGAATGCCTAGGAATGATCAGATAATGTAATGATAAATGATCTAATGACGATGACACTATGCCTAGATGATTCGATGATGAATGATCTCACAAAGAGAGGAGAGGAAAGAGGACTGATTGACCAAGTGGTTAAAAAAATTGCCCCAGTTTGCTATATTCAAACATTATTTTCCATGGAAAGCCTTAGTCTGATTCCAAATGAGCTATTTTGTTCAAAGAGCCATTGACTTTTACCTTTCTTTTTTTAGACTACTCATGAATTTTATTTTCAGCTCTTGCCTGTGTCTTGTGTTAGAGTATGACTTGATTCAGCTCTTACTTTTGCTTAGATCGTCATTCTGGTCTTCAATCTAGCGAGCCTTTTCTTTTTGTTTGCCCTAACTTTTGCCTAGATCGCCTTTTCAGGTGTTTGATCTAGCGGGCTTCTTTTTTTCACCTTTTCAATGCCTCTTGACTTTGTATGATTATGCGTGATTCCAGAAAAGATGGACAAAGCAAAATGCATTCCTTGAAAGAACACACTTTTTGATGAAAAGGGAGGAGAGAGGTGAGAGTGAGGTATGAAAGATTGGAAAAGTGCAGATTTAATCGATAAATCCTTTTTATTGATAACTTGGTTACGTTGAGCTTAAAAGCCATGACTAAGATTGCAACCCTTTGCTACGCAACCAACAAGTTTGTATGTGAAAGTTGTTTCCTTGTCTTTTGTCGAATCCTTATTCATCATTAAACCAAATTGCCCGTTTGGGCCCCTTTTTTTCAAACATCCTTATTTGTAGACTTTCCTAGTTGATGCATTTCCTAGGTCACCCGTTCGGGTTTTCAACCTAATAAGTATTTCTTGCTTTAACTTTTGCCTAGATTGTCTTATTGGGATTTCAATCTAGCGAGCTTTTCTTTTCTTTCTTTTCTTTTTTTATTCTTGCCTAGACGCTTTTCGATTACCAATCTTTAGCCTTTTTCCTTTCTTTATTTTGCCAAAATGTGCACTTTGACTGAGTGTTCTACACTACTTCTTCTTTGCATTGCTTTGTTGTTTGTGTGTTTTCCTGGGTCGTATGCTTGATCCATTTCAAAATTTAGTCATTCAACCAAAACATTCAAGACCAAATGCTCTTTCCATTATAACAACAAACTGTGATTCCATGAAGTGATGATGGTATTTTGATTTTTGATTTTTCATTGTCCAACATTTAGATTATTCGACAGTTTAGAATTTTCATCATGATTATGTCATTCAAGCTCATTGTAACACAACAATCAATTAATGAGTTTTTACGATTAGTTTCTACCTTAGTCTTAGAGAAGGTGAGGAAAAGAGAATGAAGTGAAAGAATAGTGATGATAAGAAAGAAAGGAAACAAGTGATGTAATGATTGTAGGAAGAAACACGCATAATCATGAACAAGTCTCAAGACATAGACAAACTCATAGGGACAAATCTAACAAAGCTGCAACAATGTTCAACAATGCCTTCAAGCACTGCCACTTCCAACAGGGCTTCTTCCGCTTTTGCATCTTGTACTTCAATAGCTTTGGCATTGATCAGATCCCACACAACATCTCTAAAACTCTTACAGTTATCAATTGAGTGTCCAAGAGTGTTGGAATGATATTCACACACATGATTTGGATTAAACCAATGAGGATATGGTGGCGTTGTGACACCAACAGGACTTGAAGCTAATAGATTTGCATGACTTAAGCTCTTAAACGTTCGGAGTTGCTTACTTTGAAGTTGGGCAACAGACGACCGTTTCTTGGTGGTCTAGAACTAGTAGTGTTGAGAAGAGCTATTTGGTGATTTAGAGGCATGGGCTAGTAAGGCATGGGTTTGAAAGGTGCATATTGTTGAAGAGAGGAGATGTGATTGATTTGATATGGCTGAGGTGGGTAGTGTGTAAGGGATGGATAAGGTATGGAAAATGGGTAATGTTGGTGTTGGTAGGATGGATAATGATTTGGTTGGAAGATTGACTTATAGGGTTGGGACGGCTGTTATGGTTGTATGAAGTTCACTATGTCTTCTCTCTTCTTATACAACGACCCTTGCTTGAGTTGTGGGTTGTCCAACTCATCTTCTGTTAACTCCACTTTCCCCTCTTGAATATTGGCTTCAATTCTTTCTCCATTTCCACCAAGTCCACAAACTCCCTGACATGGGTCCCTAACATATTCTTGAAGAATGGATCCTCTAGTGTGTGAATGAAGTAGAAACACATCTTTTGCTCTAGCATTGGTGGGACAACTTTAGCGGCCACAGCTCTCCACCTTTGGGCATACTCTTTGAATGGCTCATTCTCTTTCTTTCTCAACCCTTTTAGTTGATCTCTGGTGGGTGCGACATTCAAATTGAACTTGGATTGGTTGGTAAAAGCTTGAGCTAAGTCTTCCCAACATTTAATTTGCATTCGATCCATTTGCATGTACCATTCCCATGCAGCCCCATCCAAACTTTCAGGGAAAAGCTGATTAGAAATTCTCATCTTTGGACCACATTCTCATTTTGGTGCAATACATTCGAAGATGCATAATAGGATTAGTGCTACCATCGAATTTGATGAACTCAGGCATCTTGAAATCCTTGGGAGTGACAACACTAGGAGCAAGACATAGGTCATTAATACTCATTGGGCCGTAGAGGCTGGGCCCTCGTAGCATTTGGAACTATTTTTGCATGCTTTCTTCTAGTTCTTGTTTGAGTTTCAATCGCTCCACCTCTTCTCGAACTTGTCATGTGGGTTTGCATTGTTGTCATTCCCATCTAAGTCATATCCTAGTTCATCATGGTTGAAGTTTTTGGTTCGAATGCCCTAGGTTGGTGCATGGCTGCGATAGCTTCTTTGACCACCTTTACTTGTTCGTGCATTACAACCTTCAAATCGTCAAGCTCTTTTCCAAAATTCCTTTCTCCTGCCATGGCTTCTTGACAGGCTCTTCAAACAAAGGTACTTGAAATCAGATAAAATTCCCTTGGGGAATAACATTTGGAACTTGCAAACCATTGAAATTAAAGAAAACAAATTATCCTAGAGAGTTAAGAATGAAAGGAAAATGGACCCTCCTATTGAGGTTATGCTAATGTACATGTATGGAAAAATGCATAAATGCGTGAAATGATGACTTTCCTCTTCTCTTTTTTTTTTTTTGCTTTTTCAATTTGCTCATTACTTTTAAACACAACCTCTTGGATCAAACAAAATTTAGCTTAGATGAGCAATGTCTAAAGGCAAAATGATGTAGTATTTCTTTTTTTTTATAAAATAAAATACTATCTATATGATGCATGACTGATGCATATTGGATGAAGTTTTTTTTTTTGTATATATGCTATGCCTATTGAATGATTTGGGAAGAACAAATTTTTTTTTAAGCTTATTGATGCTTGCTATTATGTGTAGGAAAAAAAATGCATGATGTAAACTAGGGAATTGATAGATGAGAGATGAGAATGCATGTTCAAAATTTTTTTTTTTATATATGTGGATGTAGTTATGATATGTGAAAAGAAAACATGAATGCATGTTAAATAATTTTTCCTTTTTTTGCTGACATGGACTATGGATCAGAAAGAAAATGTGTGAATAAATGCATGCCATTTTTTTTATGAATGTGGACTGTGCATGAATGTATACCAAAATTTTTTTTATGGAAGTGGATATGCATAAATGAAAATGTATGCGTGAATGCATGCCAAAATTTTTTTGATGTGGACTATGTGTAAAAAAATATATGAATGCATGCTATGCAAGAAAATGAATAACAAATGATTTTTTTTTTTTATGTAATGAATGGGCCATCCAAGATGATTTTTTTTTATGCAATGAATGAGCCACGCAGGATGATTTTTCTTTTTCATATATACAATGAATGAATCATGCGTCATGTGAGATGATGAATAAGTTTTGCAAGATGAATTTTTTTTTTAATGAATGGGTCATGCAAGATGATTTTTGTATGCAAGCCATGTGAGAGAAAGATGTACATGGATGCTCCTATGTCCTAAAAGGGGTTAGTCCTAGGGGAGGATTTTCCTAAAGTCAAAACTTTAATTTGGTGGCTACTAAACTCATTCTATTAGCGCGTGATTTTCAAGACATGTCTAGACTTCTAAAGGTTGTGGTTCCCAAATTGCTCCTATCTATAAGATAGAGATCCAGCTTACAAAAGGATTACAAGTAGAATTTGACCATTCCATGACACTAGTAACAATCTGGGTGGTGACATACCATATGCCAAGTGAGCATAAAGTCCTTCAATGACAATGTTGGGATCCTTCCTATTCCTTGGATTGCACAGGCTCGGGTATAAAGCCAAAAAATGTGTGAGATAGTGATGGTATACTGTGTGAGGAGCATACCAACCTTTATCCCTAAATTCTATATACATACCTATAAAACAAAATCAAAGTGGCATATATATATAAAAAAAGTCATCTACCCTAAGGTTTGAGTAATGGTTATTTATAGATAAAGTAAACAATTATCTAAAAATAAATAAGAAAAAGACATTTATTTACAAAAATAGAAAGCAAATGTGGTGTGAAGGGAAAAATAAATATTAGAGGTACAAACAAATTTACATAATTTACTCTAATAGGCTTGACTCTCTAAATCTTCCCAGTGAAGTCGCCAACTGTCACAACATCCCCTGAGGGCGCGACGAGAATGACAATCGATTTTATAAACAAAAAAGGGAGTCGCCACCAATTTTAATTCTGGAAAAATTGAAAAACCTTTGATTTGATCAAATTGGTCTTTTGAAAAGATTTTAGGTTCAGGAGTTATTACGATTAGAGAAGGGTGAAAACTTAATTTCACTTGTACCCTAATATGTCCGTATAAATACGGTTACCTAGAGCTCATTGTGCAAATTAATTTATAACTTGATAATATTTATTTTTCCCAAAAAATTGCAATCATAAAACAAATAAAAAAATTTGAAAAAGAGATGGCTAAATAAAAGAAGAACAAAATCTAAAGAAAAATTAATTTTGACTTGATAGTTATTGGCTATGCTGACGTTTCCTCTGGTGTAATGAGAAACTCAAAGCCACATCATTCTTGTAGAAAATAACTGTGTGTTTGATTGATTTTATTAAAAGCTAAAATAAAAAATTCAATTGCTGCACAACGCCCAGGACAACCTGCACTATATAATAAACCTTTACATTTTTGTGAAACTTGAGAATGACAAGTCATATATCAACATTACAAGTTGTTACATGAAATAAAAAATGTTTATGAATTGATTTTATTTATAAAAATAATTTTTATAAAAAATAAAATCCACTCTTGCACAGGATTTAGGATAGTATAAATTATACAATAAATCCTTGCATTCTTGTGAAACTTGAGGATAATAAATCATACATCATCATAAGTTGTTGCATGGACAAAGAACATTTTACCAAAACTCCTAAAATGATAAAAAAAAAACTTCAAAGGTAAACCAAAAAATAAACCACATTAAAAGAAATCTAGTCCAAAACATCCCCTTAAAAAGACAAAGCCCAAATTACCCCAAACCAAACAAACTAAATAATGTAAAGAAACAAAAAGGAACATGACGCAAGAAAACGAGGAAAAAAAACAAACAATAAAATAATAAAAAAAATGGAAAAGGACCTGGCACAAAAGCAAAACAAAAATACAAACAATATAATAATAAGGGAAAAAAAAAAGAAAGGCAAAAGGCCTAAATTGACACATTGTAACATAGAGAAAAGGAGCAAACGTAGTGAAACAACAAAACAGGAGGATGAGAGAAGTGCTTTACAGTGGCAATCCCCACGAGTCCTCCACATGTGGCAACAATTGTCAGTCCAAGCTACCGAATTCAGGCCACGCGAGCGTCCACTCGAGTCGCAACTCTTCCTCCTGCTATTGCGGTCAATCATGGTGGCTGTTAGTTGTAGGTATGAATTTGTGATTATGGTTTGGGGCTATTAATAGTGAAAAGTGATGGATCATGGTGAAGAATGAATTATTATTTGAAGGATGATGATAAGGGTGAATGATGGAGGCTGGCTTGGTTTAGAGGTATCACTACATGGCTTTTCTTGGTTCTTCTATCGCTTACTCTCCCTGCCTTCCACTCACTCATTCTTCTTTTTATTTTTATTTTTTCAATAACTGAACAAATGTTGTGAATAATAATAATAATAATAATAATAATAATAATAATAATAATAATAATAATAATAATAAAATAACAATGAAAAATCTGGAACACAGCTATTGCACTCTCCTTGGGAAATTATTTTGATGAGCTCTCTCTGTACTTTGCCAATTCCTTTTTTTCGTGTTCTCTCTGATTTCTTTTTTTTTTTTTGTTTCATGATGGAATAATGCAAGTGATAGAATGATTGTGCAAAGTGAAAGCAAAAAAAAAAAAATTGTTTATACTTATTATGGGACTAAGTAAATGAATCAGAATAATGATGCCAATGGGTATCCTGATGAGTGTTCCTCCACTAAATTCTACCTCCTCTACTTAACTTTGTGTTTGTATATGTTTCCGCTTCAATCCCTTCTTTTTCTTTTCTCCTCCTTCTTGATGATGAATTCCTGTATTTATACATGATTGTGGATTGAATTTTTCAAACATGGTAGGTGATTTGGTTGAAGAATTTTTCTCCTAACTCATGCTGATTTTATGGGATTTGCTTGGCTTTACATGCTTTTTCTGAAATTTGCATTATTTGTTTGGCGATCTTATTTCTGTTGTACGTTCCTGTTGACTGCACCACTTCTTCTTTGTCTTTTGTTCAAGAGGAAAACGTTAACACTCCTTTCTTTTTTTTTAAAAAAAAAAACCAAAAAATGAAATGGGCTTACAACTGAAAAAAATGAATGGGCTGAAAGCTTTTTTTTTTTAGAGTGAATGAGAATTTGTTTTTTTTTTTGGTTGTGAAAACAAATAAAAATATCTGGATAAAATATGGTATTCACAAGCATAATGCACCCTGAATTCCTTAGCACATGATTTTCTTATCTCTTCTTCTCCCTCTTTTGTCATCATAAAAAGAGGGTGTGCAAGAATCCAAGAATCACCATCATCAGCTCTAACACCTACTTCACGAAGGATTTCTAGTAGCAAGGATTCATGTCTTTGTGACTGACATCCATTCAGCCCGGTCATTTATGAGGCACTGCTCTTGCAGGAGTAATTGCACTTCAGAATAGCTTGGTGGCGGTGAGGGTTGAGTTTGGCTTGTAGAAGGATTAGCATCTTGAGTGAAAGATGGTGTAGGGAGAGTAAAAGCTAGGATAGAAGGCTTCTTAACTGGAGCAGTGATCAAAGGGGGCATGAGTTGAGCTTGTATTAGTATCTTCATTGCTCTACTCATTATAACGCCCAATGACGAGGGCAGGAGTGTTTGTCCGTGAGAAGGCACGGGCAAGGAGTGGTTCCTAGCAAGGGCTCGAAGCGAGGGGTACATGAATGAACCAATTACACACCAGAATGAAAGGATCCTGAGGCTGAATAGGTATAGGACTATACAGTTGAGGATCATTTATATGAATTGATTGGTACTACCTATGCCAACAAAGATGTATCTTCTTTTCGGAGCCCAACACGAAAGAACTCCAAGGTTAAGCGTGCTTGACTTGGAGCAATTTTGGGATGGGTGACCTCTGGGAAGTTTTTCCAAGAAGAATGTGAGTAAGGACAAAGCATGTTGAAAAACTCGTGTTGATTTGTGGGGACAGCCATCAAACAGGATGGGATGTTAAACTCATCCTCTAAGGAATTTTCTTTAGAATCTGAAGACTCTGATGATGAGGAAGATTTTTCTTCCCTTGGCTTGATAACATGTACATTTTCAGCCGATTCTGAGCTTGATTTTTTCTTAGACCTGAGGACATGGACGATTGAAAGGGTTTTCCCATATCTTATAATTATTTCAGGTTTTCCATTGTCCTCAGAGCTACTTTCAAGAAAGATCACTATTTTTTTATACTTTTTCCCTCATCCACCGCAGCCTTTTCAAGAGATGCATCTCTTATTCCCTGGCTTTGTCTTCTAACACTAGTTATGTATGCACTAGTTGCTCTTCTCAAAGTCTTGAGGAGAGTTCAGAGTGTACTCAATACCTTCCATATACTCATACCACTCGTTTGCCAATGGGAAGTTCAAGTGTTCGAAGATCCTTGTCAACAATACTCTGTAAGGAACGACAACAATTCTCCTTTTCTGGGGAGGTGGCACTGAGCATGTGGTCAAATATTAGTCTGGGCAAGTTTACCTTCCTTTTTGCCAACAGACAATAGAGCAACATGCAGTCCATCCCAACTAGAAGGTGGGTGCTTCCCAGCCTTGGGAGAAGAGAGAACTGGACGATGGTGAAGACTTGTCATGCCCTAGAACTTAGCAATGCTGTTATTATCTCACTGAGTTGATACCTGGGAGAATCAGGAAGGCATCTAGAGCCTCCTTAGCTTAACTCCAAGAGTTGTAAACCAATGTCCTTCATATGAGCATCTGAGTCCCATGTCAGGTGCTTGGATGATATTGGAGATGTTAGTTATACCTAGCTCCATGTCAAAGCCTCTGATATATGAACTCAACATAGATTTAGACACTTGCACTAGTTAGGAGTAAAAGGCACTTACCATCCCAGTGAAAACTAGATTAGCGATGTTGAAAAACCCTTCCCATCCTTGGAAGGAGGTAACTTCCAGGAGAATGATGACTTGAGTCATCGTTTCCTGCTGGCCTTTCTGGAGCTATCTTTTGCTCAGCAAAGTTTTCAGCGTAGTATTGTTGGTGGAGTGGTTCATCATACATGAGAAGAGTTCCCATGTTAGCAATGCTTTGGTCGAAATGTTTGCCTTCTGTCATTGTAAGGTTGTGTTTGTGAGGGATGAACGAAAAGGTGAGGGTTTGAGAGTGACGGTTACAAAAAAGATTTTGGTGAGATGAGAATATAGAACGGTTTTGGTTTTGGGTGTGTGAGGTTGAAGACGAGGGAGTAAAGTGTGATATATGAGGAGTGGGATGTTATTTAAGTGATGGGATGTAATGACTAAAGGTGAAACGATGTGGAAGAGAGAAACTCAAAAAGAGTTGGAATTATCCCGCCTTTTTCATTCTTTTAGAAAGAGTGGTTTCTAAAGCATGAAGTCACTTTCTGACATCTACTCCACTTTCTAACCTGTCAATATAGCACTTCTTTCTCACACCATATACAACTTTTGATTCTGAACCTTGTGAGAGCATCCACCCTATTTTTTGATCCTCTAATCTTCTTCCTAATGTCTTATCTTCTCTGAGCTTGCATACTAACTTTCTAATCCTAGCTTATTTTTTGGTCTTGTAAATCGATTATTTAATCTTGCAATATGATGTCTTCGTTTTGGGCTTCAGCTTGGAGCCATGAAGGGAAGTGTCCAAAGATGTTTATGCATGAATGCTTATGTAGATTTAAAAATTTTAAAGATTCAAAAGCATTTTTAAAACATAAAAGCGACCTTCAACTAATGGTTTTGTGAATAAGTTAGACAATTGGTCCTTAGTATTCACAAACATTAACTCAATATCTCCTTTTTGAATATGATCTCGAATAAAATGATGTTTAACATCGATGTGCTTAGATCTAGAGTGTTGGATAAGATTCTTAGCAAAATTAATAGCATTGGTATTATCATAGAAGATAGGGATTTTGGGATAATCTTCTAGTTAGTTCCTTATCCACAATATCTGGATAGAGTTGCAGGAGCTATATATTCAACTTTAACCATAAAGAGAGCAATGATATTCTGCTTGCATGACCAATTGATAAGGCTTTTTCCAAAGAAATAGGAGCATCCACTTCTTCTCTCTACTCCTCCAGCAAAGTCAGCATTATAGGACCCTACAATCTCATAGGATGTACCTTTCTCGGACCATAAGCCAAGATTAGTAATACCAGATAAGTATCTAAAAATTCTTTTAACAGCATTTAAGTGTTAATTAATTTGGGTTAGATTGGAATCTAGCATAAATCCACACACTTAACTGAATATCTAACCATTTCGTTAGCATCAATAACTTGAGATGGATGTACCCAGTACTCATAGGTTTGGCTTAATCCATATTAAACTTTTTCAAAAGCTCTTTTTTATACTTCTTTTGATGGATCAAGGTTCTTCCCTTTTATTGTTTTACTTGAAGACTAAGGAAAAACTTGAGTTCACCCATCATGCTCATTTCAAATTTACTATGTATTAATTTTGAAAATTTTTCAGAGAATTATCAATGGCACCAAATATGATGTCATTAACATATATTTGGACTATCAAAAAATGATTATCTTGCACAAGAGTAAAAAGAGTAGTGTTAACATTACCTCTCTTGAACCTATTCTTCAGCAAGAAGGTACTTAGTCTTTCATACCAAGCTCAGGAAGCTTGTTTCAGACCATAAAATGCCTTTGTTAGCTTGAAGACATGGTTGGAATGTTTTCACTCTCAAAACTAGGAGACGCTTCACATATACTTCCGTAGAGAGGAATCCATTTAGGAACGCAGACTTGACATCCATTTAGTAAAGAGTGAATCCTTTGTAGGCAGGAAAAGTAAGTAGCATTCTTATGGCTTCGAGCCTAGCTATTGGTGCAAAGGTTTCATCATAATCAATTCTCTCTTATTGATTTTAACCTTGTGCAACCAATCTTGCTTTGTTCCTAGCAACCTTGCTATTTCTAATTGAGGATCTTGTTTTCACACCTTTGGAAATGTCTCCAAGAGCTTTGTTCTGAGAGACGCCTTTAGATTAGAAACTCCCTTGTAGTTTTTGTGACCTTAAAGTTCTTCAGCATTTCTTTCATATTCAGATTGCTCTTTTTCATTGTCAGAAATGTCACTTTCTGATTGCTTTGGAGTTTTGAGCAAGCTTTCTTATGTATCCTTATTTTGGAGCTTACTTTCTAAAGGTTGTGCTTTTATCTATTTTCTTTGAGGGTTCCTTGAGATTCAGCATTTCAAGGTTCTCTTCCAGCTTTTCAAGATCATCAGCAAAGTCCTTCTTGTGCTCCTTAAACTTGATATGGATGGTCTCTTCAACACATAGCATTTTTTTGTTGTATACCCTATAAGCTTTGGAGATCGAGGAGTATCCTAGGAAAATCCCATCATTAGATTTAGGATCAAACTTTGCAAATTTATTCTTGGTGTTAAGAATAAAGCAAGATGAGCCAAATATATAGAAATAATATATGTTGGGTTTTCTACCCTTCCACAGCTCATAAGGGGTCTTCTTGAGGATTGACCTTAGAAAGATTCTGTTTTGGATATAGCATGAGGTATTTAGCCTACCCAGAAATTTTTGATAAACCGCTTCCTAAAAACATGGTTTCGGCCATCTCTTGTAAGCTCATGTTCTTCCTTTCTGCAACTTCATTTTATTAGGGCATTCTAAGAGCAAAGAACTCATAAGAAATGCCATTTTTTTTGCAAAATTATTTGAAAACATGATTTTCAAATTCTCCTCCATGATCTGATCTTATAGAGGCTATTTGATAATCTTTTTCAATACAAACACATTTTGCAAAAATCTTGAATCTTTCGACCACCTTATTCTTAGAAGCTAGAAAGATTACCCATGAAAATCTTGAGAAATCATCCACAATGGCAAGACGATATCTTTTTCCAGGAAGACTTGGAGTTTTGTTGGTCAAAAGAGATCCATATGTAAAAGCTCAAGTGATTTAGCGTTTGAAATCACATTTTTGTTGTAGAAAGAAGCTTTGGTCTGCATGCCTTTAGAAACATCTTTCTTGTGGCAAAACCTTCTCAAGAGATGGATGAATATTCTAAACTAAAAAGTATGTTGCTAAACTTGTTGTGTTCTTGTTGGATGAAGTTTTAAAGTTGATTTTTTCTTTTTCTAGCAATCTTTAGAGATTTTTAACTTTCTCAAGCTTTGATTCTTTGAAACCATGATCCTTGAAGTTGTTTCTTGCATAATGATCACCTTTCTAAAAATAAGACTTGGTTTCTCATAGGTTTCTTGTGCCGAGATTATGTTTCTCATGTTTAGCAAGGACTTGAAACCACTTTCTCAAGGTAAAATGCAATATAGCTTTGGTTTCTGAAGGTGTTTTATTTTGGAAATGATTTTGTTTAAAACCTTACTTCTCTCCTACAACAAAAGCTTACTACTTAATGTATTCAAATGCTTTAAGACCAAGTTCTTTAATTAGAAACTACTGTTTCTCATGAAAATGAATACTTAGTAAGACTTGTGTTCTCAAAAAGTTTCTAGTCATTTCAAAACATATGAGATAAAAGGTTTTTATGCATGAGATAGAAACTTTTATCAACTTAAATTGTTTGTGTCATCAAAACCTTGCTTGACTCGTTTCTTATAGGTTTTGGAGCTAATAGAGGGTTCTGAGAAGAAAGGGAAAATCTAAAGGAAGGAGAAGGGCAAGCTTCTTGCTACAAAGGCCAAGGTTGACTGGCCTATGAAGGAGTCTGAGGTTGAGTGAGCCGACTTGGTTAATGCCTGGAGTTCTAGTTTTTCAAAGTTGTTTGAAACTTGATGGCCTAGGTCCGAGTGATCGTTGGCCTCGAGGTGAATTTGTCCGAGGTCGGATCTTCCGTCATGTGGTGAATAGGAATATAGAGGACCTTCCAGGGATGAGTAGGGTTTTTTATTTTCCTTTTTAGCTCTAGCCTTAGTACGTCATTTTTTAGTGTAACCATCCCCTCTGTGCGACTCTTAATGGACTAGTGCTTAAAGCCTACGGAGTTTGGGTGTGACTCTCATTGACTAAGCATGAGGAGTTTGGATGGAGCTTGGGTGCAGCTTCCATTGAACTTTCCCTCTGGTCTGAATGGAGCTTAGGTGTGGCTCTCATCAAAATGGTGCTTGAAGCCAAATGGAGTTTGGGTGCAGCCTCCATCTATATTGGCTTGGGCTTGGAATTTCATAAAAAATCACTTCTTTTATTGATTATTTGGAAACTAGCAGACTTTTTTCGATTTAGCCTATGGGGTTAGGCTTCATTAAAACCTTTTCTGAAAACCAGTTGGTGAAAGCTGAGTAAGGAAAAAATGTACTGACAAATCGTGGTTTTTACATTGCTCCTTCTAAGATTAAACATAGAATTTTCTTAGATTAGCTACGTTCTAGGATCTTAGGGCTTCCTTTCCTTGTTGTAGCTTGTAGGCTCCCTTTTTGAGTACCTCAAAAACCCAGGACGGGCCTCCTTAGTTTGGGGCTAACTTCCTTTGTTTGGGCTGCGGGGCCCAATGTCAGCTTCAATGACGAGTTCTCTGATCGTGAAGGATCTCAAAAGCATCCCATCATTGTAACTTTGCGATATTCTTCTTTTTCAGCTCAACCTCTAATATATGGGCTTCTTCTCAAAATTTCAAAGAGGTCTAGCTTTTCCCTTCGTCTATTCTAGTTCTCATGCTCCGAGTAGGAGATTGTTTTGAGCGAGGGTTCTTCGACTGGACAGGTATCACTACCTCAAAACCGTGTACAAGACGAAAGGGCATCTTGTTGGTTGTTGAGTGTAGGGTGGTTGGTATGCCCATAGCACACTTCCTAGCTGAGCCCAGGCTTAATAGGCTTGATCAAGTCTTTTCTTTAATGCTTGAAGGATGACCTTGTTCGCTACTTTTGCTTTGCCATTGGCTTGAGGGTGCTCTACCGAGTAAAGTGGTGGGACATTCGAAGTTTTCCAGGAGTTGTCCGAACTTTTGGGCGTGAACTGGATGGCATTGTCAGTTATGATTTTCTTCTGGACTTTGAATGTGGTGAAGATACTTCGCATACGAACGTTGAACATTGAGCCGAAGTGATGTTGGCTAAGGGTTGGGCTTCTATCCATTTTGTGAAGTAGTCTACTCTTCCTATTATGTACTTAACTTGCCTTGGGGCTAAAGGGAATGGTCTGAGAATGTCAAGACCCCACTAGTCGAAGGGCCATGTTGAGCTGACGATTGTCATTAGAGTGAACTGAAGGGAGATAAATGGAGTGCACAGTGAAGTAGAGTGGTATGCTTATTCCAATTCATTATTTGGAATAATTTGCATTCCATCTCAATAGGTAAGAAAAATAAAGGATAATGGAATTGGATGAAATGTGTTCCATCTATTTTAACTTAACTCCATACAAATTTGTTGTATCCAAACAATGAAACTTATTATAATTCTATTTTCCTCCATTCCAACCCATCTTATTCTATCAATCTAAACATAGCCATAAACTAAAGTGAGTCACAATAAAATTTCCAAATATATATAAAAAAACCTCCATATTTCTAATAAAAAATTTTGAATTCAAATTGCTTTTTATATTAATTTTTTACCAAATATCCAAATTGATTTTTTAGAAATGTATTTGGAACAAATTAGTCTGGTTTAGTTTTACTTTCATTTTCAGTTTTACACATTTTGTGAAATAAATACTGAAAATTCTGAAAATTACCTCTTTGATTTGAATTTCTAATTTTTAGTTTTTTAGTTTTCAAGATTTTGTAAGAAATATGAAATCTGAAATTAAAACTAAAAATTAAATTTGGAGTTTTAGAATTTTCATTATTTCCTTAAAAAAATTTAAAAAACTGAAAATAAAAATTGAAAACTAGAAATTCAAACCAAACGTACGCTTTTACAAATTTCAATTTTTATTTATAATTTTCATTATTTCGTTAGTAAAATCCTACCAACTAAAAACCTGAATATAAAAATTGAAATTGAACACCGAAACCAGATATATGTATTTGAAAATTTAGAAGTCTTAACTCTTAAGATTAGTGACACATTCGATCGAATAGGTCCGTGCAATAAAAAAGACCTCTGTGGACTAATTTATCACTTTATTCGAATTACAAGGTACCAGATCAGGACTTTCAAAATCGCAGTGACTTTGCTGTTTGTTTGTCTCCCCACAATTAAACTCTTCTAGCCCCATTCTAGCTTTCTGCTCTTGGCATCGGCCCTATCTTCCCAGCAGCACCCACTCTTTCTAGACCGCCCCTTACCCTCTCAACTCTCGGCGGCAGCAGCGTCCCAGCTCTACCACCGTCGTTCTCGTCGAACTGCAAGTACTGTTACACCATCCTCTCTCTCTTTTTTTTTTATTACTTTTTTCTTTTTTGTGATTTTTATTCCTCTCTGAGTTTAACTCTAAGTCTACATCACGTCAGAATACCTCGGGCATAGTCTGAAACAGTGTGGATCAAACAGATTTCAAAAACTTCATTCGCGATTGTTTGATGCTAGGTTCCTAACTGATTAAATTGTTAATTGCTTTAAAGTTGCATAGGCATCGACCAAATTGTTCTTTCTTTCCCCGTGCACTCTCAGTTTGAGTAAAATAGGTTTGTCTGGTTTTTGTTGTATTGCACTATGATATTAAATTATGTACGCTATAAATATTACAAATAATATAAGATATAGTTTCATAAAACAAAATTTTCCCCTTTTTTTGTCTGGGTCTTCCTATTAAACCACGATACTTACTGTTGGACTACTGAGTGTGCCTTTGACTGGGTTAGTGCAGGTTTAGATTCGCATACGAATTAACCCTATCTCTGCTGTACTGACACTGACCAATTTATTTGCTTATATTTTACGGTGTAAAGGCATTGGGAATTAGGAATATATATATATCACACATGGGTGATTTGGATCAATCAAACGGTCCAATCAGGATTGACTTAGAAGATGGGCTCATAGGAGAGCAAGTTGGTACCACTGATTACTTCTTTGTGAAGATAGGGGAGGCTGTCCCATTGAAGGGCGATGACTCCAATTATGATCTTGAAAGCCTTCCTTGTCAGCCTCTTGCAGTCTCCGAACGCTTCCGCCTCATGTTTGTGGCTCATTCTTCAGGTAAATATGTGATTCCCTCATTTTTTGCTTGTGGGTTAGCCGAAATATATTTCTTGCTCACCCTTGTTAATTTATTTTTCTGTTTAGGTTTTTTTGTTGCAAGGACCAAGGATGTAATTGAATCAGCCAAAGAATTTAAGGAGAAGGGGAGTGGTTCTCTGGTACAACAGCTGAGTCTTGTTGATGTTTCGATTGGGAGGGTTCACATTTTGGCTCTTTCTTCTGACAATTCAACAGTGGCAGCTTCTGTCTCTAATGATGTCCATTTTCTCTGTTGATAACTTTCTGAATAAGGTTTGCTTCTCCAGCATCAGTGCCCTGAACAACTTTTCTCATGCATTATTTTTATTAAATATATGCACCCTCATGTTCTAGGTTTCATCACGATTTTGTTGTTTTTTACTGTTAAGCTAAATGTTGATGTAATTGGATGTCTCCTTTCATCGTTTTCTGCATGAAGCACTAAATTATGCTGGATACATGCTATGCTAAAGTGTGAAATCCCTATCTGTTTTTGTTGTTTTGTTAGGGGGATGTAAACTGTGCAAGTGCCAAATGACTTTGTGTGTGAAACCCCATATATTTGCCATACAAATTATTGGCCTCTAATGTGCTATTATTTTATTTTTAGATAAAAGATGAATTATATTGAGATGAAGATGGAAATTTACATTAAGATACGAGGATAAGACATCCTTGATACAAAATTTAAACATACTAGAGAAAATATTATCAATGAAGCATGGCTGTCTAATCTCCCAACATAAATGAGATGGAAATTCCTCCAAAATGACTCGGGCCAAATGTCTAATCACCACTTAATGGGCATTCTCCTATCCAATGATCCTCTCAAAAGGGTGACATAAGAGTTAGTGGGCCATGTTATATTATGCCTTTCTCGCATAATCATCTATGGTAGAAAGCGTGATCAGCTTCTTTAGCGGTTAATTGTTGCTTGACCTCAATTAATTAACTTGTAGAAATAAGTCTCCATCTTTCCTTGAGATGTTGCTTAGTTACCAAAACATTTCCATTGTCACTCATAATGCATTTCATGTCATTTCTATCCCTTTGTCTAGCTTGCAGATACTTTCGCTACTTTTTGGTTCTTAAACAGCTTTGGCTTTTTCATGATCATTGCTGGTAGCTTTTAGTTTGTTGAAGTAGTATTTAGGAGAATAGCATCTTGTATGTACACGGTCTGGTATCCATCTTATTTTACTAAAGAGTAAATTAAGTACAAGAGCTAATCAGGGAGAAATTGTAGATTTAATCATCAGTATTATATTAATGACTATAGTTGACTAATTGACTTATATTCTATAATATGCCAATGTACCATCAATCAAGTCTAACATTAGTAATAACCCTCATCAAGTTGAAGAGCTCTCAGGTTGTTAAAAATAAGAATACAAACAAGTTCTCAAGGTTAAACCTTTTATTTGCACTGTGGTACTTATTAGAGTTAATTAATGAAATGCTCTAGGTTTGTAGGCAACATAAGGCTTTTTCTTTTGTTTTGTATATAATGAGTGGTGATTGCTTCAAACTTGTTCCTTACTTTTTCTTTATAGCACTTCTTATTTGGTGAGTGTGGGGGTTCCTAAGTCCCTGGGGCAGTTCTTGATAGATTAGTTTTCATGCTTTGGGTAGAAGTAAAGATGCTAAATTTTTGCGGTGAACGTGCATTTGTTTGCAACTGAACCTTTGTATCTTTAAGAAGGTTTATTCAGCATAATGCTTGATTTCGGATAAGATTAGGCATTTGGTATTTGGTGTAAAGCACATGTGTTTTTTTAATGGGCTTTCAAAATCACATTAGTTGAAGGATTGGGAAGCTTTGCTAGTTTGTTTCATTGATTTTCTCTTCTTCTTAAGTTTAATTTTGTTTTGTTACTTTGTTTAGGAGGTTCCTTATCCTCTTTTCTCTATATAATTTTTTAATCTTCATCTTAATGAATTTCTTCATTCTTTAAAATAGAACCCGAAGATCTAAAACAACTCAGGCAGTCTCCACTAAAGATCTTAGGCAATTGGCACAACTAAACCTTTTGGTGATGTCTTTGGAACATAGATATTTGGGAAATCCAAGAACTACTTTTGCTACCTTCTTAACTCTGCTAGCCATATACTCCTTTAGAAGGTTGGCTCTTCCTCGGGTTTGCCAAATCCCTTCTCGTGTAGATTTTTTTTCTAATAGTAATTGGTTTCCATCCTTTAGCTGTCACGGCTTAATCTTTAGGTTTATAGCATGACAGTTTCTCCTTGACCTCTGCTTAGTATGCACATCCAAAGCCAAAACCTTATGCTAGCTGGTCTATTCCCTTGTTGGGTGGATTGTTGTCCTTGGTAAAAATAGCTTAGACCAAAATGGGTAGCATGCTGATACTGCAGCTTGAGCTTCTCATTCTAGATAGCAGAAGTTTATTTATCAATGTTCACATCCTTTAAGCCTTTCCTTTAAGGTAGGTGATAGTTTTTATTTTTTTGGGATAAAAGAAAATTTCATTAACAAGAAGTGAAGAATAATACAAAGTGTAGAGGACAAGAGATCCTCTAAGCGAAAAAAAAAAAGAACCATCAAAAGATAAAAGTTTTCCAATCTCTTATTATATCAGAGATGGAAACCCCTCTAAAAAGGTCACGTGCCTTACACCAAGTAGATCCTAGACTTCTAATCTTATCCAACAAAACCTACTTATCTGAAAGTCTCCCATGAAAAATGCAAGAGTTACACTCTAAATAACTTCTTGGAGTACCACTAGGTAGGAGATTCCTCCAATGTTTTGTTACGGTATTCTTTTCTCGGCATGTCTAGCAATGCTGGGATTGCTGCAGTCCTTGGACCAATTTATGTAAGTAGCTTTATTAGTTTTGGAGAAGGAAAGAAGCCAAATTCATGTGGCATTGTGCAATCGGCTTGTATTAAAGCCCTTGATCTTTTTGAAGGGATTTCCTGCTAGACATGTTGAGATATTTAGTAGGTTTACTTCATTGAATTTTTCTTGTTCTCTGTGCTTGTGCTGTTTTTAATTTTTAATTTGTAAGGAGGATCTGGTTTTTTATTGTATCACCATTTTTCAGGAAGTGAAGCAAACTTTTTCCTGTTCACTCAATGATTCAGCCTTTGTCAAGGACATGCGATGGATAACATCATCCAAAGATTCTTTTGTTGTTCTTTCAAATACTGGAGATCTATATGATGGAAAGGTTGATTCTCCTCTAAAACATGTGATGGATTGTGTTGAAGCCGGTATGATTTATTCTTATCTTTTTTACTTGGCACCTTATTATGTTAATGACTCGTCATCACTACTTACGAGAATGAATCCTCTCAAGTGGGAATTCCACATGACCATATCATGTGTGAATTTCTACCATTGATTGACAAAGTGGTCCCTACCTTGGGTCCCACAAAAGAGAGTGATCAATGGTGAAAATTTGCACATGATATGATCATGTGGAATTTCCACTTGAGAGGATCCATTCCCCAGTACTTACTAAGTTTGGCATATTGATTTGAAGGTTGAAATTGCATTGATTGACAATAGAAGTTGGAATTTCAATTTCAATTCACTAATTTATTTTCGTGTCATTATTTCAAGTATTATTATTATTATTATTATTTTTTTGGTTGCTATCTTGGTTGGGATGGAACGAGAATTAATGCCTACTTGTAAATCTGTCTCTGTATTGCCTAGATGCTTCTTTCTTGTGTTTGGTTCATGGCATTTTTCTTATTATGCCTTTGCTAATTACTTTTTTTATTTATTTCTTTGTGAAGTTGATTGTGGTGTGAAAGGGAACTTTATTGCTATTGCAAGAAAGAATGTGCTGAGCATTTTGTCTGTCAAGTTTGAAGAATGGATTTCAATTTCATTGTCCTTCACATCTTGGATTGCTGATTCTGAGCCAAGTTGTAGTGTAAAAGGTTTGTATTTTCCTTTACAATTCTCCATTTTAATATACTATGGTATTGTAGAAAAAGGTGGTAGGATCTTGTCTTAGGTGCTCTGGATATGTATGGAGACTTCTAGAGGCCCCAATAAGGAGAGTAGATCAGATGGAGGGTCTTGAGATTGAGTGGGTTAACTCAACCACAAATGCTAGCTCACGGGGAAAAGGTTGCCCAACCTCCAGTTTTACTTTTTCCTTCACAGAATCTTGGATATAGGGAACGAATGTTAAACAAAACGAAAACTAAAAATTAATTTCTGAAACCAAACACACCCATACATTTTTAAACAAACAGCTCTTGTGAGATAGGATTGAATTCTTCTCTCACATGTTGAGAGGTTGGAAAACTATGCTTCATTGATAATTTTTTTTTCCTTGCTAGTTTTTTGTTCTTGTATAGAGGATCTCTTCTCCTTTCATCTTTAAAATTTCTTTCTTCATCTCAGTATAATTCTTTCATCCAAAAAAGCTGGATCATATCGTCCTGCCAGTCATGTGGTTTAAGTATCTTGGGTCCATAATCTGAAATGATGGATCATTTGAGAATAGAGGGATATGTAAACTGAAGAATTCAAGTTGGGGGGACAAAATGTATGAGTGCTTTGGGTGTTCTTTGTGATAGGAAACTACCACTCAAGCTTAATGGAAAATTTTACTGCATATCTATAAGACTTGTAGTATTATATGTGATTGAATGTTGTGTGGCAAAGACCCAACTAAAGAATGCACTCAATGTGGTAGAGATGAGGATGTTGAGATTGGTGAGTGGATACATTAGACATTATAGAATTAGGAATGGATGCATTAGAGCGAGAAAATTAGGTTAACTTCTATTGTTTAGAAGATTGATAATGTCTGAGAAGACATGTAGAAAATCTAGTTAGAAGAGTACATAAGATGGAGGATATTTTAATAGTTAGAACCTATGAAGCACAGCAACATCATTTGAGTGCAGTGCAGTGTTTACGTGTCGGATTCATGTCCGTGTTAGATCTTGCATGACATACCCATGACACATGTTTGTATATATTTACTTTAAAATTTATTTTTTTCTTACTCTAACATAGAAAAACACAATATGAACAAGGTTATAAAAGGTAAATAATACATAACCTTTTGAGTTTACAAAAAAATAAAACATAAATGAAGTTTATATAAATGATATTTGGAATAATGTATCATTTTCTTTAAATTTTTGGCTATACATATGCCATGTCCGTGTCCTATAATTTTTCAATTTTGGTGTGTCCCTCATGTCCGTGTCGTGTTGTGTCCCATGTCCGTGTCAATGTCTGTGCTTCATAGGTTAGAACTAAATAGGGGAAGACCAAGAAAAACTATAAACATAACCATTAAAAAGGCCTTAAATTTTAATGGCTTGTGATTAGACACGGTTTATGATGAGTAGTAATGACAACGTTGTAAGTGACTTCACCTAGAGGGAACAAACTTAGATGTTGTTTTCTGTTTTGTTCTTTTCTGTAGGAGCGTTCCTTATTTTCATTTTTGAGTAACTTTTTCTTAGTTATAAATTTAGATATTAATTTTGATGCACTATTAGCCTATTAGTATAAGAGTTGTACACTGCTGCCTGATCATATATTTCTATTTGTAAGAGTTTTAAGGTAGTAGGTGATTGAGTTAAACATATTTGATGATGTTGCAATGCATGGTGGATGCCGATGTAAAATTTTTTTATATTGGCATTGTATCTAAATTAAATTCATAAATTTACTCTTTTATAAAGAAAGGGAAAAAAAATTCTTACGACATGTATAAATGACAAACAAGATTTTGATTTTCTAGAAAGGTGTAGTTTATGCACTTCTCAAGCATTTGGTTGGTTGGAATGCTGGAAATACGAGGGTGTGTCTTTGCCCCTACATTTGTTGAGGGATACGATTGTGCTTTTTGCTTTTCTCACATCTTCTGACTTTGCTAATGTCTAGTTTTGACAAATTTCTATTCCTTTTATGGAGAGAGTGCAAAATATTACCCATATGCAGCTTTTAATTGCATGCTTGAACTCTTCCGTAATTGTCTTGGGATGGTTCTAGTGGCACTCCCACTTGTTATTAACACTCCTCCCTAACTACCTTTAATTGTAATTTTTGTGATCATGGTAAATAGAGGTGAGTAGTCAAATAGGAATTAATTGATTTAAATAAGGTTGACTTGAATAGAAAAATGTTTCAGGCATAGTTATCGAAGTCGGACTGGTCCTAAACTGGTGAACTAGCCATTGGACCGGTGTGGTTCTTTGAATGGATCGTATATGCGTATAAACTGTTCGAATGCTGTAGATGGAAGCTGTGGAAGCCTGGGACACGCTGCCTAACCACTAGGCCAAGCTAGTTGTTGTGTTATTATATATTATATATTTAGTTGCGTTAAATTGTATTTTTGTATATTAATTTAATTGAATCCGGTTTAATTGGTGACCCACTAGTTGACCCATGACCTGGTGTCTTACTGATTCAATCACCGGGTCATGTTTGATAAGTATGATTTTAGGATATTTTAGCAAATTGCAATTAAAAATAGGTATTACAATGTGTTGATAAACAATTGTGTTAATAGTCCCACCCATTTTAATGTTACTATTTTGGTGTTTGAGTCATGCATGGTGTAATCTATTTGTTGTGCACTACATCTAATGTAAAGTCTTTTGGCCAGTTGATTCTATCAAGTGTGTTCGACCTGATTCCATTATAATTGGATGCTTTCAACTCACTGAAGATGGCAGGGAGGAAAATTATCTTCTCCAAGTTATTGGAAGCAAACATGGTGAAATTACAGCTGTAAGTGCAAAATCCTTTCATTCACTTTTGGTTAATCATGCATTTATTGCCTATGCATGTCTACACTTCACCATAGGTATGAGCTTTTAGTACATGCTTCCATCTTGGAAGTGAAAATTTGCTTCTCATATTGCATGCTTAATGGTAAAATAAATGTTTGCACTTTAGCATTAGTTCACGATAATGTAATTCACTTGTTTTAGTGGACATCTCAGACCTCTTGTTTTCATCTATTGGTAATTTTCTTCTCAGGATTTGCATTTGTTGGCCCTTGCTTAACAACTTAAATGAATTGGTTTTTTGGCTATAGGTATTTAAACTTGGTTGACCAAAGTGATCAAGAGTTTGATTCTTTTTGCATCCTCCAATAATACATTTTAGGCTAGTATTTAATTTCACTATTTTTTTTTCATGATGATTTCATTTGAGAAAGAACTTGAGGAAAAGATTTTGAGGAGATGGAGAAGATATTTTCTGAATTACTTGAGTTCATTAGACACACAACTAGCCTTGATATAGAATAAGAAAATGATTGCAGTAAGAATTAACAATAAATAGACTACAACTACCTATATACATGAATCTATAGGTTAGTGAACAACTAATAATCCTTATTTCTATTTCTAACACCTCCTCAAGCTGGAGCATATAAGTCAAATTCTCCTCGCTTACAACCAAGATGATGAATGAGGTCCTCTTGGGGATTTTGTAAAATTATATCCTAGCTGATTGAGCTTACTGAATCAGTAACAATCTCCTTGGAAAGGACTTTTTCTTGCACAAAATGACAATAATATCAATATATTTTGTTCTCTCATGAAAATCAGTATTAGAAGCTACATGAGTAGCTGCTTAATGTGCTAAATATCCCCAAACCTTAGCTCTTGAAGTTGTTTAACCCAAATAAGCTGTCACAAGTGACTATAGCCATTGCTCAATATTAAGGGTATGTTTGGTTATTAGTTTCATTTACTGTTTTCATTTCTTGTGTTTTTTATTTTCAGGATTTAGTAAAGAAAATGCTGAAAACAGTGAAAAGAATAAAATCCCGTTTCCGATTTTCACTATTTCCTTCAGAACATCCTGAAAACAGAAAATACAGGAAATGAAGATAGAAAATGAAAATTGAAAAAACATACCCTAAGCTTTGACACTAGAGTGAGCAACCACAACACCCTGTGGTTGAATGCCAATTAATAGGAGAGCTTGCCCATTTTGCATCACAATAACCAACTACTTGGGAGTTTTCTTTATCTTCATAGAGTAATTTAATTCTTGTCCTCCTTCTTGATATATCTCAGAATTCAAATTACTGCATCCTAATTATCAGGGTTAGGAGACTTCACAAATTGGCTTACTATTCTAACAACAAAAGAAATATCAGGTCTCATAGTGGTGAGATCAATCTGTTTTTCCACCAATCGTCTCTCATAGGATTAGAATAAGGCTTCACGTGTTCTGGTAACAATCTTGGTATTTCGTTCCATGGGACTGTCAATAGGATTTATAGGAACGATAATGGAACAACTTGGGACCAGCAGACTGTCACAGTAAGTACACCAGCTGGTAATCGGCTCTTTGCCATTCTTCTCTTATGCTAGCATCAATTTCTTCAGCCTTTTGTTTTTGGTTGAATGGTTTGAGAGTCCTTGACCTAAAATCCAGATATTAACATCATACCATTCCAAATATTTCTTACCATTTAACTTTTCAGGTGTTATTGTGAGTAGGGATGTGTAAAAAAAACCATTTGAATTGAACCAATTTCTGAACCAAACTAACCCACATCAGATAACTGTTTTTTTTTTTTCAAAAAACAGTTTAGTATACTAAACGGAATTTTCAGACCAGTTTATTAACCTGAACCACTCATAAAATTCAGTTTTGGTGGCCAGTTATAACCACATATAATAGTGTTATAAATGTGCTCTTTGTCGAACTCCCTGGCTCGATAAGATGTTGGATCAGCTTTTGTATATTGAGGTGGTGTTTTTGGTAGACACGTGCAGTTGTGCTGAGAACTTTAAAAAGCACCTTAAAAATAAAAGTGATTGTCGTGTATGTCCTTTTCATCATTCTAAGTAAAAGCCCAACCCATGTCCTTCTCTTTATTATATTCCATATATCCAAACTGGTTAACTAAACTGAAAAATCTAGTTTACACAGTTTGGTTATCTGTATTAATATGAAGTGGTTCAGATTAAAAAACCAAACCATATTTTTAGGTTCAGTTTAGTTCAACATCTAAAACCAAATTGAACTGCACCATGCCCACACCTAATTACCCCGAATTGCGGGTGTACCCGGTAAGGCAAAAGTGATGGGACTCTTTTGATGGCTTCTGAGGATTTATTGTGCTGACCTATGGTTGTAGAGGATCTGTCTTGGGTAGGAGGCATAATGTCGACTATAGACACAAACTGTGGCAGCATCTGAAAAAACCAGATTTGATACTCAAACATAGTGGTACCCCCCTATTGAAAAGTGATTGGAATGACCGTGTGACCGTGAATCTGAACTCAGAGGATGCTAGTGAGCAAGACGGTGAAGATGGCAGTCAAAAAGATGATTGGGCACTTGACTGTAGCGACAAAGTGTGCAGAGAATTGTGATGGTGGTGGGCAAGGTAGCTAGGATCGAGAGCTATCTCGTAGGATCGTCCGATCCCACGATTTTGACACCTTTGGGCGATCCTGATCTCACCCTCCAACTCGCTGCCGTTGGATCGCCGGGAAGATCGCAAAATCGCTAGGAACGGGCGATTTCGTGAGCTAGCTGCGTCCCATTTTTCTTCCATGATCCAACTCCATTTTAGCCTACAACGAGAACAGGGGAGGAAGAAAGAAGCAGAAGAAAGAAGCAGCAAACCAACGGTTGTTGGCGGTGGACAAGCCAGAACCATGGGTAGCCAGCGGAGAAACAGCAGAGACAGATTAAGGGAGAGAGCTGCCGGTGGTGAATAAGACCAAAACCATCATCGCCGGCGGTGAAATAGCCAAGAGCCATTGATAGCTTGAGAGCGAGAGAGACTGATAGGGAGAGAGGGACCAAGGGTGTGGCACAGCAAATTTTAGAAGATGCTCTCTAGGGTTTCTTTTTTTTTTTTTTCCTTATGGCTGGATAGATATTTTTGTGCTGAAACCTTATTTCAGGGGTTAATATTTGGGCTTGGTTTGTTTTTATTATTGGGCTTCTGTTTTTATAAACAAATAATTGGGTTTTTAAGTCTGGGAGTTAAGGCCAAAAAAGTCTCAGAGAAGAAAAAAACTTGGGCTAGATTTGAAATCTTTCCTTTTGTTTATTTTGCTTAATTGTGTCATGTTACTTGCATGTATAAATGGTATGAATGTAATATATATTTTTTGTAAGATCTTACGATCCGTGTTACAATTCAATGTTTTATGATTTTGAATCTCCCTTCCAATCCTAAGTAAAATCTTGATCCTAGCTTCCTTGGTGGTGGGAGCTCTTGGGTGGCTGGAACAAGACTTGGTCACCAAGGCGGTGTTTCCAATCAGAAAAATTGTTGGAAAAAATTGTCAACGACGAAGGATGATGGCTGTAGTGGCAGCAGAAATAGTAAGAAAGTTTCCAAAATTATGACATGACAATGAAACTGGCCAACTAGAGTGGCCACATGGTTGTTTGGAAAAATTTCAGAGGACAGTGGGTCCTTAAGATGTAGGGATTAAGGTTGCTTCTCACTAGGCTCTAGACACAAAAATGATACAGTTTGAAGGAATGACTTGAGAGAAGAATGGCCGCAGCACTGATATATATATATATATATATATATATATATATTTACACAATGCACAATGGAATTCTCATGATTTTGGGATTCAAATCTCCTATTGCATGTAACTACTAATCCTAATACTACATATATGATTAGATTATGTAGTAATAAACAAATCAACCCAATTCTTGACCGAATCTCCTCACTCTCTTGCCTAATTGACTCACCTCACTCCCCCTCCTAAATCTTCATTGAATCTCACACTCTCTCTACCCTGCATAACTATCTTCTCTCCTGTCATCACTCACTACTCTCTTCTTGTTTCAGGCCCAATCCTTTTCTTTCTTGGGTAGACGTTGATGATCATGGGCTTAGGGTTTATACTGCATGTCTTGTGGAATAAGACTAGGCGTTTGACATCTATTTGGTGTAAAAGTCATGATCCTTTTATGGGGATTTCTCTCATATATGTTGAGAGATTGGAAAGCTTCCACTTTATTAATTGTTTTTTTTGACGTTCTTGTTTTTCTAATGAACATATCTTGTCCTCCTATATCTCTGTATCCTTCCTCTCTTCATCTTTATAAAATTCTTCTTTTATCAAAAAAACATTGTTGATGCAAGCACATTATTCATGTTCATCTTGTAAATGGTTATGTTAAAATGCACGTTTGGATTCTTTGATAGCCAAAGAAAATTGCATTTTTTGTTTTCATGTTGGATGAAACTATTTTCTCTTGCAGGGTTGTTCTGAATTTGTTGTCCAATCCTTCAATGATATCTATCAAGGACTAATTGATGACATTGTACCATTTGGAAATGGACCCTACCTTTTATTGGCCTACTTAGAACAATGGTAAATGTTTTGCATTTCATCTTCTGATGTTCTTTTCCTTCCCCTTCTTGGTCCCCCTTTTTTTGCTTGGTTTATAGTATACATGTTATTAAAGCTTCATAGCTTGAAGGTTTTTATTGCTGTAAGGTTTGCTGTTGCTACTTTATTTTTAAGTGTGCATAAAATCTGATATATGTTGTTATCCTGACATGATAGTTCTCTCAATTTATAAGAACCTGTTGCAGCAACTTTTTCTAGCTTTTGATTTTGCAACTGTACAAACAGTGGGGTTAATTCCAAAACTGTCTGCATGTCTTTCTGCAGAATTAACAAAGAAAGATTATCTCTATGTCCTTTTTAGTAGCATCTTGTTTAGCAGTGATTTTACTTTCTAGCATTCCAACAATAGTTAATTCTTCAAAATTTATGTTTCAAATATTATTGCCAAATGGAAATTTTTATTTTTAAATGTCATTTGCCTCATTGTGAGCTTTATAATTCTGGTTCCTGTCAGATTGGAACCTGGTTGTATTTTAAGACTCTGAGCATGCTCATAGTTAAAGAAAAAGTAGGTTTTGACTTTTTGTATTTTCTGCATGTTTAATCAAAATGACTTCAATATCATTCTTTATCTTACAAAAAAAAATCTCAGAATGCAATCTTATGGCTAATTTTCTTTTTTGTTTGTTTTGTTATTTTTTAATATCTACAGCCAGCTTGCAATCAATGCCAACAAGAAGAATACAGATCAGCACATTATGTTGCTAGGTTGGTCAGTAAATGATGATAAGAATGAAGCTGTGGTGGTTGATATTGAACGAGATAATTCGGTTCCAAGAATTGAGCTTCAAGGTACTTCAAATTCTGAATCACTGTGTGTGTGTTTGGCAAGACACCTTTTGTTTTCGTTACAAGCCATTATCAATTAATGGAAATAAATTTTCTTGTGAGTTCTTTTTGTGATAAAAGAAGAAATTCATTAAGGTGAAGAGAAGTAAATTACAAGGAGTTTGGAGAATAAGTGCTCTCCATAACAGACAAAAAATAAATAAATAAATAAAACTTGAAAGAATAGAAAACATCAATGAGGCAAAGTTGCTCAATCACTCTGCATATTTGTTTGGGAAAACCACTTTAAAAGATCGCGTGCGTCACACCAAATAAAAGGCAATCACCTACTTTTATTTTATCCCAAATGAGGTACTGAGCTGAGGAGAACTCCTATGAATTTATGCTGCTGTTAGATGGTAAATAAGAGACCATACTTCACCACAAATCTAGAGCAAAGAAAATCCTGCATAAATTTCCCTATGTGGTGTGCCACAGCTGCAGGTATATGTGGGAGAGAGAGTATAAGGGCTGATAGATAAAACATGATTGAATAAGAGCAATCCTACCTCCCAAACAAAAGGCACCTTTCCAACAAAAACCACTGGTTCCCAAAAGGATAAGGTACAAGGATTACTTCACAGGAATTTCCACATATGTGGGAGGTCGCAGAAGGACCTGCAACCAACTAAAGTAGCAAAAGCATTCAAAATCTGATTATCCTCAATAATAACTGTTAACCCACTTTTGGCTAGGTTGATTTTAAGATTGGAGATAACTGCAAAGAAACCCAAATACATAAAATTTAAACGAGAGTTCGTAACTAGCTCCAAGAAGAAAATTATGTCATTGACAAATTGAAGATGCGAGACTAAAACCTTGTCTACTAAAAAAATTAAACCCCTATGTAAACATTAATTAGCTCTAAACACTAAACAAGTTAGCACATTGACCATCATGGGAAAAAGAAATGGAGATAGGGGCTCCCCTTGTCTCACACATCTGTCTTTTAAAACTAGGATTTAGGTTCGCCACTTACAATAAATACAAAAGTAGAAGAGGATAGGCATCTTGAAATCCAATTTTTTCCACCTCTTCCCAAACCCTTTCCCATCCACAACTATATCTGGACCCCTCCCCCAACTAAGACAATCATAGGCCTTCTCACGGTGTAGTCTCAAAACAAGATAAAGTTTGATATATACATATTTTATATTAGTATAAAATCCCTATTTTATGTAAGTTTTGTACTGCATTTCTTTTCCAGAAAATGGCGATGATAATTTGCTCTTGGGGCTATGCGTTGATAAGGTATCAATCTATCAGGAAGTGGGAGTTCAGCATGGTGTGGAGGAAAGGACAGAGCTCTCACCGTATTGTGTTCTTATATGTCTTACATTAGAGGGAAAACTTGTTTTGTTCCATGTTGCCAGGTAAGTTTTTTTTCGAGTTCTTTTCTACATGCATTTCTTGAGTGTCAGCTGAGTAATTGCTTTGGATAAGAATATAAGTTGCATTTTGGCAGTACCAGTAGTCTGACAAAGGTTTCTCCACATACCCAATTTTCAAACATAAAAGGTTGAAAAGGCCTTCTCTTTAGTCTTGCAGGAAGTGAAGTTTCGACTGAGGTTGTTTCTGCTGTGCGTGATGAGGGAGATTCTTCTTTGAAGCAACCCGTGGAGGAAGGTTCCACCCTTTCACATGGATTTCTTGCAGGAAGTGATGTTTCAGAAAGTGAAGTTTCGACTGAGGTTGTTTCTGCTGTGCTTGATGAGGGAGATTCTTCTTTGAAGCAAACTGTGGAGGAAGGTTCCAGCCTTTCACGTGGATTTCTTGCAGGAAGCGTAGTTTCAGAAAGTGAAGTTTTGACTGAGGTTGTTTCTGCTGCGCTTGATGAGGGAGATTCTTCTTTGAAGCAACCCGTGGAGGAAGGTTCCACCCTTTCACATGGATTTCGGAAACAGGAATTGGATAAGGTGTTTTTGGTCTTCAAAATTTGCATATGAAAAGGAAGAGTTATTCCACTGATTGTTAGTTTCGTATTCCACTGATTGTTACTTTCTTCAGCTAGTGACAGTTCTAATCAAAATTATGTGCAGGCTTCTCAGGTGAGTGAAAGTCTGAAGTCCAAACCTATTGCCAATTCTAATCAAATGGCACAAACTGAAAATTTCAATAAGGACCCAGAAGTAGAATCGGTGGCAAATTTGAAGTCTCTGAAGTCTAATGTTAAGCAAATGGTTCCAAAGGTAGATGTGAACCAAGATGCCAATAGTGATAATAAAACAACTGGCGAGCAACAGACAAATTTAGGTCAAAAGACTGCAGGACATGGATCAAACATTGGTTCTTTTATGGTAAACGGTCATTCTGCTGCTTCTGGTTTGTCAAATTATAACACTTCAGACAAAACTACTGTGATGACTAAGGTGCTGTGGAATACAAATAGTCCATGGGACTCACAGAGACCTTCTCATCTGTTGCCTGGTGAAACATTTTCTATCCCAAAAGGCTCTGATTTGTCTTCATTTTCAGCTTCAAGTTCCACTGATGGTGTTGGTTATAAAAGTCAAATAAATACTATGGGTGGTACAAATGTTCACAGTGCCAGTGTTCCTGGGAGAATCGATGGAAAGCCATCTTCTGTACGGGGTGGGAATGGTGTTCCTGCCTTCAATTCTGCCAGTATGCCTGTTCAGAGTGGGGGACAATTAGCTACTGTGCAAGCAGCAAATATGCAACCAGCCTCGGTTGATAGCTCAAATTTGTCATTGCATGGAAATACTACTGCTGGAAAGTCATCTTGAATGTTCCATCCTTCTAATGAGCAGCATGAAACTTCATTAAAGCTTGGGACCTCAAATTCTGATTTATCAAAGCAGTTCAGCAATGTATTATTTCTGGAAATCTTTCTTAGTTAAATATTCAAATGCAGATGTTGTGGCCATGAGAAGGCTGCATTGATGAGGATATATTGATTTCTCTTTTCTTCTTGTCATTTGTGCTGAAGAAAGAGCCTTGATCGTCTTGTTCTGCATTTCTCTTCTCTGCTTTTAAATTTTTCTATTATTAAATTGATAGAATAGTACAGAGAAAAGACAGGAATTCCTACTAGGCCCTTTTCTGTGTTCTAATTTTGTTCTCTTTTTGTCCTTTCCTCTAGATTAATGAGATGACCAAAGAACTGGATCTACTTTTAAGGTCAATAGAAGAGGCTGGCGGCTTTAGAGATGCTTGCACCAGGTTACTACAAAGTTCAATTGAGGCAGTGGAGGAAGGCATGGACATCGTATCTAAAAAATGCAAATTATGGATGGTGATACTTCTTTCCATGCTTTCACCCTTTCATTTCATTAACCTTGTGAAAACTACTTTGGATGTATTGATTCCTTGTCATAGGCTTGTATTCCAATTTCCACTTGTTAAATTAGTAGAAAGAAACTATAGAGAGGAAGAGAGAAAGCCTTGGTGACTGAAAATGAAATAGTATTTACAGTTCTACATATTAACTACTACTCCTAGTTAGAGGACAATAATAATGGACTTGAGCTATTTC
This sequence comes from Dalbergia oliveri, assembly GCA_030441495.1. Taxonomy (NCBI): domain Eukaryota; kingdom Viridiplantae; phylum Streptophyta; class Magnoliopsida; order Fabales; family Fabaceae; genus Dalbergia; species Dalbergia oliveri. The sequence continues at coordinate 15,144,744 of JAMLFY010000001.1, forward strand.
CTAAGGCACTAGCTTATATGCATGAACTTCACTTCTTGTGATTGTTCCAATACTTCAATATTCAACACACTTCCCCTTTAGTTGAAGCATATGGATCATATGCACCAAGTTTTTTACAAAGATAATTGATTCATGATCCGCTCAAAGCTTTGGTAAGAATATATGCCAACTGATAATTTGAATTTATGATGTTGGTGACTATGTCCCTAGATATGAGATTTTCTTTGGTAAGGTGACAATCAATCTCAATGTGTTTGGTCCTCTTATGAAACATTGGATTGAAAGCAATATGTAGTGCTGCTTGATTGTCACAAACAAGTTTTATTTCCATGATTTCTCCTAACTGAAGTTCTTTAAGTAGTTGCTTATGCCAAATGAGTTCACACATTGGTAGTGCCATGGCCTGGTATTCTACTTTAACACTTGGCTTAGCAATCACATTTTATTTGTTGCTCTTCCATGATATTAGCTTGCCTCTAATATGTAGATGATAACTAGAAGTGGATCATTGGTCAGTATGTGAGCCTGTGCAACCAGCATCTGAATATCCTACTGTGTCTTTTATCCTCATAAGAGCCCTTTACCTAGAGCACATTTGATATTCTTTAGGATACAAAACACGGCATCTTAGAGATCTTTACATGGAGCATTCAACAATTGACTAATCACGCTCACAATGAAAGAAATATCTGGCCAAGTAATTGTTTGATAGTTTAGTTTTCCCACTAATCTATATTTTTTCTGGTTCAATTAGCGGCCCTCCTTGATCTTCTGTCAATCAAAGAACCTGTATAGTCAGCATCAGTGTATATTTTCATAGATAGACTTAAGCCCTTTTAAATAACAACCCCCTTCCAAGTGTGGCCTTAAGCTACTGCAATATCCTATCAACTGCCTGCATATGTCTCACCCTTGGGTCATGCATTAATTGACTGACAACACTAACAACATATGCCAAATCTGGTTTAGTATGTGCTGGGTATATTAATCTCCCTACCAGCCTTTGACACAGTTCTTTGTTAACCATAAGACTATCCTAATCACATCCTATTCGATCATTTTGCTCAATAAAGACACCTATAGCCTTGCACCCAAGTTTCCCAATCTCTTTGAGAAGATCTAGAATGTATTTTCTTTGGGAAATGAAGATACCTTGTTTGCAGTAGGCAACATCAATTCCAAGGAAGTACTTCAGTTTCCTAAGATCTTATATCACGAATTCAGCAGCTAGTCTATCTTTGAGAAACAATTTTTCAATCGAATCATCACTTGATATAATAATGTCATCAAAATTCACAAGCAAAACAGTAAGTTAACCTCAATGTATGGTTAAAGAAAAGTATACAATCCCCTTGACTCTCCCTGTATCCTAAGTACACAATTGTCTTTGTGAATCCCTCAAACCAAGCATGAGGGGACTACTTCAACTCATATAATGCATTTTTCGATCTACATATTTTGTTTCACTAGTGACATTATATCCGAGAGGAGTCTCTATGTAAACTACCTCATACAAGGCCATTTTTAATCTACATGTCTTGGTTCTTCCTTCAATGACATCATACCTGGAGGAATCTCTATGTCAACTTCTTCTAAGTCTCCATGTAGGAAAGTATTTTTAACATCGAATTGATGCAACTCTAATAAGCACTCAAGGAAAGTGGGGAGCCCCCCTCAAAAGCTAGTTAAGGGGGGAGAACTAGTCTCCTTAAATACAACACCAAGCAACCTTTACTACTCAATGTGGGACTTTGGGCATCTTGTACTACTGATGTCCCTATCAATACACCTCCCTTAGAGAGCCAATGTATTGACGGCTGTACTCTGCGATACTATACTCAGCCTTCTGCTGGTTAGAACTCTCTGTAGGTAGCCCTTTCCATGTCACTGACCATCAGCTTTGATACCAGTTGAGAGAACCCAAGTATTTACTAGAGAAGATAGAACACTAAAATACCTTAGACTAAAGCTTCAGCCCGAAACTTAGCCTACGTTTATATATTTATGGAAATATCAACAAGAACAATGCATAAAAGAAATAAAGCAGGAAAGAAAATTCCTAGGCACAGAGGAGCCCTTCAACCTCTAGTATTTTCTCTTTCCGAATTTCTGAATGCCATCCTCTCTTCCCACTACCAATGTAATATAGACCCAGAATGGCAAATCCCATTCTGCTCCACTCACTAACTCTATCCAACTCAGCATAACAAACCTGAGTTTTGTCCTTTTCAACCTAATAGCTCGCTCACTCCTTTTCCTTCTCCTAGAATAAACCTTGTTAAAACTGGGGTATGTATCAAGGAACAACTGGGATGAACTGTTGATGCCTCGGTCTTCTTCAATCCATGGTCTTAAAACTTGAAATCTCTCTCTAGCTCATTTCAACCTATTTCCGATGTCCCTTGTGCACCTCCCGTACTGGGGCACAGGTTGTTGGGTTGTCTTCTTGGCTTCCATTCTTCAATGTGAACTCATCTTCCTCAATTAGATTCTCCTAGGTTCCTAGATGGTCAAGCCTGCCAATTAAGCATTAGTACATGTTTGGGGTATCTTGTGAAACAGCTTTTTTTTCCTTAAAAAAAGCAGCTTTTGAAAAATCTAACATGCTTTGGAATGTTATGAAAATATATTATAATCAAAAGCTAATAATTTTGAGCTGAAAAACAGCTTATAATCATAAACAATTTTTTGAAGCTTTTGATTATAAACAAAAGCGGATTTTATTAGAATCATGATATTTTTACCAAATTAACCCTATGTATTAAGTATATAATATAAACAATCATTTCATATCATTTTTAGTAATTTACCATATGAAATCAATTTTTCTCATACAATCCACAAACAAAACAAATTATTTTAAAACCATTTTCATCTAAAGTATCAAACATAAGTTAATTCTCACATGATCGATTACATAAAAAAGCGATCATACAAGTAAGTAATTATTGAAATAATTTCAATCTTACAGCTTTCTCAAACACACACTAAGGCTAAAACATATTTAAGAATAGCTTGATTAGCTCGAGGCACAAGCCAAAACCTTGTGAAAACCTAAAATTTAGGACTGAGCATGACAATTTTGCACAATATAAGGTCTTAATAACTCCTAAGTAATCAATAAATCCTTCAAATGTGCTGAGACTTTTTCCTTAAAAAAAACTCATTTTCTTGTTTATAATTTTTTTCTTCCCTCTTGGACCATTGATTCATTATCAGAGGACTATAAGGCATTTTAGTGTCTTAATATATTGTATTATGTATTTATTTCAAAATCTTTTCCTTTTCTGCCCGCATAGTATAGTATGTTTATTTGAATATCTTTTTGCAGCTGATGGGTGTTATTGCCTTTCATTTGTGTTGCAATATGGATATTTTCATTTTGGTGTGAGGGTTTATTTAAATACCATTTATATTCATTAGGTAGTAGTTCCCTTCATTTTTTTTATTGGGAAAACCATTATACTATATATATTCAAATTTTGGCTGCTTCACTATGCAGTGCCAACTGGATGAACATCTTGAGGAGGTTCATTATCTACTTAATAAGACAATACAAGGTGATCTTCACATCCATCCATGTTTTATATTTTTAATATATAAGAAAGATTAATATTAGTGGATCGATGGTGATGACAATAGGATTTCAAGGGTGATGTAAACATGTGGCATCGTTTTCATGAAATTGTTAACAAATGGAATTATGTGCCTGCATCAATCCAGTAATGATAGTGTATCTATATTGAAATGACTTACCTGGAATGTTTTGTTTGATAAGCAGTTGACAATAACATTCCTTGTCAGCTAAATCATACTTTGGGTGTGAAAAATACATTTTTCCACAGGTTTCTGATTGATATTTTCATTTTTGTTGGGTCTTTAAAAGAAATCTCCATCCTCATCCTGTCATTGAAGTTATGGCTGTGACATCAGCATTTTCAAACATGGACTCAAAGGTTGTGTGTGATATTCTCTCAATTGAAACAATTAAAGTTTTGTAGGCATGTTTGAAAGCTCATGTTTCCAGGGGCTCAAACTATAATTTAGCTTTTCTTATTATTTTTTTATTGGAAAAAATTTACATTTTCTGTCATGAGTCCATGATGTGATGTATTACAAAAAGACCAAGCACTGATCCTGTATATTCTAGGATTAGGTTGAGTACTAGATTCTTAATCCTAATCAAACAAGGGAACAAATAACGTCCAAAGGATAAGAAAGAATCTCTTAGAATAAGATAAGCTTCTGATCAAGATGATCTCTTTATATGTTAAAACCTTAAAACAAGGTAACACAATGTCATACTATTCTACTGCACATATTGCTCTGTTACAAAAGATATTTTTTATATATTCTAAGACAATTAATCTTTCCTCTCTGTGAAGGAACTTTTTTACTTATGACTTAAATGGTGATCTGGTTGGATGACAGTTGTGGCAAGAAAAATATACATGGAAGGCATATATAAGCAAGCTGCTGATAGCCGATATTGGGACCTATGGAATCGCCAGAAGTTGAATTCAGAATTAGAGCTAAAGCGACAGCATATATTGAGTCTGAATCAGGTATTAGTTATATTTTCCAACCAAGGATTTCTATGGTCTAGCATTTGACAATTTTTCTCAATCCTTATTACAGGATTTAACCTATCAATTAATTGAATTGGAGAGGCATTTCAATGGCCTTGAACTCAAAAAGTTTAGTCAATATGGTGGCCGTCGCATTGATCATGAAGCTTTTCAAAGTAGATATGGACCTTCTAGGTAAAGTAACTTGTAACTGCTATTATAGCTTCATTATATTCAATCCATGTAACATGTATATGTAACTTTAATTGTAGAGATGTTGGCTTTCATCTATATTAATTGTCTCATTTGCCTCTAGGTATTGTGTAGCATAGATCATTTACAATTTTACACACAATAAGCAGGGATATCAAGTTAATTCTTGCTTCACAACTGTTCTACTTTTTCTTTTTTAATTTTTAAAAAATTCATGTTTTCTATTATTTTGTCTTACAATCTGAATATAATGAAGCGAAATATGATAATCATGTGTCTTGCAATTGAAACAAATGCACATTGTTGCTCAAGAGTTCATGGTTGTTTCAAGGACTTTGGCCAAGGGTGAGAGAGGCTACGGTTAGGCTTGAAAAATACCAAGAATAGGAGTTTTCGTTCCATTGCAAAGGTAACAGAGGGTAGAGTTTGAAAGAGAGAGATGTAAGAAGATCTTTATTACCATAGAGCTGTTCTGAAGCACAAGAATCAATTACATAGGGTACAACTGATGACTGAGATACAAGCAGTGGGATTACTAGTTTGATCCATAATTGTAGTTAGTGTTAAAGGTTGCAAGTTGGCTTCAAAGTGAAGGTGTTGAGATCATGGATTTTGGGTAGGAAAGGAAGGAAAGAGAGAATAATCTGGTTTTAGGAAACAGTTTTCATTTTCAATTTTCCTGTTCTCAGGATTTTGTGAAGGAGATTCTGAAAACCAAAAATGAAAATTGAAAACTGGATTTTGTAGTTTTTATTGGTTCCTTCACAAAATATTGAAAAACAGAAAACTAACTGAAAATAGGAAATGAAAACTATAAACTATTTTCTGAAACCAAACGTACCTAAAGATTCTATATATAATATGAAAATATTTTGATACAATATATTCTAATGTTATTTGGTGTGACAAAATACAAAACACCACTTCCTATTTATAATAATACTTGATTCCTAATCTTAATTAAATATGCACATCTTGAAATGTAAGAAAATATTGAAATATTTTATTCAGGATACTAAGAGATCATTCAAGATACTCCTTAATATTTGAAGATATAATGTGAAATATTGTATGTTTGCTGTGATATAATAGAGAAATTACTGGAGACTTTCTTTATTTCTAATGGAAGGAAAGCCTCTTAGCCTGCTGAAGTGAGCGTCACAGCAAGAGGAGTTGAACCTTTCGGTCATATACTAATAATTTGAATAGGGAAGTTAGAGAGAGCAACATGCTATTTTTTGGTTAGTAGGGTTGTCATATTGCAGCCATGGCAGCATGGCGGGGCAGAATTGGTGGAAAACTTCATGAGAAGCTTGAGGTGTGGCGGTTTCTCATGTGGCGGCCGCAATGCTCATGGTGCCATGGCAGCTATTGCTGGTTGTGGCGGAAAAGCGCCCCGAGTTTGTTAAAAAAGTGGACATTTAGGTATTTTTGTGAGTTGGGATTTTGGAGGGGAGGGGAAAGAAGGATTTATAGTATAACTTTACACTACAAACGCTTCCTTCCCCTCTCCTTCCTTCCAAAATCCCAATACACAAACACACCCTTAGTGATTTTTGGGTTTTAAATTAAAACCCTAAGCAGTGTTTCCAGGTCGGCTGGTCAAATGGAACTGGCCAGGTGGTCGTCTAGCAACCTGTCAAATGTTGTGCATGGTGACGGTATGAACAAGTAAGAACCAGCGGTTTTTCATAAAAACTGGTGACATGGGAACCGCCCTTTTCATTCAGTCCTCAAAAAAAAGAATGTGCCTTGCCTCCGCCGTTGTGCCTTGTTGCCATGTTGTGCTACCACTTTGCCTCACCACTATTTTCCCCATCGACAGCTCATCTCACTGTCGCGATAAGAAAGGACATGAATAAGTGAGGAAAGAGAGAGATCGAGATTGAGAGAGAGAAGAGAGAGAGAGAAGTTGATGAAGAGGACGAGAAGGACAGGGGCAAGTGAAGAATGGAAACTGGAAAGGCTCTAGTGGCGCACAAGTGGAGAGGGGAAAGGCTCTAGCACAAGTGAAGAGGGGAAAGGCTCCAACTTGGACACATTAGGGTTTTGTTGGATTGGGCCTTGGGCTTGCTTTTTTGTCATGCTCTGATATTGCATTCTTTTTTTGACACAAGTGAAATTGCAATCTGCAACTCCTGGGGATTAGATTTCTTACTGTTTTGAAGGGTGTTAAGTTTTGACCCAAAAAAATAAAAGATAGAGTCACAACTAAGGACATGCCACGTGTATAATTTTAAAAATGTGTTAGATTATTACTTATGTTATTTTATTGTATTTATTTTAATTTTAAAATATTTTTATAAATTTATTTAATTATATTTGGTTCAACTTGGTTCAATTAGTGACTCAAGGTCGACCATGACCCACTGACCCAGTATCATGACCGGGTTAATCAGTGAGCCAAGTTTTAAAACTATGATCCTAAGTCCCTTATGAAGACAGCCGCAACGCCCACTCCCTCTTAGCACATCTCTTGCTCTCATTTGTGCTTCCATCTCTGCTACCTTCTTGCTGATACTCCAGCAACTGCTGGTGGTCCTGCTCCGGCAACACCACTTGCCAGTGATGATAAGTTAACCGGCGGTGGCATTCCCCAACAGCAGCAACCCCAATCCAATGTGAATTTGACAAGAAAAACGATGGTCAAAACAGTGGCTGTACATGCTTACATGCTCTGGTGACGATAAATTGCATTGGAGAAGTTGTGGCAGTGTATGCCGACTCTGTTGGAGGTTCGGCTTCAGCTTTTGTGTGATCTGGTAATGGGTTACCATATTTTGGTGGCTGTGATTAAAAACAAAGCATCAAACAGCTTTTTGAAAAGAGAATAGTTGCTGGAACTCTGTTTCGCTAGGGGGATGCCTAGCAGAAGATGATACTGCTGACAAGGAGCAGAGGGAAGACTAGAATAATTGTCATAAGCTATTTACTATGCCATTATCTCAGATAGATGAGCCAAATTAATTATTATTAATCACTTCTCTCCTTCAGCATCAGTCTCTCCAGCTATTCGTTTTAAAGCCCACGTTTATTATATATTTTTTGTTCTTTTAGTTTGTTTATGTGTAATAAGCTTCAAGCTTTGGAAGTTTTAGCTTGAAGCATAGTCATAAAATATTTGCATTATTATGCTAGGTATTGTGTTATGTTTTCAGACAAAATGGCCTTGCCTTTTACTAGTATCCCAGATGGTAGTATCAAACACAAATCTATCATTTATCTGATCTAATATTGTTTGCCTGTTTCTTCCTTTTCCTCCTAAACCCCATAAATTACCTTCAACGTGTGTGCAATTCTGTGTTGTGTAAGCCTGCTTGCTTCACTTGCCCACTGTGTAGTATCTTGTTTGTATTGCGGAAGATATTCAGTTTGCTATTGGTATAAAGTAAGCCAGGAAATGTGGAGGCATGCATTGCTTTCTTATCTACAGTGCCTTTGAATGATGCCAAATGGCTAATATACTGGAATACCATTAATTAGTTCCGTGTACCTTGGGACTGCATTGTGCATTCGGCATCTCTGTGATTTTGTGCATGTGGCTTGTCTGGCTGTGTTCCTCTTGTGGATTTAGAGAGGTTGAAGGGTGTTATTGCATTAATATATTTTCATTTTTTGCTGATGAAGAGTCTCTTGTGCCCTAATTTTGTGATTCTCAGTCTATTTAATCTTCCTTTTTAATTATATGCCAAGGATGGATTTGTTGATAAATAAATAAATCAGATAAGATGAATAAATGGATTGTCGGAATAGGTACTTACTAAACTATAATTTCCCCCTTTGCAGACACCTCCAGTCATTGCATAGTTTACATACTGCAATTAGTTCTCAACTTGTAGCTGCAGAGAATCTCTCTGAATGCCTTTCAAAACAAATGGCAGCACTGAATTTAAACTCTCTACCTAAGGAACAAAAGAATGTGAAAGAGCTGTTTGAAACAATAGGAATTCCCTATGACACTTCTTTTGGCTCTCCAGACATGAAAGGTTTTGTGAAGACCCCTTCTAGTAAGAAGCTTTTCTCTGATTCTGCTACTAATAAAGATCATTCTAGAAGAATTCAAACCAGTGCTATGAAGAATTGTGAACCAGAAACAGCTAGGAGGAGGAGAGACTCACTTGACCAGGTATTAGTTGCTAACTAGTAATTCCAGTTTTGTGTTATACCAGTATGCCACACAATTAAGCAGGCAGATTTGTTCATGATTCTCAGTTAGTTACTTGAGTAAAGATTGTGATTTTTCCTTGTGTCTGCTACTGCTGAAATTTCATGAACCAATGGAAACGTTACTCAAAATATTTCTTCTTTACTCAAAAAAGACATGTAAAAGAAATTAGTCCATCCATAGCATATAATCAACAAAAAAAGGTTTTAAAATAATGAAATTCTTGGTGCAATGATGAAGTGGCATTTAGTTTCTTAATTGCCATTGCCTTCTGAGACAATCAGCACTAGTGCCTTCCCGTCCTCTTTGGCAAAACAAGGTCATGAATTCCTGTTTCTGGTAGTACAACCTTAGTCTGCTCCTTCTGATTCCACCCTAGATGACAGATGAATAATGATGAATGAACTCGTAGAAAAGGAATTTTTCTTATCCAAATTTCTTTCTATACGGACAAAATTAAGTAGCCTTATGATACTGTTGAGAACAGAGAAAGAGTAAGTCATGAGGAATCCGTGTGTCACAACTACACAAAGAGATATATATATATCTGAGTAATAAATACACAATAATTACAAATATATATTTTTCCTAATTAGAGATATGATATTACTAATTACAGATATTAGATTTAACATTCCCCATCAAGTTAGGGCGATTATATGCACCTAGCTTGTTACATAGGTAACTTATTCTAGAACCTCTCAATAATTTGGTTAGAACATCTTCCAGTTGGTCATTTGAATTAATGAAGCTTATGGTGATGTCTCTAGATAAAATCTTCTCTTTGATAAAATGACAATAAACTTCAATGTGTTTGGTCCTCTCATGAAAACTGGATTTGAAGCAATGTGTAAAGCGCTTGATTGTCACAAACAAGTGTCATGTGCTTGGTTTCCCCAAATTGAAGTTCTTGGAGGAGTTGCTTAAGCCAGATAAGCCCACATGTGGTTGAGGCCATGGCACAGGACTTTGCCTCGCACTAGACCTTGCAACTACGGTTTACTTCTTATTCTTCCAGGATATGAGATTGCCTCCAATGAGTATACAGGACCCGGAAGTGGAACGCCTATTAGAAGGGATCCTTCCCAATCTGCATCAGAATACCCAACTACCTCAGGATACCCCTTATCTTCGTAAATAAAGCCTTTTTGGTGCTCCTTTGACATACTTCAAAATGCATATCACAGCATCCAGTGAGCTTCACATGGTGAGTTTAGGAATTGACTAACCACACTTACCACAAAAGAAATGTCCGGATGAGTAACTATGAGATAGTTCAATTTCCCAACCAATCTTCTATATCTCCTAGGGTCAGATAGTGACTTCCCCTGATTTGGTAGGAGCTTGACATTAGGATCCATAGGAGTATAAACAGGTTTTGCAAGTAAACCTTTTTCCTCTAGAATGTCAACAACATATTTTCTCTGAGAGGACTATGCCATCTTTGGACTGTGCTACTTCATGGACTGTGCTACTTCAATGCCCAGGAAGTATTTGTGCTATGTCATGAGTGTCACTCGCTAATGACAATATCATCAACATACACAACTAGGTAGGTATAATCTCTGAGTATGACGATAAAATAGAGTGATCAGCTTCACTCGAGTCATACCAAATTGCTGAACCACCGTGGAGAACCTTCCAAACCAAGCCCGAGGAGACTGCTTGAGACCATACAGTGATTTTCGAAGGCGACAAACAATACTTGAAGACTCCCTGAGCAACAAACCCATGAGGTTGCTCCATATAAACCTCCTCCTCAAGATCACCATGGAGGAAGACATTCTTAATATCCAACTGATGAAGAGGCCAACGATGCATAGCACCCATAGATACAAACAGACGAACAGAAGCCATCTTGGCAACAGGGAAGAAAGTATCACCATAATCCAAACCAAATATCTGAGTGTTGCCCTTTGGCAACAAGACGGGCCTTAAGACGATCAATTTGGCCATCAAGACCCACCTTAACCGTAAAAATCCATCGACTACCAACCACAGATTTGCTCGGAGGGAGAGAAATAGTTCCCAAGTACCATTGTCCTAAAGTGCACACATCTCTTCAATCATAGCTTGTCTCCACCCAAGATGGGACAAGGCCTCACCTACAGTCTTAGGAATAGACATAGAAGACAAAAAAGACAGACAAACATGGTGCAAAGAAGGTAAACGGTGATAACTCAAAAGTAGTATAGTGAGGAGACGGGTTACTAGTGGAACGAATACCTTTACGAAGGGAAGGGAAGATCAGGAACAACGGCAAGACGGAGGCAGTGGAGGATTGGGCATGGAGGAGAGTCCACATTAGCCAAGACATGCTCTGAGGAAGTAACAGGAGCAGGGGGCGATAGTCAGGTGCAATGGGTGTTGAGGTGGGCAGGCTTAGCTAAATGACGGGTCTGACAATGGTAGATCTGAAGGGGATTGGGCGTAGGCTCAGGGATAAGGGGTGACAAAGGCATAGGGACGATGGAAAAGGAAGTTCCTCACAAGCAGGAGAGGTGGGATGGTTAGATGGCTCAAAGAAGGGAATAGTGTCCAAAAAGGTAACATCTGGAGAGACGAGGTAACGACACAGAGTAGGAGAAAACATGAAAACCTTTTGAGACCGAGTGTAACCAAGAAAAACATATTCAAGGGAATGTGCAGAAAGTTTATCAAGACCAGGAGTGAAATTATGAACAAAACAAGTTGACCGAAAACGTGTGGGGAAGGGAATGCAAGGAGTCATGGGGAAATAAGATGGAGTGAGGAACTTGGTGACCCAAAATAGCGGAGACCATGCGATTAATTAAATAACATGCAGTTAAACATCCCCCAAAACGAAAAGGCACATGATTATGAAGGAGAGTACGAGTTGTTTCAATGAGATCACGGTTCTTGCACTCAGCAACACCATTCCGCGAGGTGTATGAGCAGGACGTCGGTGAAGAATGCCATGAGAAGCTAAAAATTGCTGAAAATCATGAGACAAATATTCTTTTGCATTATCACTACGTAAAGTGCGAATAAGAACACCAAAATGGGTTTTTATTTCTTGATAAAAATTGGAAAATACAGAAAACAACTGAACCCGTTTTTAAGTAAAAATAACCAAGTACAACGAGAATATTCATCAATAAATATAATAAAATAATGAAATCCTAAACTAGACACCATGCGACTTGGACCCCAAATATCGGAATGAACTAAAGGAATGGGAAACGCAGCTCGACTACTAACACTATCAGGAAAATGATTCTGTGTTTCCCAAGTTTACATGACTCACAAGGCAAATTGGACAGGCCGGGCAACATGCGCTACAAGTTGGCAAGGCTAGGATGACCTAACTAGGCGTGGAGGGTGAGAGGATCAGTGGTGAGGGAGCAAACACTTGATGGGGGCGGAGCCAATAAAGGCCACGAGACTCACATCCGTGCCAATCATCCGTCCTGTCTGGTCCTGCAAGTAAACAGAATCTTTAGTGAATGAAATGATACATTTAAGGGCTTTAGTTAACCGATAAACAAAGAGCAGGTTGAATGGAGAACCAAGAACATAAAGGATAAAATCAACTAACATAGAGGGTAGGGGATGGTCATGCCCACCCCGTGAGACCGTGTGTGAGAACCGTTGGCTAAAATGAAGTGGGTAAATATCCAAAAGTAGAAAGTGTGGAAAATAAAGCTTTATTACCGAATATATGATCAGTGGCGGTGGAATCAAGAACCCAAGGACCTAATGAGGCCGACTGAGATAGACAAGCATAAGAATTACTAGAGTGTGCAACAAAGGTAGTGGAACTAGAGTTTTGATGTTGCTCAAACCACTTCAGAAATCAGTAATCAGCGGAGACGGTTGATGCGGAGTAGGTGAGTTGGAGGTAGCAGGAACACTAGCCTGGGCAACATTAACAATCAGGTGCAAGTGGGGATGCATAGTATAAGCGATCAATGAAGTTGCCTAACTTATGACAATGATCACACTTGGGGTGGGACTTCCGAGAGCGGCCATAGCTGGTACCTGTGCGTGACAAGGGGAGAGGTATCAATCGAAAGGAAAGAGCAACTCAGTGGATGGTTTGGTAGGAACCCAAAGTAGAGAGACAAACACAGTGGAGAGAGTGGGCACAGTTGGTACCAGAAGCTCATCACGGAGCAGAGACTCTGGAGGTAAACTATAAAGGGCCATGAGCATAAAGAAAGAGCTGCGTTGAAGTCATGGAGAGCGCTGTGAATCTTACCCAAATAAGAGGACATAGACCCATCAAGCTCGCGAAGAACAATGACACCCATGAGATCCTGACAAACACGATAGAGACGTTGAGTGTCATTCGTAAAGAGGGTTTTCACCTTGCGCCCAAACAGATTCACAAGTGACATGAGCCTGAAGATCTGTTTGATAGAAGGAGCAATGTGGACTTGAGAATGCTACATAGCTGGGCATCAATCTTAACCTAGTGGCGCTCTGACCGGATGTCTACAGCCTTCGTGGTGAGATGGTCTACATAGTGCTGCCTTGTCAGCCAAAGGCGGATGTCCGATGCCCAAGTATCATAGTTGTTGCCATCAAGTTTGTCAATGAAGAGAGGCACACGACATAACTAGTGAATGTTGGAGGCTCGTCTTGGGAACACCCTTATTTTTAGAGGAAGAGTCGTTAGCAACCAACGAAAGTACAAGAGTAGAAGCGGTATTTTCAAAATGTGACTTCTGCAAAGTGCACGGATGGTGAAGTGGAGGGTAGATCTAGGAAGAGGAGAGACGCGAGTCCAACGCAAGGAGCGCGGCCAGAACGAGGCGGATATGCCGCCACTCGCGGCCAGGAGATGCGGCGATGAAAAACATCGCAGAATGAAGAGGCGGCGCGTGGTGCACGTGACAGGAGATTTGGAGGTGCGGTTGGTGGGGGTAGGCTGCACAGGGCGAGGTGAGGTGAGGCGAGGGGTTGGCGGTGGGACGCGCGGAAAAGTGGCCGGAGTGGTGAAAGGTGGCGGATAGGGGGCTATTTAACTAGAAGGAAGGCATAGCGGAAGGGAAAGGTGAGCCAACCGGAAGGAAAACACGACTGGCCGAAAAAAAAAAAATTCACCAGAGGGTAGTGGGCACTCCTGATGGCATGGATTAGGGTTTTCTTTTTCTTTAGGCTCTGGATACCATGTTGAGAGACAGAGAAAGAGAGAAAGTTATGAGGAATCTGTGTGTCTCAACTACACAACGGAGAGTGTATAGATACTGAGCAATAAATGCACAATAATTATAAATATATATTTTTTCTAATTATAGATGTGATATTACTAATTACAATATTTATAGATTCTAACAGATACAATCAGAATCAAATCCTATTCCTAGAAAGGAGGGAAATATTCTCCTCTAAAATATAATTAGCTATACAATCTCTACAAATAAGGAATGAACATTATTATCCTAATTGGGGAATATGCGGCGTTATGACTGAATAATTACTGCCATAATATTTAGGATATGGCTGAGATCCTTTCAACACTCCCTCTCAAGCTGGATGGTAGATATCTACCATTCCGAATTGGATCTAAGAGTCTCATAAATAGGCTTGGCGAGGCCCTTAGTTAGAATATCTTATATTTGTTTAGTTGAGGGAATATTTTCCAGACTTGCACTCCCATTGTCTATCTTCTTTTTCATAAAATGGCGGTCAATCTCCACATGCTTGGTCCTGTCATGATGTACTAACACTAATGACAGCTTTGTTGTCACAAAAGATTTTCATGGGATCATTTGAGACAAATCCTAGTTCTCTAAGTATCCTTTGGAGCCATATCCCTTCACAAATGCCATGGGACAAGGCTTTAAATTCTGCCTTGACGCTTCTACCAACTACTTGTTGCTTCTTACTTCTCCATGTGATGAGGTTTCCCCACACAAAGGAGCAATATCACGTTGTGAACTTTCTGCTAGTGATTGATCTAGCCCAATCGATATTGGTAAGCACTTCAATGTTCCTGTTTTGGTTCTTCCCAAAGTGCAATTCTTTTCCTAGTAATCCTTTCAAGCATTGAAGGATGTAGTTGACAACTTTCATGTGGCTCTCGGGGGTTATTCATGAAGGGGCTTACCATACTTACAGGAAACTATATTGGCTAGTGTGAGTAAGATAGATCAACTTTCCCACGAGTCTTTGGTACCTACCCTTTATCAGTTGGAGTGTTGTCTTCCTTTTCTCCACTTTTCCTTGTTGGATCCATTGGAGTATCCACGGTTTACATCCCAGCATACCCGTTTCTCTTGGGAGATCCATGTATACTTCCTTTGGGACATTGAAATCCCATTTTGTGATTGAGCAGCTTCCATTCCTCAGAAGTATTTGAGTTTTCCTAGATCCTTGACATCAAATTCCTTGGTTAGGAGTCCATTTAGCCATTCTGTTTCTTATTGATCATCTCCCTGATGACAATGCCATCAACATAGACAATGAATAAAGCTGTCTTGCCTTCAAGAGAATGCTTGACAAACATGGTGTGACCCGTTTGACACTGTATGAAGCCATTTCCCTTGACCACCTTGGTTAACCTCTTAAATATTGTGGTGATAATTTGTTATATGAAACAACTTTTCCAATGGGGTGAAGAGTGCACTGCTCACTTTTCCTCATAGCAAATGGTAAATCAAGATCAATAGGTTCATCAAGAGGAGTACCAAGAGAGTTTGGATCAGGAGGTTTGATACCTTGATGGGTTTCCATGGGCTCTGGCATTTGGTTGGAATCTTGGATTTGCTGAGGTACGGGGGTTTTGCCTCCTATCGAGTTTCCTTTTTTGTCCTTGAATATACTAAGAGTGGCTTCTCCACTTGTGCAGTAAGGTGTGTATCCTTCTTGTTTGGGATTGTTGCTGTTTCTGGTTCAAGGGTTGCTAGAGTAATGCTCTGCGGGTCGGAGTTGCTGGTTCTGTTCAGGGGTTGTTGGAGTGATGTTCTGGAGGTCTGGTCAACTGTTGTGGTTGTGGGTTTGGTGTCCTTCTTCAACCGAGACTGTATTGTCTTATTCCCAGAACTGAAATTCATCTTTCCTCTCCCCTAAATTTGAGTTTTGGGGTAGAATGGCTTATGTTCAAAGAAAGTAACATCCATGGAGTGATAAAATTTGTTGGTGGAGGGAGAGTAACATTTGTATCCTTTGTGGTTGGCGGAATAGCCCAAAAATATGCAAGGAATTGAGGTGGGGTCTAATTTTCCATAGTTGGGGTGATGGTT
This sequence comes from Dalbergia oliveri, assembly GCA_030441495.1. NCBI lineage: Eukaryota > Viridiplantae > Streptophyta > Magnoliopsida > Fabales > Fabaceae > Dalbergia > Dalbergia oliveri. Next base: position 15,160,901 of record JAMLFY010000001.1, read on the forward strand.
ATGGACAAAGGCGGTGCAGCCAAATATTTTCAAGGGTAGGGATGTAAGGATTCTGGTGTGGGGAAAGAGGTTTTGAAGGGTAGTGTGTGGGTATTGTAGTGAAGGATTCTGGAGGGCATTCGGTTAATGAGGTAGGTGGCTGTAAGGATAGCATCTCCCCAAAACCTGGATGGGACATTGGTAGCCAACATAAGGGACCTAGCAACTTCTAAAAGGTGACGATTCTTGCGTTCAGCCACCCCATTTTGTTGAGAGGTGTTGACACACGAACTTTGATGCACAATGCCATTTTTCTATAAGTAGGAGCTGAGTTTAGAGTTGCAGGATTCCCTACCATTGTCAGTTCTAAGGTCTTGAATGCATGCTTGAAATTGGGTCTTTACTAGGTTATGGAAATGTTTGAAAAGATTTGCCACCTCTGATTTTTCTTTCATAAGAAATATCGATGTGATTCTTGTGTGGTCATCAATGAAGGTGAACCACTTAGAGCCTGTGACATTTTTCACTCTAGAGGGTCCCCACACATCACTGTGGATTAGAGAACAAGGATGGGAAGGTTTGTAAGGTTGTGTGGGATAGTTATTCCGGGTATGTTTTGATGGAATTATTATTGAATAATGAGGGAAACAATTTTTCCAGTACACGATATTTGGATGGCCTAGGCGGTAGTGCCATAGCATTAGAGTCAGTTTCAGTTGTGGTTGCTGCACAGGCAGAATCTTCCACTTTCTTATCACCCTTGGAGTCATCGACCCGAATAAGGTAGAGCCCCATCTTCTGCAGCATTGCCAATCTTATTCCCTGAACCCAAAGCCTGAAATTCACAAAAGTAAGGAATGAATTTAGCAACACAGTTTAGATCTTTTGTCAATTTTCTAACTGAAAGTAAGTTGTGCTAAGTTTAGGGACATGAAGCACATTTTGTAGGATGATATCCCATGCGATATTCACTAAGCCTTTACCCACGACTTTTGCGTCAGTTCCATCAGCAATGTGGACTGAGGAGTTGTCATGACAAGGGAAATACTTGCTGAAATTAGTAATATTCCCTGTCATGTGGTCTGAAGCTCCTGGGTCCACAATCCAGCAGGTTGATTTTCTTCCTTTGCAAACAAACAAGGCAAATAAATGTTTATCTTTTTGTGCCATGGTAACAGTACCACTTGAGGTCTCTGGTTTAGGGTTTGTTGGAGAAGTTTTTGTAGCATCTCCATTTGTTCTTTGCTGAAGAGACTCCTTTCGGATTCTGCACTTTTCGAACTGCTGTTTGCTGTATGAAATGAGGCAAAATAACCTCGGCTTTCTTTACCTTTGTGAAGTTTGAAATCTGATGGTTTTCCCTTGAGAAGCCAACATGTGTCTTTTGTATGGCCAATCTTCTTGCAATGTTCACATACAGGCTTCGGCTTTTTCTGCTGAGAATGGATTCTTGGTCCTCTTACAGCAAGGGCTGAGCTTTCTGTTGCATGCCCAAAATTTTGGTCTCCTAACATTATCTTCCTTCGGCTCTCTTCTCTTCTAACTTCAGCGAACACTTCTCGGATCTTGGGCAAAGGCTTCGTACCCAATATCCTACCATGGGCTTCATCAAGGCTGCGATTCAGACCAAGGAGGAACTTGAATACGGTCCTTTTCAACCGGCAACTTGTACAGCTTGCTGTCTTCTGGACATTTCTGGTCATTCTCCACATATATGTCCAACTGCTGCCAATATCAGGTTAGTGTATTGAAATACTCAGTAACGGTTGAGTTACCTTGTTTGTAATGTGGAGGAGGCTCTTAATGGTTTCCTCTACAACGGTCCAAATCTCCTGCATAGTGTTGAAGTACATGAAATCTTCTCCGATTTCATTGGTCAAATGGTCGTAGTGTTTAACAACCATGAAATCACAAGGCTGTTTTCAAGCCTCCACTTTTTCAGTTCAGCTTCCTTCTTTTCTGGTGGTTTCTTAGCATCACCAGTGATATATTCTTCCTTTCCCTTGCCTTGGAGGAAGATTCGGACTGATCTGGCCCATTGGGTGTAGTTCTGGTCGTTTAATTTGTGACCAGTAATAGGGAGAGGTACCTTCCACTGGGCTGGCTTGGGCTGCGCCGCCAGCCTCTACCTTAGGTCGGTCCTCTGTTTTTTCACTCCTTTCTACCATGGAAACACGAGGGTATCACTGATGGTACAAATCGCGCTCTGATACCATGTAGAAAAGGAATTTTCCTCATTCAAATTTCTTTCTGTACAGGACAGAATTAAATAGGCTTACGATACAATTAGAATCAAATCCCATTCCTAGAAACAAGCAGGGAAATATTCTGCTCTTAAATATAATTAGCTATACAATCTCTACAAATAAGGAAAGAACATTATTATCCTAATTAGGGAATATACAACTGTTATGACTGAATATTTACTGCCATAATATTCAGGATAAGGCTGAGATCCTTTCAACAGAACTGCTTCCTCAAGGACCCAATAACTCACAAAGGCTTTGGATTTGCCAATTATATATATATATATACACATATATATATATATATATATGGCATATTTTCTAGAACATAATTCTTACTAAGCTATTTCCTAAGACTTTATTTTTCCCAATGCCATATTAATCACATGGCACGGCTGATTGAACACAGGTATCCTAACTGTATTGGCTAGTCATGTGTCTCATCTGCATACCAGAGGCATATCTGTGCTCAAGATTAATCTAATAGCTGTATAGAATGGATTTAGGCTGTTGTAAGTGACTTGTTTTCAACTCTGAGCTTCCCTTGACAATTGACCCGACCCAAAAAAATCCAGTGCGACCTGATTAAGTTCTTTTGTTGAGATTAGTGTTGGATACTGAACTTACCCAGGTTTAATTTTTTGAAGGGATCTTTAGCTCACTTATATGTTCTAATAGATATATTGCATTGATTAATGGCTGTGATGTGAGTTTTAACAACTTTGATGCAGAGTTGGACCTGTTTTGAACCACCTAAAACGACCATCAAAAGGATGCTGCTGAAAGAACTCCCAAAACCAAATTGGAATGGATCATTTTCTTCAATGAACAAGGATAAGGTTGGAACTGTGCTGAAGGAATCTGCTTCTCAACGAAGAGATGCCAGAATACCTTCAATTGTCTTCCCTGCTTCTAAGGCGAAAGGTGAGTTGATATTAATGGTTGACTTAATACATTGTTTATGGATCTCACTGTCTGACTATTGTCTTTATATTCTTGCAGCTGGAACTCTAGATTCCCATCTTGAATTCAAAGAAGGGTTGGAGCAGGCATTTAAATGGGCTGATAGCCTCCAAGCACCCACTCAAGTTTCAGAACCCAAGTCTCCTGTTTTACCAAAAAACAGTATTTCTGCAGTTTCTTCATGGGCTGCATCCCAATTGTCACCAGCAATGATGCATGGTAGTTCCACAGAGACCAAAGATATGGCTGCTGAAAAAAAAAATGTTGTCCAAAAGATTGATTTAATCTCCAATAGTGAAAATATGTCATTTCTGCATACGAAAATGCCTCAAAAATCCCTGATCTCTTTCTTTCCAACCGCAGATACGCCTTCATTGCTGATCAAATCTGGTGAAATGCCAAATACAAGTAATAAAATAACTACGGCTACAAGTTCCACAATGGGAAACAAACTTTCAAGTGCATTTACTTCTGAATCCTGGAGAAAACTTGATATTCCAGCCTCTGAGTCACACTCATCTGTTATATCAACAGCATCAACCTCGCCTGGAAAAGTTACCGGGTTTAATTTTGCTAAAAGCCGGCCCAATGAAAAAATTTCAGTGCTGCCAACATCTATTGGTTCATCTGAATCTACATCATCCCGAGCTATTAAAATATCATCAGCTTTGCCATTGTCATCATCTGTCTCATCTGCATCAGTGCCTCCAGCAGCAGTCTCAGTAGCAATAAGCAGAAGTATGACTACATCAAACACCAGTATGGATCCTAACAACATTTTTTCATCAGCTGCTGTTTACTCATCTAATCAGGGCCTTAAACCCACAGTATCATCTTTACCTAACACAGCTTCCTTGGATTCAACCTCAGTCTCACTTAAATCAGAGATTCAGCCAGCTTCTATGTCTAGTTTAAAGACAGATTTAGATGCTGCTGTCAAAGTGGGCCCTCGGCTAAATGAACCTCAAAATCGTGAATCTGAATTGAAGGTTGGACCTTCTGGAAAATTTACTCATACTAATGAACAGTCTTCCAACAATATAACAAGTTCCTCACTCAATGAAATCTCAGTGTCTCAGTCAGAGCAACCTTCTGAGGCACCCATGCAACTTTCAATTCCTTTCCCTGCTTCTGCTAGTGTTTCAAGCTGGAAAAATGGGGGTATGGATGTTGGAATCTCCTACGAGGATGAGATGGAGGAAGAAGCTCCCGAGACAAGTAACACGACTGAACTGAGTTTGGGAAGCCTCGGTGAGTTTGGGACTAGCTCAATCCCTAATCCATCCATGCCTAAATCGAATCCATTTAGGGATTCCTATGGAAATGTAGCAACATCAAGCTCTATATTTACGTTCTCAGTTCCTAGTGGAGAGTTGTTTAGACCAGCATCTTTTAACTTCCCGAGCTCCCAGTCATCTGCAACAGCCCAGTCAACAAATTCCGGTGCATTCTCCGGTGGCTTCAGTGCTGGGGGAGCTGCACCCGTGCCAACTCCAAGTGCATTTGGGCAGCCTGCGCAAATTGGATCAGGCCAACAGGTTCTTGGATCAGTTCTTGGTACTTTTGGACAATCAAGACAGCTTGGCAGTGGTTTACCTGGAAGTGGTTTTGCAGCTCCCAGTGGTTTTGGTGGTGGAATTGCTGGCAGTAGTTCTAATAGTGCCTTTTCAAGTGCTGGTGGTGGTGGAGGGTTTGCCAGCATGGCATCGACAGGTGGAGGGTTTGCGGGCATAGGATCAGCAGGTGGAGGTTTTGCTGGCATAGCATCAACAGGTGGGGGTTTTGCTGGCATGGGGTCTGTGGCGGAGGCTTCGCGGGTGTTACGTCCACCAGTAATGGTTTTTCTGGACTTGCTTCTCCTGTTGGTGGATTTGCTGGCACTGCTTCCACTGGTGGTGGTTTTGGTGCTGTTTCTTCAACTGGCGGATTTGCAGGAGCTGCTTCAGGTGGGGGTTTTGGGGCATTTAGCAGCCAAGGAAGTGGTGGTTTTGCTGCTTTTGGTTCAGCTGGAGGTACTAAACCACCTGAGCTGTTCACACAGATTAGAAAGTAGTTTACCTTTGAAAAGTTCTTAGGTGAAGATGATTTTAGTGTAGTATCAGTATCATGTAATATTACATGTCTTGTTAGTGTTCAAGTAGGAAAAGTTGGAATAACAGCTTTGAATCAGTGTTCTGTTGTGTATGTATTATGTACGGCTTTAAATTTATTTTCGGAGAATTTTTTTTCCCCGACAAGATCTAGTAGGGACTAACTAGTTAAAAGGGGAAATCTTTTTGCCAACAAAATGGTTGCATAATGCATATCCTCTCTCTTCTATTTTTATTTGCACTTTACTGCTTATCATTCATTATTCATAGTTTGTTGGTATTAAGTTATAAACTAGAATGAGACCCGTTGCACAGGTGCATAAAATATATAAATGTTTTATAGAATATTGTAGGAATAATTAGAAATGAAATGACTGTCTAATGAAATTAAAATAATATTTATAAGTAAAAGTTTGGTGATCTATATAATTATTAAAAAGCTTGTAAACCTTTCAAGGAGTCATTGTGTCTATGAAAGCATAAACAAATTCTTTGAAAGAATGCTTTGCGAAGGAAGAAATCAATGTTTCTCATGACAGCCAGACATTCAAAAGGATGTTGATCCATCATAAAGAAAGCCAACCATCAGAAGGATCACAGAAGCATCAATAAGATGAAATGATTAGAGGGATGGATTCACCATAAGGATGTGTCCAGAAAGCTCTTCAAGGAGAAGCTCACTTGATGAAAATATCTCAGTTTTCTGGAGAGCGAAAATGCAAAGACATCATTCAAAAGGTCGGCTGACACAGTACACAGCTAGCCAATCAATACGGGTGTCCACTTTGCCTCATTGGTGTTGTCCTTGCGTACTAATATTTGGACCATAACCCCAGATAGAAATTATTAGACAATAATTATAAGGGAAAATTAGATCAACCACCTTTGAAGTCAATCAACAATACACTTTACCCCTCTTATTTTTTGAAATTACACTTACCTCTCTCATCTCCTCATAATTTAAAAAATTCCAAAATTACTCTTATATACTAAAAACTTAATCTCCTACCTTCATCTCATGGTGCCTCTGCACTTCCCCTTGACCGCTACGGCAAATCACATTCATGGCCATTAAACTAATCGTCATTGTTCGTTATCCCGCCACCGTGCTCAACAGTTGTGGCCCAGCACCTCAGTCTTGTCACCACAGTTAGTCATTATGTCATAGTCGCTGCATAGGCATCCCATCGCCACACTTCCACAGTTGTTGATGTTGCTGCTTCCATGGCTACTGCCCAAGAGCCATAAGAACGCACAAACGAAGCTGCATAACCAATGACAGAGATGATGGGTGGCAAGGGAAATAGTGTCTTAGGTTTCAGGTCCTCCCTTCCCTTCTCACATAACACCTGTCCCCCAACACAATAGCTCCCCTCCCTTGCCTTAATTTTAGATCCTCCAACCATTAGCCATGTGGAACAGATTCTTAGCCCTAACATGTTCATCCAAAGCCATTGTTGAATTGTTGGTTAAAAATCCTAATAAGCTCCCAACATCTCATTTTTTAATTTCAGAGTAAAAAATGTTTCCTTTTGTTGAATTTTGAATTGATTTAGATTTGTCTTTGTTTTATTATTATTTTTCGTTCAAATATGCATGTCTTTATGTTATTTGAACTAGGGGGTGGTGAGAGAGTGACCGATTGTTTTTGGAATGGGTGGAGATAACAGGATGGCATTCAATAGAAATAGGATAACTAATTAAGGGTAAAGTAGTGATTTTATATGTTTTAAACTTTTTTAAAATTTAGAATTTAGGAATAAGGGATGTTGGTGCTACGCACAAATTAAGGGAGTCACGTGTCAATTTAAAATCTAAGAAGGCCTAAGCGTAATATTGAAAGACCTCAAACGAGGTGATTGTAATTTACCATTATAATGAAAAAATAATAATAGAACAAAGACAAATCCAAATCAATTTAAAATTCAACAAAAGCAAACATGCTTTTCACCAAAATTCAATAAATGAGATTATTGGGAACTTATTAGGACTTTTAACGAACAATATGTGTGTTGCATGAACATATTAGGGCTAAGAATCTATTCCAAATAGGTGGACTATCTAAAATTGGGGCAAGGGAGGGGACTGCATTGGGGAAGGGGTGTTGTGTGAAAGGGCAAGGAAGACCTGAAACCTAACACAGTTACCCTTGTGACCCACTTTCTTTATCGTTGGTTATGCAGTTTCATCTGTTGGCTTTTAGCAGGAGCCATGGAAGAACAACAACAACAATTGTGGAAATGAGGTGGTGCAATTGTTAGCTCCACAACCCTTTCAGAAAGCTTCAAAACAATATGTTCTGAGTGAAAACAAAATCAATTTAAAGAAAATATTTTGAAGAACGACTAATGTTTACCTTGAGTTTCTTGACATAGCATACATGTATTTTCGAATTGCTTAACACAAACTTGAAATGAGAATAATTTCACTTTGCATGTGCAAACATATTTTATCTCATATAAAGAGATTGAACTTAATAGAAAGTGAACATTATATTATGAAAAGTACGTATACATGCCTTACAGATGAAAAGGAATCATATCAAGAGCAAGAAACCAAGGCACAGGTCTTCAAGTAGCACTGAACATAGAAAGTACGCTTAACATAACGATATCAAGCAAACTCTGAGAACAATGTATTACATAATCTTCAACAATCATGATCGTAAATATTTTATCATCATAAAGTTTGGATTGAAGAACGGAAGACCGAAGATTCATCAAGGAACTGATACTACTTAGAAAGTTCACTTCAATGTGGAGTGTCTGAACGTTACTGGAAGGAGGGAAATTTGAATTTTTGAAATTCAAATTTAAAGTCAAACCCAGTTTCAAATTGGTAGGTTATCTCTTTCACCAACTTGATCAACTACCTCAACTTCTAGTGTTCAGAAACTATGATTCAGGAAGTAAAAGCAGTTCTAAGGGAAGTTCTGAAAGCACGTTCACAACACCTTTGGAAAAAGCTCTGACACTAGACGAGCTACTCCTCTAATTTGTGCTTCTAGGACATAACTTATGATCAACACGTGTCACTTGGACAATTGATCAAGGGCAACGGTCATAATGGAAAATCGTTTTTAAATAGAGATGTTGTGCTTTAACGTTAAAAGGCTGACGCCACAAAGAGTGGAAACTCTTGAAAATCTCTCCTCACATCCTGAAGGTTCATCACATTATGTAATCAGTTTCCTTACTTGTAAAAATCTTCTTTCTACATTCTTGAATAGATATATGTTCTTCCTAAGAAGAAATGATAGAAAGAAGTTATTCAAGTTATCCTAGGTTATTCATGTATATTTTAAGGAAACTTGAGTATATGTTAGTTTGAGTGGCAACCCAAACACAAATCTTTGTATCCTTGATCCATTAGTGATCAATGTGAGATAGCTTGGAGAAGCTAGTCAAAGACTACTTGCAATGTGACAATAGAGGTTGTATACTGGTCATGGGTTTAGCTTGGAGAAGCTGAGGAAAGGCTACTGATTAAGCTTGGAAAGGTTGGTGAATAACTACTTTCAACGTGACAGGAGAGGTTGTCTACTGGTCACGTTTAGCTTGGAAAGGTTGGGGAAAGACTACTCATTCAGTAGAGACTGATGAATAACTACTTTCAATGTGACAGGAGGGGTTGTTTACTTGTTGAGGGATTAGTTTGGAAATACTGGTAAATCACTACTTAGGTTGTGACAGGAGAGGTTGTCTACTGGTCACACAATAGAGCTTGGGAAGGCTAATATAAAAACTATTCAATTTTTCTTTCTAAGGTTGAGAAAGATGTTTAGTGGAACCTCAACGTGTGTTGAGTATTAGATATAGGCATGTTTGGCCGAACTAGTATAAAAATACTTATGTCACTTCTTCTTATCCCTGATCTCTTTTACTTTCTTTGTTACGCTATATAATTTAATATTTGCTAAATATCGTTTTGGCTGTTCTTACTCTTTCTATGCTTCAGAAATCTACTTTCTGAAACACTAATATGTTTTCCGTTGCACTTCAAGCTTAATTCTTGATAGTATTTCTTTAAATGTTTCAGATGTGGAAAAGAAGCAAAACACGATTCAACCCCCAATTCTTGTGCATTTTCATACCTACATGTGGTATCAAAGTAAGACCTATGAGAGGTTGAGTAATTTAACGACTAGAGGATAATGATCTAAGGGAAAGAAGAGCATGGATCTATGGATCTATACAAATTTCAAGAAAGGCAATGCTTGGGAGCTTGTTGAAAATCCAAATGAAAGACTATCATCGTACAAGGAGTGTGCTCAGGAACAAGTTTGATGGAGTTGGTAGAGTCTTACGAAATAAAGCAAGATTGGCTACACAAGGAGGATAGAGTGAAAAGAAGAAGTTGCAGCCATCACTCCTGCACCCAGATGCTACAGATAAGATACAAAATTTGAAGATTATCTCTTGAGGTATTCCTACATCTCTATTCTCTGTGATAGTGCTAGTGCTATTAATCTGATTAAAAATCCTTTTTAGCATACTAACTCCAAGCTCTTGCTGTAAAATTCCTTTTATTCAAGATCTTGCTCAAAAGGGGGATGTTAAGCTAAAGTTTGTGAATACCTAAAACTAAGTGTCAGATATATTCACAAAATTATGAGCTGAAGATCTTCTCTATGTTTTTAAAAAAGGCTTCCTAAAACTCAAAAGTTTCTAAATCTGCATTAGCATTTATGCACAAAACATCTTTAGCCATTCTCCTCTCATAGTTCCAAACGAAAATCTAGCAAAGTCATCAGTCTACAAGACCAAAAGATTTCAGTTGGTGAGATTAAGCTATTAGTCATCACATCAGTTTATCATTGTGCTAGATCATAAAATTTGTTGGTATATCAGATGTCAGTTGCAAGAATAATCAATCAGTTAGAAAATCAGAAAATTAGGATGCAAAACCACTTGAGGAACAGTTTAACATGTTGCAAGCTCAAAGAAGACTAGTTGCTCAGGAAAAAAAAAATTTTGAGGATCAAAAATTGGACGAATAGTCTCATGTGAGTCAAAATATGAAGACGGATGTGTGGCGAACATATGGTGAGACTCAAATGGGTCAGAAAGTGAATGATGAAGCTTAGAAAGCACAACATTCATAAAGTGATTCCAAGCATAAGAAACTTCTCTTTTTGAAGCAAGATGAAAAAAGTGGGAAAATTTCCACGTTCTTTTGTTTCTCTCCCACGTCGCTTCACTTTTCAGTCAGCCACATTCTGTCACTTAAATAACCTCCCAATACTCCATGCACGTCACTCCTTAGCCATCATCTTCCACCACACGCTTCATCAACCGCTATATCTTTTCTCACCCTTAAACCTTCTTCGAAACTACTCATCATCTTCTAAACTCTCATCCTGCAACCAAAATTGCTCTCTGTTTCACACTAACCGTTTCCATTTTTTCTCTTAAACATCATCAAGACTCAATCTTTCTTCTTCTACCTCATACACAAACTTCTCTACAATGGCTGAAAGGAAAACAGTGACTAATCCGAAAGAGAGTATCTTTCCACATGTACGATGATCCTTAGATAAGGATCACTATGATAAATTTTATGCTTCAAGAAAAATGGCTCCTAGAAAATCGCGAGAAATAATATTCGTAAAGAAATTAGTATTATTGATTAGATCTTCTCTTTCAGAAATGGAAAAAATATTTGGAGATAAATGAGCGAGTTTATCCAAGGCTAGTCACCACCTTCTACTAGTAATTGGAAGGAAACTTAACATCTTCCATAAGGGGTCTAATCAGAGAATGCTTCATCAGGACTTTCTAGGGTCATTAAGGCACCAAATAAAGGTCTTATATTCTCCTTCTCACCAAACTGGGTCCATTCCCTAGGAATAAATGAAGGAGACATATCAAGGTACCTTACTGATTCCATTCTTCACAAGTCTAGTGAGATCACAACTGCTATCCTACATGACAGGGCTAGGAAGGTATATACTATGGTACAATTCTCTATTCTGCCTTGAATAGGAAGCATCGATGCTCTAGTTGGCATGGACTACATGCTCATGTACTATTTGATGGCAAAAAGAAAAGTAAACTTGCCAAGACTTATCCTGGATTACATGATCAGCGCCACCTCAAAAGAGAAACGGAGAACAACCAGTGTCTTGTATGGAATGTTGTTTACAAAACTCTTCCAGCACATGCATCTTCGTCTAGTTACAGAAAGGTATGAATATATGGAAGGAACGGTATTAACATCTTCCTCTTTTAGAACCTCGAGAAAAAGTCCACCATCTCAAAAATTGAACCAGCAAGGAAAAGTCCTGAACAAGAGGAGACCAAGCAAGAGAATCTTCCCAAAGGAAAGAGTCTCAAAAGGAGGTTGCCAAAGGAAAGAGAAAATTAATTCTCCTGGATAGTGAGACTAAGGAAGAAGAAGCAAAGTTGCATCCTTGGGATCAAGAAAGAAGGACAAAAAGCAAACAGGAGTCTGGGCCACAAAAACTCAGTCAGAGGCCAAACCAGTGAAAGTCACTAGTAGAAAAGAGGTGTGGCTTAAGTGCAAAGGAATGCCTTTACATGAGTCTAGAATCTCCATACTAAAGAAGGAAATCGCAAAATATGAGAAGGCTGGCTATCGAATCATTATTGGTGACTCATCATCTGGTGAAGAGGAAGAAGATGCAAAAGGAGAAGAACAAGAAGAAGCTTTCTCATCTAAAGAAAAAGAAAGGTTATATAGAAGTGAGAAGGCTAGGTTAAGTGGAATACTCAAATCAGAGCTCACAATAGGAGAACCATCCCTGGATCCCATCATTGAGGAACTAGCAAAGGAAGCTCATGAATAAGATACTGCTATCATCCTAATGGTGTCGCAACTTCCTCCTTCCATCCACATCACTCAGATAAAAGAAGAAGGGGATAGAACATCAGATGTTGGTGATCCTCTTGGTGAAGAAGCTACTGCTTCCGCCTCAGCTAGATGCTTGAAGTTGTTGTTGCTCCTATTCCTGAGCCTACTTTTGCCCTGCTACCTCTGACTGACATGTTATCCTCTTCACCTCCTGCGCCACTACCATGATGGCTGAATCACCTAAATTGGGAAATTATACCCCAAGACATCCCTTAGCCTTCTCCTAAACTGCTCCATCAGCACCCACTCACCTGCCTCATCCATCTTCAATCAAGCCTCCAGCAAGCTCTCAAATCAATCAAATCATCCTGCACCATCTAGAGAGATTGCCTCGAGATAGGATCGACTTGAGGCAATAATCATAGAGCAAGCGCGCCTAGCTCAGACAAATGAAGAACTACAACTTCAGATTCTTCAGACCAACCAAGAGATTCTATAAGAGCTGAGATGACAAAGCTGAAGATGGTGTATTTGATTTCCAGCACACCTCCTTTCTGATGATGTCAAGGGGAAGAAGAAAAGAGATGAAGAAAATCAAATGCCATGGAATTCAAGGGGAGCATATGCTGAGGGGGAGCTCAAGAATTTTTTTAGCATACATATTCTTTTGTTGATTAGTTTTTCTTTATGTGTTTTGACATTTAATCTTGGCTTATAAAATTCGTTTTTATATATTACGCTTGTGCTCTGATATATATCCGTCTTAAACGCGTTTCTTTTAAAGCTCTGATACATATCGATGTCTGCTTATGTTTAGCTAATCATATATCTTGTTGTTAAATGTTTGCTTCTTATCCCTTATGTGTGTGGTCTAATTTGCTTATTCCTTAGCACGCTAAGTTATGTAGCTCATTTATGTTTTTGTGATTAGCATTGAGAAATATCTTTTAAAAGCACAAAATCGTTCTTTTGTTGCTTTGATACTCGTGTTTATCTGATGTGCTTCGATATATATGATATGCTTAAAATATATTTATGAAACACATTCTCTCTATCATACATATGAGAAGGTCTTAAAGGCTTTGTATAACTTGATTAAAATTTAGTTGTAAATAGTTTCTGACAAGGCCTTAAACTTGCTCCTACATGCTTTGATACAACTAAGATTAGTTTGTGAGTCTTAGAACTCTCTCAAGTGTATTGTGCTTATTTAACATATAATGTGTTATGTCTATATCAGTAGCTGGTTTTCACAAAAAACATGAGCATTTGTTTTAAGTTTCTTTTTATAAAAATTGGTTTCTTTCATGCTTTGATACTTATGAGAAAAGTTTTACTCCTCGTAATCAAAAGGCTCATTTATGTTTTGCTTTGATAAAATTTGGGATTGATCCTTGATGAGCTTCAGAAACCTTGAATAGCAATATGCTAATGAATCCGTTTTAAGGTTTCTCTGAGCATATGAAACTTCTTAAGCATCATTATACTTTTTTCTTTTGATCATGCATGCTCTGTTGAAGATTGTCATATGTTTTGAGAATTAGTTTTTCAAAAATTTCATTTGGTTAAAGCTGTGCTAAATACGGATTATAATCAAGATAAACTATCATAAGTATTACTTGTTTTCTTTTCAAGCACGCTTGCTTCAGAAAACTTCTTCAAATAACTGAAAATCAAGCTGGTTATGTTAAAGGGACTTAAACAATGATATCCGGTTGATTACCATTCTGATCCATCTCAAAAAGTACTCTGAGTAAATTCAGAATCTTCATCAACAATAAAATCAGCTTTGATTTAAGTTGTTTAAGGCTTTAATACGTTTGAGAACCTATCTATGTCATGCCTTAAGAAAAGAATTTCCTGAATGTTACACTTGTGATGTTTTGAAAGAATAGCTTCTATCATGATATATTCAATTCTATTTCTTTCAACATTCTTCAAAAGATTTTTTTCAAATTGGTTTGTCATCATAAAACAGGGAGAGATTGTTAGCTCCATAACCCTTTTAGAAAGCTTCAAAGGAATATGTTTTAAGTGACAACAAAACCAATTTAAAGAAAATATTTTGAAGAACGATTAATGTCTACCTTGAGTTTCTTGACATAGCGCACATGTATTTTCGAATTGCATAACACAGACTTGAAACGAGAATAATTTCACTTTGCATATGCAAACATGTTTTATCTCATATAAAGATATTGAACTTAATAAAAGTGAACATTATATCATGAAAAGTACATATATGTACCTTACGCATGAAAGGGAATCATATCATGAGCAAGAAACTAAGGCAGGTGTCTTCAGAAGTAGCGCTGGACATCAGAAAGTATGCTTAACATAAAGATATCAAGCAAACTCTGAGAACAGTGTGTTACATAATCTTCAACTATCATGATCGTAAATATTTTATCATCATAAAGTTTGGATTGAAGAACGGAAGACCGAAGATTCATCAAGGAACTGATACTACGTTAGAAAGTTCACTTCAATGTGGAGTGCAACGTTACTAAAGGAGGAAAATTTGAATTTTTGAAATTCAAATTTAAAGTCAAACCTAGTTTCAAACTAGTAAGTTATCTCTTTCGGCAACTTGATCAACTACCTCAGCTTCTAGAAGGATGTGTTCAGAACCATGATTCAGGAAGTAAAAGACTTCTAAGGGAAGTTCTAAAAGCACGTTCACAATAGTCTTTGGAAAAAGCTTGACACCAGATGAGCTACTCCTCTAGTTTATGCTTCCAAGACACAACAGATGATCCCACGTGTCACTTGGATAATTGATCAAGGGCAACGGTCACAATGGAAGACCGTTTTGAAAGAGAGATGCTTGCTTCAATGTTAAAAGACTAACACTGCACAAAGAGTGGAAACTCTGTGACAATCTCTCCTCACATCCTGTAAGGTTCATCACATTATGTAAGTAGTTTCCTTACTTGTAAAAATCTTTTTTCTACATTTTTTAATAGATATATTTTCTTCCTAGGAATAAATGATCGAAAAAAGCACTCAAGTTATCCCAGGTTATTCATGTATATTTTAAGGAAACTTGAATGTAGGTTAGTTTGAGTGACAACCTAAACACAAACCTTTGTATCCTTGATCCAATAGTGATCAGTGTTAGATAGCTTGGAGAGGCTAGTCAAAGACTACTTACAACGTGAGAGGAGGGGTTGTCTACTTGTCATGGGATTAGCTTGGAGATGCTGGTGAATAACTACTCAGGTTTTGACAATAATGGTTGTCTACCGCTCACACGAGAGAGCTTGGGATGGCTAATGTAACGACTATTCAGTTTTTCTTTCTCAGGCTAGAAAGATGCTTAGTGGAACTTCAATATGTGTTTAGTATCTGGATATAAGCAGGTTTGACTGAACCAGGATAAAAATACTTGTGTCACTTCTTCTTATCCCTGATCTCTTTTACTTTCTTTGTTATGCTGTATAACTTAATATTTGCTAACATATCATTTTGGCTGTTCGTTACTCTTATTATGCTTCAGAAATCTACTTTTTGAAACAGCTAATATGTTTTCCACTGCACTTTAAGCTTAATGTTCGATAGTATTTCTTTAAAGGTTTTAGATCTTCAAAAGAAGCAAAGAACAATTTAACCCCCTTCTCGTGCATTTTCATACCTAGCAATGTCTAGGAAGCGACTATGGCATGAGCATGGACAACTAATAGAGGCATTAAGGCTGAGGCATTGGACTACAACTGTTGAGCAAGGTGGTGGGACAATAAATAGTGGAGTTAGTTCAATGGCCGTGAAGGTGGTTTGCGCTGTAGGAGAGGTGAAGCGCAGTGGGAGCATGGCTGGAGAGGCGAGGCACTGTAGATGGAGGTAAAGGTAGAAGAGAATGAAGTTTTTAGTGTATAAGAGTAATTTTGAAATTTTCTAAATTATTAGGAGATGAGGGAGGTAAATGTAATTTGAAAAAAATAAGAGGTTTAAAGTGTCATATTGATTCACTTAAGAGGAGATTAATGTAATTTTCCCCTTTTTATATATTAGCTTTCTCTTCAACAAAAGTTTATGACTTGTGGTATGCATACTTATTTTCTTTTACTTTATTAATCTTGTTCTTCATACTCCGTTCCATCAAAAAGAAAAATCCCACACGAGTAAACACATTAATATAATCAAAGAGTAAACAATTATATGAAAATAATTGATATATCTAAATCACCTTAGCCAAATCAAATTTCCATGATTTAACAAGAATTTTCCACTATTCAAGAGGAAACCCTTTTGTTTGCATGTTCTCATAAGAAATTCTTAGGTGTTCAAATAGTAAGACAAAACATTTACTCTGTACCACTCATTTGATTTGGATTCTCTAAAGTGAGGATCTCACTTTAGACAGGAAGTAAAAATATTTTACCTTTGAATCAATAAAATTAGAGGTGGGGCCTTTTTTACTTTATTGATTTAAGGGTGAAACTCCTTACTTTACTCTCTAAAGTGAAATCCTTAGTTTAAAGGATCCAAATCCCCATTCATTGATTGACACATCAGTTATTGCATAAAAAATGTTGAGAAAATGTGAGACAATAATGACTCACAAAACTAATATGTTAATTGATGAATGAGACAGAGCAAATGATTTATCTTGCACTCAGAGCACCTAAGAATTTTTCATTCTTCTCCAATGTCAAACTTTGAATGCATCATAATACATATGAAAATTAGCATTTAGTCACTAATATCAATTAAAATAGAAGTTCTTAAGATAAAGGTGTGAAGGCACTTTACAATAATTGTTTTCCACATGTCCTCTACAACCAATTTTTTCTAAAAAATTTTCCCTCAATAACAATGAGAAAATTATTTTTATTTATTCATGCACCAAGGGAAAGTTCACTTTTGGCAATGACTTAATTCTTTTTAAAAATAATAATCTTTTTTCACTATTGTTTTTGAAGGAATATCTGTTAATTAAGTTTTTAATTTTTTTCATAATTTACTATATAACTATATCTATTAAATTACTCATTTCATTTAATTATTAAATTCATTAAAATTAAATATTTAAACAAAACACCTATTTTAGCCCCTTTAAAGTTTCAAGTCGAACAAATTGATCTTTGTAAAAAAAAAATTCTCAAATTGATCAATGCAAAATTGAATTGTCGGATGAATTGATCCTGAAAAATAAAACTCTCAAATTGGCCCTAAAAAATTTCAAGTCAGACAAATTGATCTCTATAAAATTGAATAATTAGCCAAGTTAGTTCCTCTAATAAGTTGAGCTAAAAGGACTAACTTGTCTGATAATTTATTTTTGAAGAGAGTAATTTGGGAGATTTTTTTGTTGCAAGAATCAAAACTAAATACCTAAACAGCTCCTCATGTTTGAATTGGGGACAGTTAGTCCCTTAAGTTTTGAAAATCTCAAATTGGTCCCTCACATTTTAAAAAAGGGGATAAATTGGTCCCTTCGACAGTTCATACAATTAAAAAGGGACAATTGGTTTTCAACACTATATGAAACTGTATGGAGGACCAATTTGTCCCTTTTTTTAAATGTGAAGGACCAGTTGTGATTTTCAAAACCTGAGGAACTAACTTGTCCCCAATGCAAACCTAAGGGACCTGTTTGGGTATTTAGTCAAGAATCAATTTGTCCAACTATTCAATTTTACAATGACTAACTTGGTATTTTTTTTGGGATCAATTTATTCAACTTGCAATTTTAGTAGGGCGAAATTGGGGATTTTGTCAAATATTTATAATCTTTATTTAATAAGAATTTTATAAATATAATTAATAATAAATAAGAGATTAAGAAAAAAGATATAAACAATTAAATCATCAATTAAATATTTTAAACATAACAAATAGAAAGAAAAACAAATAAAAACAAATACAAATGTCATAACAAGTCCACAAAAAATATAAAAAATCTACAAAATTGAGAGGAAAGGAAAACACAACAACAACATCAAGAAGTCAACGGTATCATCATCATTAGAGGACGAAGAGTTGGAGTCAGATATATCTATTGTTAAGCTTCTTGTCTCATCCTTCCCAGGAGGCCTCCATTATCTTCTTCATCTCATGTCTCATCTCCCTTTTCAGCTCCTTTCAGCCCCTACTCCCCCTTCTAACTTTATAGCTATTATCCAAACTACTAGCGATAACTCTGAGTGTACACATCATTCCCATATAAGAACCTTTGCCGTCTTTAGTAAAGAGAAAAATCTCTAGACTTTAGGATGGTAACCTTGATGGAAAATTCATAATCATTGTGAAATTGAGGATTAATCGCATCATAAACTATTTCCTCATTTCATTTAGAGTTATCCTCCTAATTAATATTTTCCATGTCATACTCACTTATACGAGCCCTACCTAATTACCTCCAACATAGTTATCAACACCAATATAATCAAAATCTTGTTTGGCGACTTCCTCATGCTCGGTCCAAACCCAATAATTTATCATAAAATCATCCATATAAAGATGATACTTGATGGTCTCAATATCAAAATGTTTCCAACATTTAGCATAGGGACACCTAACTTATTCATTCATAAACCGTTGTGACGACAAACAACATTTATGAACTCGTTAACTCCCACATAAAATTCCAAGTTTAACCCTCCTCAATCGTGGTGCAACTTATCATACTTCCATAGTCTATTTGTGGGAAACATAGTTTTTGAATGAGAAACTTAACCTAAGAAATTCATTAAAAACTATAAAAAATTACAATTTTATGAGTTTGAACCAAAATTTATTTCATGCAACAATAATGAATTAAAACAAAGCTTCCCCATAAATTAGGAGTCTCTAAAAATTTTGATTGATTCAAATTTTAATTAAATAGAGTTCCCATTAAATTAGGATTCTCTAAAAAAAATTATTTAATTCAAATTTTAATTAAATAGAGTCTCCTCTTAAGCATGATATAAACTACGACACCCACAAAATTCATTTCAATCAATAGATGAAAATTCAGTTAAGTGAAGCAAACAATTTAGTCATAAACTAAGATGGAGACAAGCCCAATTATGAAGCACATGCCCTCTTTTTAACAATCCATTTATGAAGCACAGACCCAATTACACAGAGTTGAGGAAGGCTATGGCTAAGGACCTTACTCAAAGCATTTCAAAAGAAGGGGATCTTGTGTGGAAAGCTACTTTGCCGCTTGGATTAAAAAGTCATGAGTAAGGCAAGTGGTGTCCAACATGGGAAGGACCTTATATTGCTAGCCTAGTTTCTGGTGGAGGGGCATAGATTAATAAACATAGAAAGAAAAGAGATGAAAAGATCTATTGATGGAAAATTTCTGAAAAAATATTATCCATCTATCTGGATGAAGAAAATATTCAATTTACTTAGCCATGGCTACAAGCCAGCCATGATAGCCAAAACCAAAATGCTAAAAGAAGCTAAGCCTAGGCTAAGTCAACCAAAGAAGCATCTTGGCAACTTGAATCAGGTACTCTTTGGTTGACCTTTAAAGCCTTTATTGTCTTCCCTTCCACTTGAACCAACTCACCAGCTGAACCTTTGTAGGCTGGCCTTTTGCAGCTTCCGCCGGGAACCCTCTATGTTTCCTTTTCATCCTTGGGAAACTTTAATAATCTGACTTAGGTAGGCATAGACGGTGGGCACAAAAGCAAATAACAACTAGTCTTGGCTCTAATGCTGACTCAAAGGCTAGCATAATAGAGAAATATTAGAAACAAGAATTATGCAAATGAACAAAAGAGTGAAAGCAATGTGGGAAATATAGTGCATTATGTACCTCCACAGCTGCCCTGGCTAATTGGAAGCGCTAGAAGAAGGACTACCAAGTTTCCCTAGCTTTAGCCATTCCCGAACACCATTCTCCATGGTACACTCCAGCATGGTAGCTTGGCTGGCCAAGGAAAGAATTCTCCCATCAAGGCTTTTTGCTTGTTTATACAAGCCAACCTACTTATTGTGTTGTCTCCAAAGGAGCCTCACGCCTTGAAGATTGAGGTTTAAGGAGATCAAGCTCAATTGTAGCCAAGCCATTTTTGTATGGATTTGAGTTATATAGCTATCAACCTGCCTTTTCTCCTAAGCAAGGTCTTGATGCGTAGCTAAAGTCAGCAAATGCTCCCACAAATCTAGCCTTCTTAACCTTTAGATCATTTAGCTCATGTAGCTGTTGTTCACTAGCCGCTTTGTGATCCTTGTGGGATTAGAACAACTAGAAGGTGCCATCTTGCGCCAAGACTATTTCTATGCATACATCTCGCATAATGGTTGGAACTTCTGGATCCATGGATGCAACAATTTGTTGTAGGGATTCCTTGATAGGAGCCAATTTAGAAGGAGACTTAGGGAAAGGATTCAGAATGGCTCACGTGGTATCCTTCTTAGTTGATCAAGGCATGGGAGTGCTAAAGTTGGACAACAGCTTATCCTCATCAGGGGAAGAAATAGAGGAAGGAATGAAGACTTAATCAGTGCCAAGTCATAGTGGCTTGGAGGAGTTAGGCATGACCTAATTGTTGGGCTCAGGGACTAATTTAGATGTAATTAAATGATACTAATGTGAGGCAATGGGCACTAAAATAAATCTAATAGAATTAACTCTACCAATCAGCAAGCGTAGCAAAAATAAATATCATGGTGAATAGTATTTTACGATGGGACTCGCTTGTCACTATTCACAGTGGGACCCACTTGTCACTATTCACGTGGACAGTATTCAACGATTGACCATATCACTAATCTCGTGAATAGTATGATCGCGTATTCATCTGGAGTGGGACCTCATGCCACTATTTACTCCACCAAAATAGATCAAGAAATTGCATACCAAATTTTTAACGTGGAAACCCCCAAATACCTGGAAAACCACGAGACAAACTTCAAAAAATATTCCACTATATTTAGGATAATTATAAAATATTCTTTCCACACTCTCCAACCCAAGAGGTAAATATAGTGTTTCCTGATGAGAACCCTCTTATTCAAATACTACACTTTTGTAGTACCAAGAAGTAATAAAAATGATACCCAAAAATATTTTCAGTTTATTTACCCACACCCTACACTCTCTGGATTTACTCACATTTTCTATTTTTTCTCATTCTTAGAAAATAACACACTCGTGTATTTTCTTCTCTATGAACTTCTAACTTCACTGCGCTTGTTGTGCTTCTTCAGCTTAATCCTCGCCTCTATTTATAGAGGACATTTTACGAGTGCACAGGAATTGTTACTGTTCACGTGTTGAAAACTCTCCCTCAACACCAAATTTTCTTCACGCGTGAACAATATTTTGTCACGCATTGAAAATTCTCAGCACCTAATTTTCTTCACGCGTGAACAATAAATGCGTGAACCTTTCTCCTTCTTTTCCTTTTAAATTTCAATAGTGGGACCCACTAGCTGGACCCATACTGACAGGGGAAGGTATGGTAGGTTGAGTATGGGACATCCTCCTTATGGCTCTGGAGTCAAAGGCGTGATACATTTGGCTTCAAGCTCAAGATGATTCTAGCCCTCCTACATCTGAGGGGAAAATTGATGGATTGCATTTATGAACCAATTTTCCTATATAACTCCAGACATATTGCATCATTTGTGTGCTGAATTGGTTGACATTTGATTGATTTGTGTTTAGTCCTCATTGTGCATCACTAAAAAAATATGATTAATTGCACTATTTTGATGAGCAAATATGTTTTGAAGCTTCATGTGATTTTAATCTTCTCTTGTGACTTGTGAATGTAATTTTATTGTAAGGACTTCCCATATTGGTGTATAATGACCATAGAGATGTATGAAACTTGGAATAGTGTTCAATTTGGGAGAAATATAGGAGCTAAATAGAAGAGTTCTATAGCTCATTTGAGCATATTTAGGAAGTATTGTAATAGAAAATTCATCTCTTTCTTACAGAGATTGGATTGAGACAAAGAAAGATGTTTTGGAAAGGTCAAGAAGTCTTCTATAACTTTTATGTCAAGCTCAAAACCAAATTTTAAAAGCCTCTTGGTGAAAATTGAGTTGCAAAGTTAAAGGTTGTTGATGTTTGGATGCTGTTGCTTGACCTCCATTTGTATTTTACCAATATCTGGAACTATAAATGTTCAATTGAGATGATTCTTGTGGCTTTGAAAGCTTATTCAAAGGTTATAACTTCTATTTTAAAGTCCAAGAGTTAATTTGAACGTTTTGGGCTAAACGAGCTTGAAAGTATAGAGAGTGGTAATTGTGTGAGTACCATACTGCTATAACCTTGCACCATTACCAGAGAACAAAATTTATCCAGACCAATATAGCAATCTTGGACTGTTATAGCGATTCCCATAATAATATCAGTTTATAAAATTTTTTTTTATTATTTTGGGACTTATTTTTTATACTATGATGACGTATTATATATACCCACTTGACCTAAGTGAAAAAGAGATATTTCAAACTTAGTTTAGAGCTGCCTTCATTATAATGAATTTAATTTTTATATATTGATCATGTAAAATTATTTGACTATGAATAAAAAAATTCAAAAAAATGTCAAATTACAATAAATAATTATTATAATAGGTAGTTACTTGCTATGATTTACATTTTTTTTTGAATATTTATTAATTGATAGAATAAAATTATTATACACTTACAGGGTATAAAAATTAAATTGTTTATTAATTCAACTAAAGAAGATTATATGTAAGTTATTTACCAACCAGAAAAACAAAGAAGATTATGCCAACGCGTAATAATAATTAACAAACCGCGTTCAAGAAAATCGGGCTGGCCAAAAGCAGAATGGTTAAACAGAAAAAAAAAATAGAAAAATCATTTTATCCCCTGTAAAACATCATTATTATCATTTTTTTAACTTTATTTTAAGTAAAAGAAAAAAATAAAGAAGAAGGGAAGGAACAGCAAAGAAGAAAGACGCGGTTGGCATTGGCCGGTCTTTATCCGGTAAAATATAACGGAAAGGAAGGGATTTTGCTGGGAAGAACTTGGCCTAAATTCTTTTTCTCCCGTTGAAATGTTTCTGCTGCTGCACGCAAAACCCACAAACCCCAATAAAAACTATAAAATCCAAAATCGCTTTATGGCTTCCACTCTTCGTTGATTTTGGTAATGTTTTCTCTTCTTTTCTCGATCTTCATAATTTTTTTTTCATTTCTGCTTCTTTTTTTTATATTTAATTGTTTATGTTGCGTGTCGAATATTTATATGATCATTTTACTTTTGCATCTTCCTCGATATTTCCTTTCCTTTCCTTGCACCATTAATTTGTCAACAGGCAACAGTATATACATAAATAAATTGCTTTGGTTGTATTTAATATACATCTGCGGGTGGTGACGTGTTCTCGTCATAGTAAAAACCATGAATTTATCAATGCTTCTAGATCCTTCCTTCAATTTCCAAGAAAGTTTTTATTTCATTTTTTTATACTAAACAATTTCTCTCCTACCGACACACAAATACTATCCTCTACCTTCCAGTAATTGTTGCTGCTTCTGTTTCTGATCTTTCTTATTCTTTTTTTTCTTTTAATTTTTGCAAAGGTGATGTTTCCTTCTCTCTATTCTTTTTATTGTTTTTATTATCATTTCCCAATTTTCCTTTGATAGTTTGATCCGTGGGGATTTTAGATTGTTTAGGATTTTGTGTTCGTCTCTTTGGGCCTTCTCTTTCTATGCAGCCATTGCATATGTAATAATAAGAATGAAACAAATTACCTAAGATTTTGGGTTTTCATTTCAGAAAAATAAATGCCTTTTTTTCTTCCCTCCAGAAATGGAGAGAATAGATAATTTCTGGATGAATTAATGGATTGGATCTGGGTCAATTTTCTGTGTTTGGGTTTTTTTTTTTAAATTTTTTCTGTTCAAACTTATATTTGGCTTGATGCTTCAGGAACACATTTATACAAAAAGCGTCTGTGATTTTTGGAGGACAAATTAATTATGGAGGAAGCAATGGCGAGGAGGTATTGGTGCCATATGTGTGCACAAATGGTGAATCCCATCATGGAAGCGGAGATCAGGTGCCCATTTTGCCAAAATGGGTTTGTTGAAGAAATGAGTAGCGCCACAATAGGTCACAACATGCCGGAATCCGAATTCGGTTCCGACAGGACTCTTCTCTTTGGGCGCCCATCTTGCTAGGCATGATGAGCAATCCACATCATCGTCGACAATCTAGGCGAATAGAGCTTGACGAAGAGGATGATCATAATGGTAATAATGGTAATGGAGAAGGAGAAACCGAATATGATCAGGAGTTCGAGTCGTTTCTCCGGAGGAGGAGGAGAAGCTCGGCTACGATTCTCCAGTTGCTCCAAGGGATTAGAGCTGGACTGATTTCCGAATCGAATGAGAATAATACCGATGGTGATGCCCATGACAGGGACAGGGACAGGGACAGGGAAAGAGAGAGAGAGCGTGTGATCTTGATCAACCCTTTTAGTCAGAATATTATTGTTCAAGGTTCATATGATTGGAACCGGGGTCAAGGTGATAATAATCATACCCCAATTGGGTCTCTAGGTGACTATTTCATGGGGCCTGGTTTGGATTTGCTGTTGCAACATTTCGCTGAGAATGATCCCAATAGGTATGGAACCCCACCAGCACAAAAGGATGCCATTGAATCGCTGCCTTCCGTGAAGATCAGCGAGAATCTGCAGTGTTCTGTGTGTCTTGATGATTTCGAATTTGGTTCTGAAGCCAAAGAGATGCCTTGTAAACATAGGTTTCATAGTGGATGCATCCTGCCCTGGCTGGAGCTTCATAGTTCTTGTCCGGTTTGCAGGTTTCAATTGCCCGCGGATGAATCTAAGCATGATTCTGATGCGTCTAGGAATGGCGGTGATCAGCGGGCGGATGTAAATTCCAGACATGATGACAATGCCGAAGGAGATAGTGAAGGGAGAAATGCAAGTGGGGGCAGGAGATTCTCATTTCCTTGGCCTTTCAATGGATTATTTTCTTCATCATCATCTTCTAGTAACAATGCAAATGGAGATGGTACTCGATCGGAAGACAACTGAGTATTCTTGCATCTCAAAGTGTGTTATTCAAATGCTGCCTGCCTTATGTACATATTGTCTTTCCAAATTAAAGGAGATCCGATGTTGAGAGAACAAGTAATGATGTCTCATTATGGCTTTGTTTTTGCTAATTCTTTTTATTTTATTTTGCATCCTAGAATTCCGGTTGTTGCTGTATTACTATTACTATTTCCCTCGTATTTTGCCACCCAACTCGATATCTGTATAACTTTCGTTGGGGGTGCTATTTTCCCGTCACATTAATTTGTACTACATTGATATTATAATTATATATATACATGTATGATATGCCTGGCTTGGAAACACTCTGCTTGTAAAATTCAGGTTTCTAGGCCATAGCTTATGCATGGATTGTATTGGCGGCGGAATGTTTCGCCACTTGAATCTAGGAATGGGTGAAATCTAACTTGTTGAATTACTTTGGCTCTCTTGCGTTAGGAATGTGAACACAATTTTATGACTGCATGAGTTTGATTGGAGATAGTATTAAAAAAAAGAAAAAGTTTGATTGGAGGTTTTTTTTTTTTTTGGCTAAGTTTTGATTGAGGACAAAGTTCTCTCCAAATTAGGATCAAGATATGTCTTTAACCTTATTAAATCACAAATAAAAATTAAGACACTTATAAATTGAATTTAAATTATGGGGATACATGAGTGAAAGATAGTTCAAGGTAGTCTCATTAATTACGAAGAATTATTTGCCTTCACATCTAGCCTAGTAGCATAAGATGATAGCACGGAGAGGTCTTAACGCACTGAAGATGCAGCAACTTGATTTATAGCAACTCGTGCAAATTTTGAAACGACTTATATTTTTTGAAGTGTCCCTTGAGACAACAATGAAATTGAAAATAGATGGGTGGGTCCTTCTCGGACTGCTTTTACTTCGCAATATCAAATGGTGGCGTTGGCGGATCATTTTTAAGTTTTAACAACAAACGTCATTGATTGTCCTAGACTATGTTTAGATCGCCACTCATATGATTGGGACCGATTGGCATTTATTGACAAATTAAGAGGTACTGATAGACAATAATTTAAAAGAAAATTTATGCTAAGTGACAAAAATTGATCTCATCGAATTTTTTTTATTTTTTATTTTACTAACGTAGGAACATGGGTCATTTATATTTTTAATTTTCTATTTGATACAAAAATTGCACCCGGACAAAATATATATATATATATATTGTTCATAATGACGCATAAGATTTTATTTATGCAGATAAGACTAACTACACAAGAAAATGTAGGGTAACAACAAGAGTGGGTTGATCGACAACGATTCAAACGATAAATAGAGGGACTTGCCAGGTGATAACATATACGAGCTTGGTGGAAGCTCTCATGTAAGTTCTAATGGAGCAGCAACGTCACAAGATATCTCCTTTGCTTTGGGGTCTAGTGATATTAATCTTGTGAGAAGCAAAAGCTCAAAGAAACCAAAATTGTTTTCGGAGATGGCATGTACTTCTCTGCCCGCACTTGTATCTCCTCTAGTGTTTTCGGAGCCCACTCCACCAAGGACTCCGCAAATTGCTCATCTCAGAGCCTGTAGATCAAAATAACTAACGTCGTTTGTGTGCTCAGTTCTTAGCACAACAATGTCTCCTTGTTAAAGCACTCCAAGTAGTCTTGGATGGGCTCGTTTGGCCGTTGGTAAAAACCTAGCAGGCTCAAGGTGGACTTATGCTTGAACCTCCAAGTAGTAAAATGGGCCAAAAACTTCGCTATGAGATCAGCAACATGCTCGATGAACCTTGGGGAGATTGTTGAACCATTCGAGTGCAAACTTTCCAAGTGTAATTTGTAAAGCCCTGCACTTGATGGCATCAAAGGCCCCAACGAGGTACATCTGAGATTTGAACAAGTCGAGGTGATCCTGTGGGTCAGAGGTTTCATCTTACCCTTCCAACTCGGTATCCAATTTGAAGTCTCTGGGAAATGGTACCCATGATGTACGCGGAGAACGAAAAATGCTCTTCCTCTTCTGCCTTGATAACGGCTTTTTTCACAACCCGACTTTGCTACTGTTTCTGCGTGAGGTCGCGTGCAGGCGAGAGTGGTATGTCGCTCTTCCTGACCTCGAGATCTCAAAGGTTGTGCCCCTTTCTTCTGAGTGCGGCAAGTCGTGGTTGACTTCACGGTGGCTACTTCTCTCTTCATTTCTTCGTGAGGAGTTTTGAGAAACATGGCGGGGACTTAAGCGGGTTACATCTATGGCCAACATCGTGACAACTTCTTTTCTTCTTGTGTCTACGGGTTCATACAATCATTGTGGGAATTCTGTTCACAGCGCCGAAGTTCCCTTGCAAGGTCCTCCTCATGACAACACCACTCTTCCTCGGCGCATACTTCTTCTCGCTGGCACCTATCTTCCTCTATGGCTTTCATGGCATTGACATGACGTCAGAGGTCTTGAATAAACAACAACTTGCTCTTGGATGACCTTGATCATTTTTGCTAAGAGGGGAGAGTTTTGTTCTCTACTTCGGGCAGTATTTGCTCCAAATCGGTTGGTTTGACTTTGGCCTTGCGAGAATGTTTGCACGAGATGCAGACTCGGAGGTGGCGGTCTCCGCTGTGGATTTCAGATGTAATTCTCCTTGTGGAGGACATAACGCGAGTTGGCAACAAGTGAAGAGGAAAAGAAGGTAGTTAACAACATATCCCCGCGATGGCACCAATGTGACGAAGTAAAGGATTTGAGAGAGGATTTACCTCCAAATTTCTTGGAAATATAGTTACAGGGATGATTTTAGTTCCTTCTTCTCCAATGGCCGGGGGTGTCTAACAAGTCGCAGCTTTGATGTCTAAAAGACTGAAGTTAACAAGTTGTCACGATTCAGTTGAGTTTTTATTATTTTGAAAAAAGAAAAAGACTCAACTTGTTTATTTATATTACATATACGGAAGAAAGAAAAAAAAAAGAAAATTTTGGAACATCAAACGCTTAACAGATATCCAAACAATTACAATTAATAGTCGTCATGACTTAATTAACATCATTATTATTATATAAAAAGAATCAATTCATTAGTTTAAAAAATTGAAATATTTTTTAAAGGAAAAGAGACAAATAACAAAAGGATTATGAAAATTTAATTTGAGTTTGACGGGTGATGTCTGCTCTAATATATCTTTTGGTATAATAGAGAACTAAACCACATCGTTCATTAAACAAATAGTAGTGGGTTAGTTAATTTTACTTGAAAAAAAAATTAAAACATCAAGCTATCGTAATTCAAATTTTCTAACGGCTTCAGTTGATTCTATTGTCAAAGAGGGAACTATTACTTAATTTTTTTAATTAAAAGAAATCAAAACAAAAATAATCACGAATCTATTCTCAAGCCGAAACTCTATGAAAACCCATTTCATTTCAAGACATAAAAAAAAAAAAAAAAATGAAACTAGGCCATAATGTTAAACATATTTGCAGGCCTTTATATCATTTGTTATAAAATGCTTCGGCCGAACAAACACCATTAAGACCAAATCTTAGTTTTAAAAAATGTTCACTAAGGTTGGAGGATAAAAATAAAAATAAATTTTTCATTATTGAGTTTAGCGTGTAATTTTACATGTAAAAGTTGAACATGAAAAATGTATTCTTATTTTCACACTCCAACCAAACATACCCTGAAGTTTAAAAGAAGCTTTAGGCATTTATTGAACAAATTTGGATTAATGGTAAGTAATAAAATAAAGTTGAAGAAGAGGAGGGTAGAGTGGAGTAGAATAATTACTTCACTCTATTATTTGTATATGTCAATAAAATGAAATGAAAATTATAAATACTTTATTTCTATAATACCCTTAAGTTAGAATATAATAATATAAATAATAGAGGTGAACTAATAATTTTATTTTAAAAATAACTCATATTATCAAATTCACTCCAATAGGGGGAATGGAGAATATTGGGGAGTTTATATATCTCCACTTCATTTAATCTCTATTTAACAAATCCAAATAACGAAGATATCACTCCCTTTTGGCTAATGTCACTTCCTAATTAGAGAAATTCTTAGGTGTTTTTAGAGCAAGACAAAACATTTGCTCTACTCCATGTATTGATTGACAAATCAGCTATTGTATTAAAAATGTAGGAGAAGTGTGAGACAATAATAACCCACAAAACTTATGTGTCAATTAATAAATGGATCAAAACAAGTGATTTATCTTGCTCTCGATGCACATAAGTATTTCTCAATAAGAGAAATGATGTTTTGTCTAATTGTTCAAAAATACCCTTCTTCTTCCTCTCTTATAAGCTAATTGATCAATTATATTATTTATAATCTACACATATTTTTCATGTTAATATTTTCTTCAAATATTTTACTTATGTAATATTTTATTTTATGAAAATATTTTTTATTTAATTTTCTTATGAAACATATTATATAAATACAAAAAATATAATTATGTAACAAATTGATTCTCTTAATCTTAATAATATTTTTGTACTTTTTATTTTAATATTATATAAATATGATCCAAAATAAAAATAAGTGAAGAAAATAAAACATGATAAATTTTAAAGAAATGAAAAACTTATCACTAATAATTTTAAATTATATTTAATATTCACCATCAACATAAAAATTGTTATGTAATAAACTATGTTGCTGACCATATTTATCTAGGATTGTTCATGGTTTGGTTTATAGACAGAACCATATTTAACGTTCTGAGATCACGTTCGGAAGAAGTGCTTCCCAATGGTGGTGTGGTCCTAGGCCTCATTGTTTCAGATGAAAATATTGAACGACCGAATTCATGGGAGTTAATTGGTATGACACTCAATGACATGGTCCAAGAGGTACATTTATTGTATTTAAGACATTCTTAGATATCTAAAAATCTTGTCAGAATTTTATATCCAAAATGATGTAATACAGTTATTAATCTTTAGATAAATAAATGAATCATATCAATTTATTTCATCCAATTATCACTATAATTCTGGTTAGAGATTCTTTAAATATGTTTTTGAATGTGTAACATTGCTTTAATATTTAATAGCAATGCTAGGAATTAACTTCTAGTTTTAACTTGGTAGCTTATTAAGATGTTGAACTATTATATGTGCCGCAGAATTTGATTGAGAAGAAGAAGCTGGACTCATATAACGTATCATCATACTTTCCTAGAACAGAGGAGGTTAGGCAAGTGATTCAGGAAGAAGGATCGTTTAATCTTCAAATGGTGCATAAAATCATATTTGATATGGTAAAAAAACGTACGTAAGAGTGGTAAAGAGTTTTTACTTGATGAAGACACCATCGGAGAGAGGCTAACCAATGGCATAAGATCTATTACAGGACCTATTTTAAAGGCCAAATTTGGAGAAGAAATCATGGATGAATTGTTCCACAGGTACAAAAGCAAAATTATCCAACTCATGATGCGGGTTAAGAAAATGGAGCGTGCTAATCTAGTAATGTACACTTTTACGAGAGGTTCTTGATAATCATGACTTAATATTTAGAAATTTATTGTTTTAATTCATTTTGAAGAACCTATGTAATAACTTTTTCCCCTCATATTACCCTTTTGGTAGTGCAACTCAACCTGCCTGAATCTTTGGGTTTACTTTGATGTTTGCTTCCTGAATAGTCTAGAAATTTTAAATAGAGTTGTGACTTGTAAGAATAATAATGATACTATTTTACTGATATATGCTTGATGGTAATGTTATCCTCGACTTTTGCATCAGATTCAATGTTGGTGGCCATGGCTAAATTTTGACTGCAATATGTTTTAATGGTGTCGTTTATTTGAACTGCTTGGTTGTGGGATATTTTGAGAGTAAGTTTTAGTTTCATTGTTGTCAACGTATCAGAAGGCACATGCGACATGTTGAACTGATTTTGAAATAATAAATAAAATAGAGTCGCCACCAATTTTAATTCTGGAAAAATTGGAAAACCTTTTTAATTTGCAACTGGCTTTTAAAGAGAATTAGGTTGGAGTCTTATTATGAGGAAGGTGGAAACTAATCCACTTGCACCCTAATACATCCGTATAAATACGGTTACCCTAGAGCTCATTATGCAAATTTGTTTATAATTTCAATAATATTTAATTTTCCCTTAAATAATCACAATTATGTACGAACATAAAATAAAATAAAATAAAATTAAAACAAGAAATAAAAATTAAATGAGAACACAATTTAATGAAAAATTAATTTTGGCTTGATAGTTATTTGCTACGCCGACGTATCCTCTGTGCGATGAGGAACTCAAAGCCACGTCGTTCTATAGAAAATAAGTATGTGTTGATGGATTTTAATTAGAGGAAAATAAAAATGTACTGATTGATTTTTTTTATTGGAGGATTTTATGAAGAAATTAAAATCCGCTTTTGCACAGGATTTAGGATAGCGTGAACTATACAATAAACCCTTACATTCGTATGAAACTTGAGGATGATAAATCATACATCAAAATCATAAGTTGTTGCGTGGATCAAATTTTTATTTTTATTTATTTATTTTTTTTTGTTCTAATTTTAACGAAATCAATTCGAAAATATAAACACACAATTTAATTTGAGCAAAATACATAAGTATACACAATAATTAAAATTAAGATGAACACAATGACAATATTTATTTAAACACAGAACACATACAAATAATTAAACTAGAAAGACGAAATTAATTTATGAACACAATTACTCAATTAATTTTAGCAAGACACATAAACATGTGAGATGATTAAGCTAAATAAGCATACACAATAATTAAACTAAAAAGGATACAATTACACAATTTACTTAAACACACAATGCATAACCATATAAAATGATTAAACTAAAAAACTAATTATTTTATTTTATTTTGTTTTTAAGAAATCGATTCCTTCAAAATAAAAGAAATAATTAAATCACTATTTTTATTTTATTTTTTCTTTTTCACATAATGAAATTACTTATGAAAATAATTTATTTAATTCTACTTAAATAATTTAACATGTTGCAAACTCACCCTTTTTATTTTAAAAATAAAATACTCAAATAAGATAATAATGATAATAATATTTTCCTAACTCCATTACCCTCCCACACACACTCATAACAAAATAATAATAATAATACTAATACTACCCTTAATCCCCTTCCCCCCACTATCAACACACACACACACTAGACACAAACATAAACGCGAGAGAGAAGGAAATAGAGAGAAACGGGGGTAAGGTGGAGAGAGAGAGAAAACGGAGAGTATGAGAGAGAGGGAGTAAACGAGGGCGAAGGAAGAGGAAGGAGGGCCGCGGCGTCCAGTGCACGCGGCCGGTGCGAGACCGGCGACATGGTGGGGAGACTGGAAGCGGCGGGGCTGAGGCGAGGAATTTCGCGGCCGAGATCGGGTCTTTCTCGCGGTGGCGGAGACTGGGAGGAGCTTCGGAAGATGATCGAAGGAACCGTTAGGCTGGGTGGCGGGGGAGATGATGAGGTCTGGCGGAGGGAAGGAGGAAGCTTCGCGAAGGGGGTGCGCGGAGCGAGGCTCCGGTTCAAGATCCGCGAAGACCGGCGCGGATGAGAGGAGGAGGAACCGGCTCCTGGTGGTGACTGGGATGTGATAGATCCGCGAAAGAAAGAGGATCTAGTGGCGTCGCGCGGTGGGGTCTGTGCAGGCGCTTGGTTGTGGGCGAGGAGGTGCGCGGCGTGGAGTGCGGCTATGCGTCAGTGAGGCCGCCGCGCAAGGCTGAGAGGTGGCTCGAGGTTCGAGGAGTGAGATCCCATGGCCTCACGGTGTTGGGCTTGCGGTGACTGGGTCGATCCGGCTAGAGTGCGTGGTGGCCGCTCCTGTCTGCGGCCATGGAAGGAAGATCGGGTGATGATGTTGATGATGATGAAGATGGAAGAAGGGAATCGGATGCCGCGGCCATGGTGGTGGCGGTGATGCCGGCTTCCCTCAATTTCAGATTTTCTTCTCCTTTTATTTATATTTATACATTTTTTAGAATTCTAACTTCTTGAATTGAATTTGAAATTGGGATTTTTGGGTATTTGGTTTTGATCTCTGGATTTTGGAATTTTGATGCTATAATTGCTGGATTTGGAATTGTTGAAGGTGAATTCTGGGTTGTTTGAATTTGTTTTGACTGATTGGAGGTAAATGTGGTGATTGTGATAATTTCAGGTTATGATGATGGTGGTGATGGTGTGGCGGAATAGTAACTAGTGGAGGAGCTACATGCTTGTGTAATTATGAAGGATAAAAATGCATGACACTTTTGATAATGCTCGGATCCGAAGGACAAACCTTGTACTTGATCAGTTTTGAAAATTTTTAGTCTTCTTCCTTCCTCTTCTTTTTCAGTTAATGATCTATGTATTTATGATGTTGTAATCAAACAAACTTCATGATGATCCCATTTTGGCTGGTTGAGAGCCAGCCTTCACCACGAAAGAAATTTATCCTCTAGGCAAAGGATGAAGAAGAAATGATGATGATGTTCCACTCAGCTTTCCTTTTTCCTTTTTCTTTGTTTTGTTATGTCACGGTTCCTTTTTCCTTTTGTTTCATTATTCACGACTGAAGCTGAAAAGAGGTTTATATATATTTTTTATTTATATTTTTTATTATTTTTCTGTTAATGGATATTACACCAACAAAATAATAAAGTGGGCTGGGCTATATTGGAATGGGTTAAAAAGGATTGGACTCTTTTTGATTTTTTTGGTTTTGAAGTTAATGAATTCATTAAGATATGGGCTACAACAAAATGAAAATGAGCTATTCTCTGAAACATTTTTTATGCCAATAATAAAAATAAATGTGAAAACAAATAAAATGAAAAATGATTGGATAAAATATGGTGTTCACAGTTGTGTATCAGGAACTTGTAAGAGTAGCTTGTGTGGTCCGGTGAAGAAAATCAGCTTTAAACCGGTTTTAGACTAGTTTTCAAACTAATTCACTAGTTGAGATCAATTTAAATCGGTTCGAAACATTTAAACCAATTTGAAACCCGTTCACCGGCTTGAAACCGGTTTATCTACTTACGAACTAGCTCTAAATCGCTTTTCCCAGTCGTAAAACTCGTTCAATTTGGTTTTCAACACCACAATCGGGTTCAAAGTGGTTTTGGTTTGGTTCCGTCTATAACCCAAACCATGAACAATGCTAGTTACAATGATTTAGGAATACATTTTGATAGTATTTTTTAGATTTTTAATTTATTCACCTAAAATATTGTATTGGCCACTATCTAAAAAGGAAAAATAAAATAATATTGCCCACATTGAGAAATGTTGTAAGCGACATTAACTATGTGGATGATTATTTCACTTTCCCACATTTCAATTCGTTGTGGCTCTCATATTTGTGGCATTTTTAAAAGTTGCCACCAATTAGTTTGTGGAGGCTTAAAACCCCCACAAAATGACATGTTTCTTGTAGTGTTTAATATGAAGCTGAAATGAGTAGTCAAGAAGAGAGATTGTAGCTAGTTTCAATCCAATTAATCTTGACTACATATTTTAAAATGATTATTCATTGTCGCCATGGATTGAAGGGAAAACCTACTTTTAGAGGGAGTACAAAATACTCAGTTATTGCCTTTGGTGGATATTGATGATGAAAATAAGGATGCCGGTGATAATGATGCAAATTCTAATAATAGTGGCGATTTAAGTTCATCAAGTAACAATAATGGTAATGGTGATGATAATGTGGAAGCTAAAAAAATTGATGATGATGAGCAAAGATAAGATGATCCATATCAGAGGTACTACACAATAGTTGTTACATGAGCTTAGTGATTGATATGACATTTTATCGGCCTAATATACCTTTGATAGTTCATTTTGTGATAGTAGAAGGACTGTATCGCAATTTAAAAGAGGAAGAAGACACCAAAGCATAGCAAATGAAGAGTTGGCCACTTCTAATATTGAACAAAGTTTCAATGAATTTAGTATTAATGATTTAACTCAAAGTAGTCAAGGCATTATCCACCATATTATCAAAATCCTTAGTTGAGTACATATAACTGATATGCAAATAGCCAAGCCCCACTGAATCATCAAATACCAATGAATTACCAATATCCTTATCCTTATTAATAACAATCAGGTGGTGGGTTTTTTTATCATGTCTTTGGCTAGGGCCTACACAAAGTGATTGTCTGAATGAGAGTGAAGGATATTGATTAGTCACGTCATTCTAGTATATGGTAATAAATATTAAGTATTGTGTAATTTTTATTTGACTTATCTCCCATATTTTTAAAAATTCTTTACTGTTTTTTATTTTTTAGGTTTAACTAACACTTTTTACTTAACTATATTTATATCTGATGAAAAATATTAATTCTTTTAAAATATTAATGATACTAATTATGATTTCTTTATTTTTATGTTTTGTTTAGTAGCGAAGTCATGTCTCTAAATTGAAATTGGTGGTGTGGTATGTTCATTATATTGCATTTTAGAACACTGTTTTGAACCAACACCCATTCTTACAAATCTTACCTCTCTTTCATTTGTTGAAATTGAAAAATCAAATTCATAGCATTATCTTATTTATTTTGTTATGTGACGTACATCCAATTAAAATACAAGTTGTTTGCTCACGAAAGAGAGAAAAAAAAGATACACTTACACATTTAGATAGAACCACAACGGAGGCAAGCAAAAGTTTAGACTTTAGATGAAGATGTTCCTGCATGCTGCATTCCCCTTCTTCTTGTTGTTGTACTAGATTGAAGAGTAGTTGGATCCGTCAAAACCAGAACCAGAAGAAGTATTGTTGACACGTACAGCCAATGGACTCCTAACATAATGGAATCCGTCTGACCAAACTATCTCCCCGAAATCATACCTCCCTTGGGATTCCTTTTTGGGCTTGAGGGTCACATAGTACGAGTTTTCTTGCTTGAACCATGAGAATATCAGGATCCTTGGCCATATCACAACCTCCACTCCACATGGTTCCGCGATTCTTGCAAAATATATGACATTTTTGTTCCGACCCACGTTACGGACTGTCCTTTTAATTGTTACTGTGCACTTGAGGTTTGAGATTGTGATTGATGGGTAGTTTAGAATGGCATTGGTTTTTGTTGCTAGATATTTGCAGCTTGCTGCTGTCTCAACAGGTTCATCAATGATCTTGTTTATCTGATCTTGGGTGAAACCAATGTTGCAGAGGGAAATGATGTAATCATTTGGTTTTATGTCGTAGACTAGGCCTGGATCAAGTGCTTTCGAAGGGTTTATGTTGCCAGCACCAATGTCAAAGGGATCCGCTACTTTCATTGATCCCCAGCAAGAATGGTGTCCAAGGTTGTGTCGACAGTATATGCTGTTTGGAAAAGGGAACAACAAAATTAGAGCACTATCTGTGCAAAATGAATGCTAGCTGTGCCATAATTGTGTTGTGCTTACTCTTTTAGCTGCAAAGCAAGTGAAGAGTTTGCACGTGTGGGGTCTCACACCAAACTTTACCCACATGGTGGTTCAATGAGTGGTCAGTGCATAATGCCATGCCGCATGCATACTACTAGCAGAAATATTATTTGAAAACATAGTGTAAGGACATATTATGGACGTACGTAGTAAATAAAAGTGTAAGTTAACAGGAATAAAGATATTTGAACCTGAAAAATGGGGTTACCCATGACAACAAGCTAAGAGAGAAAAGAAGCTATGACATTCTTTTTTCAAGGGTACTGAGTAAGATGAAGTTCAAATTAACATTACCCTTGAACAAGTATGAAGGTACACATAAATAAAAGTGAAAAAAATATTGTGAATATTCACATGAGAGATGTTATATTTTATGTTGAAAAGTGATGCACAAAACATCATTCTACTAATATATGTAGGAGTCTTCACACCTAATATTTTCTAAATTGAGAACTTTGATAACAGAGATATTTAACGTACATAAGAAACTCGGTATATGATAGATACCCATTACTTAGGTTCAAAATGCAAGGAATAAAAAATAATAATAAATGGAGGTACTTCATTTTGTATTTTATGGGCTGTCATTCAAATATGATGAAATTGTAGGTAAAAATACCATAACCCATTATCGAAATAAGAATTGTTTCTTGCTAAATCACGTATATTTTTTATATTTCAATTGTTGTATTAAAATTTAAAAATATAGTTAAAAAAAATGAGTGACAGTGCTGAAGTGTTTGAGTAGTAAATAGAAAATAATAACTTTTTCTTACTACTCTTAAAAGTATATAAAAATTTCTTTTTTGAAATTATTATAAAGTGCACATTAAAGATGACAAAGGTTACTTTACACTCTTCTAGGTATGTATAGTGGTTTGATGCATAGTTATTAAAATTGGATTAAATTGACCGTTTACTGAAAATTGGAACCAGTCACTTGCTGAATCCCTTTTCCCTTTACATCGGCTCTACAATAGACCCGGTCAAACTTGAGTTTGATTGGCTGAATTTTGATGGAACCGGAATCGGGTAATGGGCAAGTCGATCATGGGTTTGAATTTAATAACTATGGTTTGACGATCTAATGCTTTGAGATTTGTGTATAATTAAATAATTAAATTTGTTCCAATTTACTTGCTGCATTTTAGTTTGTTTCTCACCTGTTGTCATGAGAGCAGATCTAATGGCAGCAGGGGACCAGTTCGGATGAGCAGATTTGATAAGGGCTGCAACACCAGCTACATGAGGGCATGCCATTGATGTACCTGACTGAAAATTCCAGCACACAGAACGCCCATCACTGGGTGTTGGCGATGGAGGAGTTTCAGGAGGCCATGCGGCTAAAATGTTTACTCCTGGAGCACTGATGTCTGGCTGTTGAATATGCAAGACAATTTGAATTACATATGAAAAGTAAACGTGCTTTTTATCTATATCCACTTGAATTGAGTGTTCAACTATATATTGCTTATTGCAACCCAAAGTGCCTGTTTCTATTAGTGATTTTGATGCAATACAATGATCCGGTAGGAACGAGATGTATTTGAGATTGTCTAAGAAAAGACAAAAGCCCATGTTGGTTTATTGGGAGATAGTTTAGTCTTCCAGAATTTGAAAGTGTGGCTGAAATTTCTCATTATTCAAAATGGAATACATTTTGGTCCCTGACAATGCAAAATGCAGAGTGTTAAAGGGTTAACAGAGGGACGAAAGTGTCCCACATTTTAATCGTTGACGGATTTGGAATTGACTTTTTCAAGTCTTTGAGGGACTAATTTGTCCCGTGATACTTTTCATCACAAACGAATCCAAGCCTTTTGGTCTTAGGTAAATGGAGGGCATTTTACCTTGAGAATGTCGGGAGTGATTGAGCTGGGACCTCTAGCCGAAAAATATGCAGTTGTGGGCGCTGGTGCCTTGCCAGTGATTGTTCTGCTTAGTTCAATCTGCAAGTTTGGGAGCCTTCCCATTGATCCAATCATCCAAGATTAATTTTGAGAGTCAAATAGACTCCATATGGCTACAAAACTTCTATCCTTGACAATAATATAATCTGAAAAAGAAGGATATATAACCTGCATACAAGTACTACTTTCATCTCACCACAATGATTATAATTTTTCACCTGCGAGATTCAGCAAGATAATACTTAATTTTAGTCCCTTCATCCAAACTGACAAGGACAGTGGGAACGACAGCAACATCAGGTAATTGCCTTGTCATAGGTTCCACGAAGATCAGTCCCGTTGCATTCACTCCCTTCACTGCTGCAGCTGCTTCTAGGCTTGACTTTGGTCCTATTGTAGAGAAGCAGAGCACAACCCTCCCTGCAGCTGATTTTGATGGCTTAATATAGTCCATCTTGCAGATCCTAGACAAGTAATTAGAGGCAATGCAACACTACCGGTTACATACCATTCCAAGATGATATATAATAATAGCTTGACACACAAGATGGAAAAATATTATATTAGACAACTTAGCCAAGAGAAGGAGGAAGGAGAAATCACCCGTTGTAAAAGTATGTGCTGGCATCCGCCAATTTTGCCTTTATTTGTGCTGTAATCAGGCTTTCTCCCTGTACAAATAGGAAATACCGTTAAGAATATGTAAAAATGGCTGGATTGGAGATCGAGGTTGCGATTTCATTGTCATGCGAAAAATCATTAAAAAAAAAAATTGTTGCTTATGATGCGGTCACAATCGCTGTTACAAATAACATCACAATAGCAAAATTGTATGTTCCACAATTTAAAACCATATGGTCTAAAATGTACAAATATCAAATTATGAGTAGCACCTTTTGGTCCTAATTTTTTCAATTTCTTACATCAATTTTTGACATTAAAATTAAAAATATTAAAAGAGTAAACTGATGTCACAAGTTTTTTTAGGACCAAATTATGTAAAA
Organism: Dalbergia oliveri; assembly: GCA_030441495.1. Classification (NCBI taxonomy): domain Eukaryota; kingdom Viridiplantae; phylum Streptophyta; class Magnoliopsida; order Fabales; family Fabaceae; genus Dalbergia; species Dalbergia oliveri. Next base: position 15,200,366 of record JAMLFY010000001.1, read on the forward strand.
TTGAAAATATTAGGACCAGAAGGATTGCTTACTCTTGAATAAAATACTCTTGAATAAAATAAAAGGAGAAATAGCAAACAAATAGTTAATTGAAATTTTTATTTTTAACGCATTGTGGTTTTAAATTACTGTTAAGATTGCAAGCAAAGTCCTGCAACCACAATTGTCGCAATACAATTATGGAAAAAGTAATATTACCAACACAACAATTAGACTTGCAGATGGCAATCTAAAACCATTGTATTCTATAAAAATGCAGCAGGGTTAATAATTAGTATAGCTAGTCAGTGATACCATGTAAAGACTATCGCCAATGATTATTTTCGTCGGGAAAGTTCTATCGACAGATGAAGCGGCCACACAGATGGACCATGGTTCAACATTTCCAACAAGAGATGGTTCAGGCGACTCATCATAGTTCCCTGCGGAGAACACAACAGTTACGCCAAGCTGCATGGCATGAAACGAACCAATACTTGCACTGTCCTTGAACAACGGAACCAGCGGTGGGGTGGGACCAAAGGATGCAGAGATAATGTTCACTCCATCATGCAAGGCGTCGTCAAAAGCAGCCAATATATCAGCTTCCGAACACTCCCCGAAATACCCTACGTTCCAGCACACTTTGTAGACAGCCAAACGCGCCCTTGGAGCACCACCACGGGCAGTGCCTTTTCCTAGCCCAAAGAAACTTGCGTCTGCCACTATGGACCCTGCTGCTGTTGAAGCTGTGTGTGTTCCGTGGCCAACCGAGTCTCGCGGTGATTGGTACTCGAGATTTTCCGTTGTGTTGAGTGGACCGTATTCTTGCTCGAAACCTTTTAGGTAGTAGCGAGCACCGATTAGCTTCTTGTTGCATGCTGTTGCGGGATCGAATCTTTCGCCTTCAACGCATTCTCCGTTCCATGTTGATGGAATAGGACCCGTGCTGGGATCTTCCTGGAAACCTTCGGATTCTGGCCATAAACCTATAGAGTGACACGAACAGAGCCACATGCATGGAAATATATGAGTTGAGCACTCAAATTTTTCTTTTTTAAAAATTTTCTTATTTTTATTGTTCATTTTAGTATAGATGCATCAGGATTTGGAACATGTAAGTTCATGGAGTTGGATCCTCTCTTTTGTAAAATGATCACGAGAAAATAAAAGAACAGAGTTACAATTTTTTTTTGTCTATACTTTGGTCCTTCGATTCAATCATTTTATAACATGTTAATCTCTACCGAGGGACAATTCTATTAATAGAATAGTTTTTGTACAAAATTGAGATGTGATTGATGCTAACACCCTTTTGCATTCACCACCTTTTTTCTTCTTCTTTTATAATTTTGTGTTTCTTCTCCTCCTCACTGGGTGTTCAGTTGTCTGAGGAAAATTTTTTGTACAAATATCATTTCTCTTCTGTTGGATTTCAGGACAAACTTATATGAGTGTTTGTTATAATTGATTTGAAGCTTTCAGGAACAAATTAAAATTGTAGTTTTTCTCAAAAAGCAAAATAGACAAGAGCGCATTGCATAAATGAAGTCTTTTCAAAGTTTGTAAGCCATATATATATATATATATATGTATATATAAATATATATTTGTGTATATCTTTGCATGAGGAAATCATGTATATGAAAAATATGAATGGATCCATTCCCTAGATCACAAGTATACAGTTTAATGCAGTTAATTATATTTATATTCAACCATTATTATATCTACATAGAATTGCAAGTCTATTTCTTGTTCAGTTCCTCAATTTGGATTTGCAGTCAAAGCAAAGTTTTTTTTTATGTACATTAATACTTAGAAACCATTCTATTTCTTGTGCATGAATGCAAGAAGTTCAGTGGCATCATTTTACCTTCAAGAGAACTAATTGTTACCACACCCTAATACATATTATTAGTTAGAAGTTGCAAGAGAAAGGTTTATACGGGACATTAAAATCTAAAATTATTCTTAATCTCAGCTATCTCTACATTCCAAGTATTCTATTATCCTAGCATAACAGTAAAATCTCGTGGAGCATACTCTCAATTAAGTAAGTAGTTTGCCGGACTTAAAATTGACTGAGTGGTACTAGATGTAGAGCTTAGTTTGTAGTTTGAAGGATTAGCATGTAACTTGTTAAAACTATAAAGAGACAAAAAAAACACTTATTATTGATGGAAAGACCTGTGTCAAATACTCCAACAACGATGTCTTCACCATAAATTAACTGCAATGGAGTCACTTTGCTATTGTCCAGGGTAAGATCCAAGAAGTCCCAGCTTCTTGTTGTGTGTGACTGTGATGACTTGCTCAGGAAAATTGACACCACTTCTTGCATATCTGCAAGTTGTGTACTTAAATCTTTATTTTCACTATGAAAAATGTAAAATTGAGGTTATCATCAACATCAAATTGGAATATTGCTAAAAGGAACAATATAATAACTAAGTTCATTACTAGCTAGTGTGTCAGCTTGGGTTGAATTGAGCATTGCTGAAAACCCTGAGAGACTATACTTGTAGCTATAGAGAATTGAACGTTCTGCATCTTTTTCACTGAAATGTGGTGGGTGCAAGAAGAAAAATGAGTTTGAGTAGTGACTGCAAAGAAAGCATTTAGAAGAAGCATGATAAAAAAAATATGTTAAAAGTGACCAAGTGAAGACAGTAGATAGAATTTGAAGGTGGTATTGTAATGTGAGGTCAGGATCTCCAATATGGTTGAGCCCCAAATAGACAATATAGACCTGCATATGAAGAAAAAGAATTAGATGTTTAAGAAAATATGTTGTTACTTGGAAATAGACAAAAACATGCTGAAGCACTTAGTCAATTTAATTTTACTTGAGGAGTTGATATTGATGGAACAAAATAAATTGAGCACGAGAGAACTAGAGCCAATAAACATTGAAAATAAGCAGCCATTCTGCCTTGGAAGAATCACATAGTGGAATGGGCTTATATAGTGTTCTATGAAGCATTGATGCTAAGACTCTTGTCCACCTAGAGAGTCCAGCTCAAAAGATTAATCCATTAGGTGAGAGAGCTTTATAGCTTGAAGAAATATTTGTGAGTTTTGATTTTGAAAGAAAAGAGCCGAGAAGGAACAATTACACTACAGTCCCTTCCTTACTGTCCTTTCTCCCTCAAAATCCAAACCCACAAACATATCCTAAGTATCACATTGAGCTAACTTATTTGTTTGATGTGAGACACATAACAGTTGACTTCTGATATCTCACAAAACTGATTCAACAGTGTGGTCATATATAGTGCGTGCATTACAATTATTTCAATGCCAAAATAGCACGGAGACTGAGATACTATCGTGGTTCCATAATCATATTTTCTCTTCAATGCTAGCCAGCTGAAATAGAGAGTACAATCCACCTCCCCCACTTGTCCCGGATATTTCTCCTTTTTTTTTTCCAATATGTAATCACATCTGTTTAAGATGGGGTACCTATAACCTTTCCAAGGTAGAATACTGGAGAACACTACTGTGACATCATAGTAACTATGAATACCATAAATGAAAATGCATGTGCCCTTCATCATTCTTTATATATAAACAAAAAATCTTTTCATCAGCCCTTACTTTTTCCAAATGGACATTGCTACATACCCAGAAAAATATTGTATAAGCTACTTAGTGAACATTCTATGTTACCTTATAAACTATTTAAACCACATTTCTGATATGCTCAGGAAATGCCATAAAGGGAAGGCATTTGCCATTTATTATTCTTTATGTAATTCCCAATGTGTCAAAATGTTTCTTGTTTTACTTGGTACTTATTGACAAGCTAGACTACCTCATTAGATACATACAACTCGTTTCTTACGTGTAGATTTTAAGAACTTGGGCTCTGCAGTGACATGAATTTTAGCTACTAAAGGCTGGAAATTAATTCAAGTAGTTTTGTTATATCCTCCTTAAGCATACTCTTAAAAATCATCCTAATACTTGTTACAGAAAGCATCAAATGAAAAAGTAGATGAGTTAATATCTGTTGAACACAAACTGCATTAAAAATACTGCCTTGGTTTAGTAATTGGCAGGACTTATTAGAAGGATTTAAAAATATTTTTAATCATGTTCAAAGCAGGTCAACTAGTGAGCTTAACCACAGCATTTTCTTCGTATTAATGCAGTCCTATTTGTGGCTGCATATGATCAATTAATCAACTGCTTAATTATTTATTTCACTTAATCATTTTGGTGGATAAGCACTCAGACAGGATAGTGACCAGTATATCCCACTATTAACTACAGGGATGCATGCTTGAGTTGACTAGATATCTTTCAGTCCCCTTTATCAAAGTATTCTTATGAGTCATACTTCTATAATTACGTCTATAGTTTAGCTATGTAATAGAACTAGGTAAGTAATCACAAGTATATCAGTATATGCACGTTGGCACACTGAGTTTTCCTATTTCTGAAAAGGAAAGAGAGAAAGTAAGTACAACGAATAGGCTTAGACAAAGGAATCATTGCTTAACTAAGTTATTGCTAACAATTTGCTTAAAATGAGCTTAACCTGTTGCGTGATCGTGGGTTTACAATCAAAACCTCAAACTTACGAAATACGCTTTACCATCACAAATTAGGCTCCAAATCAAGAAAAGTCTTCTATTTGAATGCTTAAAAACTTGCTTTGTCATTTGCCATCAGTACTCGGAGCTTTCTGTTATTGCTTCTTCATGTATAATAATTTGGTTAGAAAAAGTAGAGGCCAGTTTGCTTTGACGAGCAGAAATTTCAAGTACAACATAAAGATTTATGTTTCTAGAGGTATTTTAACTGACAAGGTTAAATTCCTTTAACCTTCTAAGATGACTGTTATATATAATTAACTCTCCTAATTAAGCATCATATTTTTTAAGCTTAAATATGTCTCTGCTTTGAATGAATCTTGCACTGGTTATATAAGAGTTAAATAGGAGAGTCAAAAAAGGATATATTCTTCACTATTATTCTTCATTTCTCTGAAGGACATACAACGTTCCTTTGGTTCTACTAAAGCAGAAAATCAATGGATTAGTATACATATTGCTTATTTTATCTTCTATGATTTTAGTATGTTGGGTAGGGTGACAAGATATAAAACAGAAGGGAAGCTTGTCAGGTTTGGTTATGAACAGAAATGGATAAATTAGCAGAGAATAAACCAGGTTCGCAAACTGTTGCTGCATATACATGACAGCTTTAAACCGTGCAAAAATGTGAGTTTAAATGTCATTTTTTCTAAACTATGTTAAGTTTCTGATAGAACAAGGCAGTTCAGGTCTTTGTTCTGTCAAACATAAAAATAAGAGGCGTTTAGTTTGGTTAAGGTTGCAGCACATGGAAATTCATCTGTAAAATAACAGCAACATATGAATCAATTGGGCCCAATTCAATTTTGATTGCCTGGAGCAAAAATTAACAAGCTTTCTTTTCTTTGAAAGGGTGGGACCAGATCCTTAATTATCATTTATCAGAGCATTCAAGTATAAGAGGGTATCCAATAGATCCAGGCTACGCTTAATGATTGTATTGTCAAATATGGGGTACTCCTTGTTCTAATGCCTTGAGCTTTTTTCTTTTTGGTACATACCAAGAGAGCTTTATCTTTGGAATATATTTCCAGTGTAATGTATCTGCTAACTTCCAGAAATATGAGTTTAGCATACTTGAGATGAATTAGACCATGATGATCACTAGTATATACTCCTTTCCCTGCATAATTTACCAATTATCACTTAATTGGTTGTTATAATACTATGTAAAATTGTAGACTATTCTTAATAAATAACTTTTGCTGCATTGCCATATGGAAATTTTTGCATGGACACAACTTCAACATTTCATCTTTAGGCACATTCATAATAAAGGTGGGTTTTACCTTTATTTAAGACATAGTACTCACTTATTTATGGATTCTACGAACTTTAATGTGAGTTTATATAAATGAGTTGTTAGACCCCATACCTTCACAAGAATTTTTTTTGTCGTATTACTAGACTCATCCTAGAACGGGCGTGCGTGTTCTGAGACAAGTAGAAAACCAGACAGAAAAGATGATTTCTAACTTTCTACCAAAAAGTTGTCTGTCAGATTGTTTGCTTATGAATGTCAGTGAATCTCCCATTCTGCAGGGACGTATACAAGAAACCTCATGAGGCAGAAGGGCACCCACCCTTATCTTTTTTCTTTTCTAGCTGATTAAGATGCATTTCTTGCTAAGTGCTTACGGTTAAGTGTTTTGAACGCCAAGGTTAAGCTGGTATCAGTCAGTAGGTGGGACACATGACGATTATATAATGCCATCATGCCACATTCGTTGGTAGCAACTAGCAAATTGTATTGAATTTCCAATAAATTTTACTTGGGACAGTAGAAAGTTTTGGAAAACTCTCTCTCCCCTCTTCACACAGACATATGTAGCATGTAGAGCAACACAAACACATGAATACTTGCTTACTCCCTCCATTCCATATTAATAGTCGCCCTTTAAAGTGAATTTTGATACATTGAAAAAGTAAATGTATCCTGTTACAATTTATAATACATTCACTTTTTAAGTTATCAAAATCCAAATTGTAGATACATTCACTTTTCAATGTATCAAAATTGCCTCCTTTCCAATAGTGACTATTAATATAAACTGAGGAGAGGATTAAATAGAAATAGAAAATTGAAAACCAGAAAAAGGAGAAACTGACCCAACATTCATGTGGATTCTGGACTTTCGTTAATCATCACATCATATATATTGTTTGATTGTCTGTTACACTAGATGATGCCTGCGTATAAGAACTGCCGATCTACTCCTCAGTCTCAGCATGTTTTACTTCAAAGAATAATATGCTGGTTGGGAGCACCAAATTTCTGCATCTTCTGCTGGAAACAGCAAGTGAAGGAGGTTGGCATCAAACCTAATTCCAATTTTGCAGAGTACAATTCACGGCTTCAAGCTATAATAACTGAATAGTGAATTGGAACAAATATTAGTCTATTAGTATAACCTTTAACAATTAACCTAAAAATCTTCCAAATTCAAAATTACAGTGCATGGATTATAAATTAGCCAACATTCAAAAACTATCTAATACATGCGGTAAGATTTTGAATTGGGAGAATTTTTAGACACATTAATTGGGAGGATGTAGATTTTCTGAATGTAGTACTAAACGAGTTTTATTCTTAGAAATAGAATAAACCTGGAATCAAAACAGGACAGTTATTGAGAGGGTCAGCATTTATTTTTATTTATTTATTTATTTTTTTGTCAAAGAACATATATACGTCGGTACGTTGGTGGTTGCCTTGTAGTTACCCGTACTTTTTGTCCTTTAGCCATCTTCGAAGAAGACAAGAAGCCTCAGCACCAAATCATTCTACACAGCACTACACCCACGGTTATGATAGTTCCCATTTTGCCAATGATAGTTTTTTTTTTTTTTATGGCCACTAGTCCAGATTCCAATAACTGTACGAGCCAGCTACTTGCTAATATGCTCTATATTTTCATTTTTCTGGTAGAAAATGTGTAAAATTTTCTTATCGTTTGGCCATTACTACTATTTTATGATGTGATCTGGTAAATTCTTTTGCATCCTTAATCTGGTTAGCACCTATTTAGGCGTAGGTCTTGTGTTACTTTGTGCTATCTATCGTGAGAAAAAAAACAAATAAATAAATTGCTTTTGTGTTGTGTATGAGTGTGCCTCCACGGTACTCATTGTGCATCACCAACTTCCCTCCTTGAATTGCAAGACATCAGGACAAGTAGTTTCACTGTCTTTGTCATCTTTTCCATACACCAAATTTCAAACACCAACAGAATTTTGGACAGACCTTTATGTACGATAATTAGATTCAATAGCTTAATTCATTTATAATTATTGTTAGTAAACAATTCGGAAATCTATATATACATGAATTAGATGCAGATTTGATAACTCTAAAGCAATAGGAGCTGAATCGTCTGATAGTTACAGATAGAGCTGAATCATAGATAGTTACACATAGTTACATAGATTTTGGCCAATCCTCTAGTCAAAGAGATGTTAGCCAATGGAAGGAAGATGTGTACCGACCCTAGATGGTAACACCGGAGGACATTAGCTCATTTTCTGGTATGTTTGAACAATGTGATCCCAACATGCTGTGGATGCAAACTCCACAATATCAGGGTGAGGGATATGAGGGCATGCTACATGAGGGAGAAGGAGATGAGGAAGATGACAATGAGGGAGAGATGAGGATCATGTGATAACCAAAAAAAAAAAAAAAATGAGAACTATACATGCACCTTAAGTGATATAGATCACTCTAGTTCCCTTTCTTTTTTTTATTTTTCCCTTTTCCTTCCCCTCCCTGACTTCATGTAAACTCCCTCACTTCCCACTTCCCTCTTTCTTTTTCTTTCTCTCTTCTCTTCTCCTTTCGTTCCCTTCTTTCTTCTTCTTTCCACCTTCACCAATCATCATCACCACCTCCTCTTCCTTCTCCTCATCATAACTGTTTTCCGTCTTTCTCCCTCTCCTCTACCTCTATTTTCTCTCTTTAATCTTCATTAGAGAGCTTGAAGATTTTAGAATATGTGAGAGTAATTTTCTTCACCAATTATACTTTTCAAGTAATAAATAAATTTCTAAATTACTCTATTTAAATTATTAAAACTTCTAGTTAATTTACGGATAATATTAGGTCTCTTTGAACCCTAGAAATTTGGGGTTTTGGTGATTTAAGGTTAATTTATGTAGATTGATGACATTGTTAGCTCACAAATATTAATGTTGTCTTGTTCCTAAAGCGATAGAGCAACTGGGCATCAACACTTGAATTGGTGGCATCAGGAGAGTTCTTCTTCAGTTTTTAACCTTAATTGTGAGTGGATAGTATATTTGTAGTTTACTTTTTACATAGTAAATTTCAATTATAAATATAAAAATTATACTGAGAGTTGAAAGTATGTTGATTTATGACAAAATAGTTATTTATTAAAAAAGAGGCTTTATGCTTTAAATGGATTTTATGTTGTAAGAATATCATGGAATTAGGATGTGCTTGATTATGATTTAATTTAGGGAAAATTCCATAGTTAGACCCTGTAACTAATGGCAGTGGCATTAGCCTCCGTGTATCGTGAGAAAATCCAGTTAACAAGTGAGGTGCTAACCCACACATAGCTATAGCTATGTCTGGACATGTATTTGACTATGGGCCAACTCCAATTAAGGTGTAGTGCTAACCTACACATGACCTTAGGTCATGTTTGGACTTGCTATTGTTTTGCTTCAGATAGCTCCCTATTATGTTTGGATTTACGTGATTATGTAAAGCTATGATATTAAGAAATATCATATTATGACTAGAACCATATTTTTATGAGTACATATATATTATTATGTTTATATTGTTTTATGCTTGTATTTTTTAAACTATGTATATTCTATCTTTTGCGAGTTGCAAAACTCACCTTGTTGTCTTTCCATCTTTTTCAGAGGTGCTTGCTGGTTCTAGTTTCTCCTCCAACACAATCTTAGTTAATTCAAAATTGGTGAGCCTTCTCATGAGCCCTTTTTGTTGGAACCCATATTTTGTTTTAGCCTAGTTGTCAGCGCTTCATAGGTCAATGTACCTGAAATTAGGAGTTCATGAATTAAACAATGCACAAAAATTTTATATGACGAAAGCTCCTAATTTAAAGGGATATGCAGTCGAAATTTTGTGAAATTTTTATTAGGAAAATAATATTAAATATAATTGTATTAAAAAATTTAAAAGGCAATTAATGGATTTAAAAGTAATAATTTGACGTATTTAAAACATTAGGAGTTCTATGAATTCAAAATTGACTTAAAATATCTATTGACGCAAGCTTCAAATTTAAGGAGAGGTGCCTCACAGGTGTCCTTGGACTTATGTTATGCGTATGTTTGAAATCGTATTACTTAACTATATAGATTATGTTATAGAAATGATTTATAAACTTAATTTGGTTTTATGCTTGAACTATATGTTGTATTGTGTTTAATAAAGTTTGAAAACTAATTTGATATTACGATTGGACTGCGAATCTGGATTATGGTTAATACATATTGGACTATGCTGAGATATTATTATATGATGGAATGATGCATTTTGAGAATGTTTGATGCCCAAGTGTTATGGATTTATTGGTGGATATTGCAGGTTGTATTGATATTTATGAAAGGTTTGAGAAATAAAGAAAACTATGTCCATTTTTCTGAAAAATTGTGTGTGTTAAAGCTTGCTAGGGAAGGTGCTCTCCATGCACCATGATGACCTAAGTTGGGTCGTGAAGACCAGGGCACAGGTGAGCCTCAAAGACATCAAGGTGAAGCTAGGTGATTAGGGTGTGGTTGAATTAAGTGGAGGACATCACAATGGGGGTGCCTAGAGTATAAGAAAAGGAAGGCGAAGGCAAGGCATACTAGGGGCAACTATTGGAGCGAGAAGTTGAACATATCCTTGCCATGTTCCTTTATTTTATGATATGTCTGACTTATCGCTCCAATAGTCACCCCTAATATGCCAGCATTCGTCTTCCTCTTCCTCTATTTGGTCATCCCACTATGATGTCCTCCACATAATTCTACCCCGCCTAATCACTTAGCTCCACCTTGATGTCCTTTATCCAGTTCAACTATGCCCGATCAACCCCACCATGATGTCCTCCACCTAATTCACCCCCACCGTGATCACTACCCTCATCTTTCCCCCATTTTCATCCCTCTTATCTCCCTTGCCCGCGTGTAGCACACCCTCATATCCCTCGCCCTGATATTTTTTAATTTGCATCCATTGCATGTTAGGATCACATGGTGCAAACTTATGAGAAAATGAACTAATGTCCTCCTATGTCACCATCTAGGGTCGGTATACATCTTCCTTCCATTGGCCAAAATCCCCTTGACTAGAGGATTAGCTAAAATCCCTAAGTGGGAGATTGGCCAAAATCTTTGTGACTAGAGGATCGACCAGGATCTCTTTAACTAGTATCACCCTAGCTATGCTGAGTGAAAAACCCAAGTTGTGACACGGGAACCCCAGAATCCCACCGCGAAGACATCAAAGGAGTTTTGCGGTGGCTCCATTTGACTAGATCTATTACCACGACAGAAGACTATTGCATCAATAGAGTATCGCGTGGTGCTATCTAAGTTTGGCAGCCTAAACAATTTACAAAGCAATTACAATTAATGAAAGTAATGATGAATTATGAAAAAAATAAGAAACAATTAATTAAAACAATTGAATTATAATTTAACGTGGATAGTTTGCGGATTAACAAAGAAATACTGCTCATGGGACTCTGGCATAGGGGAGGTAGGGTGGGGTGGTGGAGGTGAAGGAGAGGTGGCTGTGTCTATCGGACAACATAAGACTAATGCCAAAATACTGATACCAAAACTTGTAGTCCCATTGTGCCTCGCAGTTTGAGCATTGGCTCTTGCCACCCTTTGCTAAAGTCGATCATTCCATAGTAACACCTATTTCCTCTATTCGCTTCACAATCAATCAGTCCCCTTTTCTCTCAAATCTTTATTGTGAGCTCTATCTAGCCTTGCAGCATGCTTAGGAATATGTTATTCCAGCCCAAATCCCACATTATATAGTCAACAGAGAACCATTCCACTGCCTCAAAGCATGGGTGGAACCTTACAAGAGTAGTGCATCCTCTTATCGAGAAAGTTCTGTGAAATATGGACATGAAATTGTGGATCTCAATATGGTTGCCATACAACCAGCAATAGCATAAATAAATAACATAACTAAGCGCCAATATCCAAACAATGTGAACTGAAACATAGAAATAATTAAAAATTTTATGATATTTTAATTGATACCATAGTAGACCGTATCTCATCTATAACCTTCCTAAGCCATCCAAGTTCTCTGTGCTAATCGTTATGTGGAAAATCTAACCAAATTCATCTGTCACATATCATATTAATTAAATATCATTTCAAAAATTTGAAAAACAAAATAGATACAATTCTTACCTAGAAGCAAAAGAAAAACCAATCAATTTGATCATAGAAGCAAAAATGGGAGCCTATTCCACGTTCATCTTAACAATGTCACATAGCTAGTTATCTCGGTAACATTGATTCACATAGCGCGACATAACGCTCAATATAGTGGCCGATAATTTGGCCCTACTTATTTTTGGACCATTGCATAGTCCTTTTTTTTTACCGTTAGATTGTGTTTGAACGTTAGATTCAATGGTACAATATTTGTATTAAATTGAAAAATAAGATAATACTTTTTAAGTTAAAAATAATAATTTTTAAAAGACAAAAATGCCCTTCAACACATCAATCAACTCCTTTCTCATTCCCTACCATAAGTGGCGACCACAATTCACTCTACCACCACTACCATGCTCGCCAATCTTTCACATCTTTCGCAACAACATAAATCATCCTCTAGAAAAACCATTCTACCAACCCAAAAAATCACCATAAGCACAATCTCTTGATCCAAAACCCAAACATGCCCAATAATCATACCAAGGATGAAAGCTACGCTGAGAATCTCCTCCACTGCCATTAAATCTTGCACTATTTTTTAAGAATAAGTATTCTTTTAATACTCTAAAATATGGGTTCAATGAGATTCTTTTATTAATGTCATTTGAGAGCAACCTGCAACTTTGTGTGGCTTACTCCAAACACCAAATGATGCAACAAGGCATTTGATAATTTGTTTAGTATTTGGACAAAAATCCAAAAATAAAGAATGTGAATGATAGAATTAAAAGCATCAATATATGTGCAAATGTTAGAAAGGATTTGCTTTTGGTCGTGGAGGTGTGCAAGTGCGGTGGCGATGAAGGTAACTGAAAAATCAAGAGGCAAGTAGTAAGAATAAGGAATTAAAATTCATTAAAGGATAATTAGTAAATTTGATGTAATTAAATAAGGAATTGTCATGGTCCATAACATATAGTGGACTAGGTTATCCTCCACCACTCAATATAGTATGGCTAGAAGAATGGAACCCCAATTGTACATCCCTACACACTCTACATCCTCTAGCAAATAAAGGTACTTCCTATGCACACATGCTTGCTCTAGTCAGGCATTAAACAATACCCTATCAAGACCAAGATATAGTCACGAGTATAGCACCATATATGCCAATCAATATCAATTGGTAGTTTTTTGAGATGTAATTCCAACCATACCATACAAATAACACCTCCTTTAACATCATGCTATTGAGTCCTACCACCAAGTAATTTCTCACACTTGTCCATAAGTGCTTCGTTGTGCATTCTAGTACTTCGCAAAATGGCTAGACTATTAACCGTGATCCCTGAGTAGCATGATGGCATCTTCTAATTTCACCATACACTCTCGAAGGGATCCTGGAATATATGGCTTTCTGGCCTCCACCATTCCACCAATGCTTTCATCAAATCTGAATTTATTTTCATCATGTGCAATTGCGCATAAAGAGAGAAACTAGTACGCCATAAATGCTCATGTATCTCCTGTCTTAATGGATCCAAGTCACCTTCATGGATCTGCAATTGTCTCATTACCTATTCAAATAACAAAAAATAAAAATTAAGCTCAAATCCAAATAAATCATTTTTTTTTGTTTTTTCCATTTAATTAATTTTAACCCTATTTTTAAATTTTTCATGTTCAATTTAATTATGCTTTTAATTCATTTTAAAATTTTCATTTTTTTTCATTTTTCATTTTTCATTCTCTTTTCTATTTTCTTGCCTATTTTAAATATTTGCTTCTTCTTTTTCCATAAAACTACCAACCACTAATTATTTTAAACACTATCAACTAACGACTAGTCTCAAAGTGATTTTTACTTCTCAATATTAAATACTGTTGTGGTGAAAATTGGTTCAGCTGAGTTGTAATACTAATCAAGCCAAGAACGCAATTTCAATCTTAATCCCAAAAGAAATAGGTGACTTTACCAAGAAGGGGAATTTTCCCCTTGGTTATGAATTCTCCAAACACTAATTACAATAAGCTTTGGACTAAGATCAATGTAGGAATTTTATTAATGAAGAGAGAATGTATAACATCAACCTCAATGAAGCATAGCTTGGAAACAAAAGCTTACATATAGCTAAACTACACTATGCCTAAATAGATCTGTGAGAGTTGGAGAAAATAAATCCAATGATCATGTATAGAAATAAGCTCAGTTCTAAAAGTAGTCTATTACCCAACAGTTGAATAAGCCACCATAGATCAAGGGCCAATATAAGTTAAAGTAGCAATTGTCTTAAGTGGTCCTTTATATTATATGCCCTCTATATTATGTGCTAAGTGAATGATTTTATTATCTATACTGAGACCAATATGTTTAGGTTGCAATTTGACAATATATGCTCTAAATGGTGATGTTTGAACAAAGTGATTATGATTAATGATGACGATGATGTATGTATGCACAAGGGAGTGCCCTCCTGAAAATTTTATAATATTCTCATCCCTGTGTTGCATATATTTTGTGTATCCTCAAATTTTACAGATGTCATCACTATGAATCTTCATTAAATTGCTATAGTAGGAAAGGTTTTGTGGTATAACTACTTGCACCATCAACACCCTGAAAGTTGCATCGACTTAATCATCTTCATCCGACTTCATATTGTCAGCATGAAGGAGGGTTAACATCCAAGTGAGCAAGTAGTGTTCCTTAAGGGACTTTTAGGAGATACTAAGGATTCTTGTACTCATACTTTATGATATCTATGCATATATTTATATATTGAAGGGCTATTAAAGGCCGCATTGGTTGTATATACCGTCGACGTTAGATTTATTCCACTATATTTTATGCTTAATGACTAGTATAAGTTAGAAGAATGAAAGTAACACACTTCTAACTATTATGTAAATTCCAATTACTGGAATTCTTAGGATGCATGTGTAACACCCAAAAAATTATTTAAAAATTAATTTGAACTTTATTAGTGTGAATTTCAAAAGTCCGATAGTTTTAACGATGATGAGGGTGGCCCAATGCATGTATATAAAAAAACTTGAATAATAATCTTGCAGGCCCACAGGCCGTCGGAGCAAAACCCTAGATCTAGGACCTAAGATGCCGGACTGAGAAAATGTAGGGTTAAGGTTAGAAATGGTTAAAAATGAATATTTTATACCTGGAAATAATTTTCAGGCAATGTTTGAGTACCCAGGTATGGTGTTTTACCCATTCAATAAAATTTTGGTGTGTGATTTCCAATACCAAAAAATAGTTTTATCTTTACAAAAGGATAATATCTATTCTTTAGAGCTAAGTGTAAGGTTAAGATTTAATCTTGAATTATAAGATCCAATCCTAGCCATTTATCTTATTTTTCTTTTGGAGAGAATTAGATTTCATATTAGATAATTCTTACAACCTAATTAAGGTCATTAAAAAGCTACCAACCTTATCACCTTGGAGCCTATCATTTTGGCCAAGCACAAGGAAAGACCAGCCACCATTTTCATCTTATGAAAAGCTCAAATACTTATTTCAAACCATCAAAACCCTACCTAAACTTCATAAAACCACAAACTCCTTTCACTAAACTTACTCCCCTCACCAAGATTTGCAAAACTAATCGATTGGAATTTCAATTCCTCACCACTTCTCACTTTGATATCACATACCTAAGGGAGGTTTGGTGTTGGTTTGGAGGCCTTGAAGTGAGGACAAATCCTTCTTCGATCATCCTTTGCAGCCAAGATCACTAAAGTCACCAAAGTATAGTTTTTGAACCTTTTTCTTTTCAAATCTATTTCTACATTTTAATCACTGATTTAATTTGATATTTTTTATTGTATTGGTTGATAATATATAGATATTGATATGTCTAATTTGTTGGAGTGTTTGAATGATGTTAGAAAACCCCTTTTTGTCAAAAGTAGTTTTGAGCTAGTTGTTGGATTTTTGATTTTGTCCTAGGCAGCAACTAATCAGGAATTTTCTAATATATTTGTAGATATTTTTATAAGCTGAAAAAATTATATGTTAAATCTAACATCCGAAGGCAAATCTATGATTTTTATTAGGTCATAATAAAGACTTTTACTGCCTTAAAAAAATAAGGAACCTGGCTGATCATATTGTTTCTAAATTGTTGGAATAGATGCTGTAAATTTTACTAATTTTCTACCATAGAAATGATTGAGTTATCACTTGAAATTTTTACAGGGAGTTAAGGACATCTTGAAGTCCAGCCTTGAATTTTTGTATGATTTGATATATTCATTTGATATGGTAATAAAATTAGGAACTATGGCTATTAGTTGTAATTAGGGGGTTTCTGACCTCTGAATTTGTCTAATTTTGTTAACATAGTTAGAAAATGATTCTTGCTTTGAAATTTTTACAGGACCTCAGGAACACATTGAGGTGTTATGGAGAATTTTTATATCCTTTGAATTTGTTATTTGATATGAAAAATAAATTTTGCTACTTAAGTGAAAAATCTTATTGTGCTAGAAATGAACCGATGCTTTGAATTGATGAAATAATGGTATTTAGTACTAGTATGAGATGAGTACTTGAATATGAATAATTGAGCATATGAACTTATTGATGATGTTAAGCATATATAGATATGAATACTTCTTACAATTGCGTATATGCGAAATAAAAACATAAGATTATGTTTCTTGGGCTGAGAAAGTAAATTCGTCTGTAGGAAAAGTGACTGACTACCAAGAAAAGCATAAGATTATATTTCTTGGGCTAGAGAAGTAAATCTGTCTGAGGAAAGTAAATCTGACTACCCTTGAATTAAGTCGCGAAAGTAAACCCTAGAAATAGGTTTGTGTAAGAATTGAAGAAAGTAAATTCAATGATCATGCATAGGACTGAGCTTATTCCTAAAAGGCTATTACCCTAAAGTGGTCAAAGCCACAAAAGTCAGGGCCAAGACAAGTTGAAGTAGAAATTGTTCTAAGTAGTCCTTCATCTTATGTGCTAAGTGAATAACTTTAGCATCGATATTGAGGTCAATATGTTTAAGTTGTAGTTTGACAGTATATGCTTTATATGATGACGTATGTATATTAAGAGTTCAAATAATAAAAGGAATCCACTTCGGGAGGATGACTTTTAAACTTTAAAATGAATCTTTGATATATGTTGCATGCTCATATTTTCATAATAAACCAAAGTGGCTTGGGGCAATAACAATGACATGGATTTCAGTATATGTTTTGGAGATGCCTTACTGAGAATTTTAAAATTCTCAACCCTATGTATTTGTTCCTATGTCGTCGCTATATTAATCTAAAGAACAATGAGACCGCTGCAAGAAGGATCAAATGAGAATTGTAGTAGTTTAGTGGTGGAGACCTGCATCTATTATACTTAGATGTATGCATATCTCTATAAATATAAGAGATAATAGATGCACTGTAAAGCTCTTGGAAGTTTCCTTTTGTACTTGACTTTGTATTCCATAAATATTGTGTTTCTTTGCTATATACTTCCATCGAATTACGCCTTAATTATTACACGAATTACTCGAACTTGCTATAGATATTTAAGAAAGGTCCGCATATTTATAAGTAACAACTAGAGTTTGATATCATGACTTAAGGATGAAGTTGTACTTAGAAGGATGTTACACACTGTCCAAGTTTAATGCTCCACTATCCAAGCTCCAAAAAAATTGTGGCCCCACATGGCTTTTTTACAATCTCAATCAAGACTTGCCATTTGTAAGACCTTGGGTTACCCATAGTTGCTAATTGGTATCTTGGCCCATTCTTGATGTATTTCTTCAATAATTGGTTTTTCCAAGTTTCCAAATCCTTCTTTAATCCTTTAGTTGTTGCCCTTATGACAGGCCCCATAGGGATGTTACAATTCCCTCTTGCTCTCTTGTGCTAGAATGTCCATTTTGCCCACCTGAGCTCGTATCATTACACTTCATGGTAGCTCAAGAAGCATTAGCAAAATTACCTTATGCGTGATTTAGAGGTGGCACCTGGTCTTTGTCTTGAAGATTTGGAAGCATTACTTGTATGGAGAGACTCATAAAATCTTCACAGACCACAAAAGCTTGAAGTACATTTTCCAAAAGAAAGAGCTAAACTTAAGACAACACAGATGGCTTGAGTTATTGAAGGATGATGAGTATGATCTCTAGTCATCTAAGGAAGGAGAATGTAGTAGCAAATGCCTTGAGTAGGAAGTACAGGTAGTTTGGCCTACATAGGTCCAGTGAAACAACCACTAGTGGAGGATATCCACAAGTTGGAAGTTGAGGGAGTTCAATTTGGTTTTAGTAACACAGGGGTTTTCCTCACTCACATTAAGGCTCAGTCGACCTTGGTGAAACAGATTAAGGAACAATAAAGGGAAGATCTAAAGCTAGCTAAGTTGGTTGGAGATGTCCGCAAAGGTGAGAATGCAGAGTTCTCAATTGATCCTGAGGCGTGTTGCCCTTTGGGAATCATTTGTGTATAGCAGGTAGTGGGCGAGATGAGAAGAAAAGTGATGAAGGAATCCCATTGTGTAGCATACTATGTGCTTGTAGGGTCAGGTAAAATGTATAAGGATCTCAGGTAGTTGTTTTGGTGGGATGACATGAAGAGAGATGTTAGCGACTTTGTGGTAAGGTGTTTTGGAGTGTCAGCAAGTCAAGGCTGAGCAACAGAGGTCTACAAGGTTACTCCAATAGATAGAAATTCCAGGGTAAAAGTAGGAGAGGATAACCATGGACTACATGGTCGAGTTACCTCAGACCACCAAGGGTTTTGACTCCAAATGGGTGATAATAGACAGGATGACCAAGTCGATATATTTCCTACCATTGAAGACTACCTTTAGTACATCACAATATGCCTAGTTGTACATTGACGACATAGTTAGGTTTCATGGTATTAGTATCCATATTGACAAAGGGTCCCAATTCACTTTATAGTTCTAGAGGCCATTTATAGAGACCCTTGGGACGCGTGTAGACTTGACCATAGCCTTTCATCCCCAAATAGATGGTCAATTAGAGAGGACAATATAGACTTAGAGGATATGTTCACGCATGTCAGATTTCAAGGGGAGCTGGTGTGATCTATTTCCCTGATTGAGTTCTCAACGCAACAACAACTATTAGCAAAGTATCCAGATGGTATTGTTCGAAGCCTTGTATTGGAGGCATTGCAGGTCCCCATCGAGTGGTTTAAGTTAGGGAGGCTAAGTCCCAAGCCTGTATCTAGTTTAGAAAACCTTAGAAAAAGTTTAGTTTATCAAATAACATGCATCTTTTAGCAGGCATAGTCTAGGCAAAATCTTATGCATAACGTACATGACTTGGAGTTTGTGGTTGGGGACCATGTTTCTACGGGTGCCTTATGAAATGGTTAGTAAGGTTTGGTCACTGACCAAAGTTGAATCCTCATCATATCGACCCGTTTGAGATTCTAGAGATAATTAGAGTAGTG
Organism: Dalbergia oliveri; assembly: GCA_030441495.1. NCBI lineage: Eukaryota > Viridiplantae > Streptophyta > Magnoliopsida > Fabales > Fabaceae > Dalbergia > Dalbergia oliveri. The sequence continues at coordinate 15,219,808 of JAMLFY010000001.1, forward strand.
GCTTAGATTGGCACTACCTCCTAGTTTAGCAACCATTCACCTTGTGTTCCATGTCAATATGCTCAAGAAGTCAGGCTTGGCCAATTTCACATGCTCACTCGCAAACAATCCAAGTTTATGAGAGCTTGTCCTATGAAGAGGATCGGTTCCATTTGACGGAACCATTTCATGAAGAAGCAACTTAGGAAGTCGAAGAAGCCATGGAGATCAAGTACCCCATCTTTTACCATTTCCAAGTATGTTTGTTTAGATTTGGGGACCAAATCTCTTTTAAGGGGGAGTATTTGATGTCTCAGGTCCACATGTCCCCAAATAAGTTTAGTATGGCCTTAGGGTCCCATGGGACCCACTCGTGTTGCCGAGAAGACCCGATGCATGAAAGACAACAAAAATCAGAACCAAAATTTCTATGACCTTTATAATGGTCAGGAACCATAGCGGTGGAGGCTAGAGGGCGTTAACAGTTATAGTGGTCTTACTATTTAGCTCGATGAGTTTCAGTCACTGGAGACGCTATAGCAGTCAAGTGTTGTTATGTAGTTCATGTTTCCCCTGTCAATCGCTATAGCAGTCATAGATTGCTATAACAGTGCCCTAGATATCATATTACATCAAAATAGTGCAGTTTCATTAAAACGCCTCCAACACTATATAAACTTATTCCTAGGCTCGAGAAACACACCCTAGCCATCACCCAACATCCTCTATATATCTCTCACATTTCTCTTCCATCATTCCTCCTCCCTGAACTTTCAGGAAGCATTTTTCATGGATTTTGCTAATTTTCTTCGTCTTTTACCAAGTTTACGGGTTAGGGCACTATCAAGCATGGTTTTCTCATGATGTTCTCTCTCCTTGTCATTCCCAATTCAATTCTTAGTAATTTTATCAGTCGTTTATGATTTCTTTGTACTCTTTAGTAGTTACTAGTGTCATTCCTACTCCATAGAGTATAGTTGTGAATGGAAGCATACTCCCTCATGGCTATACTTTTGGTCCCAGCATTATGAAAATTGTTTATGAAATTCTAGAATGATTTATGTCAAATGCATACTTTCATAGATTATGTCAATTTTAGAAAATTATTGTTTTTAGCAGTTATCATGAAAATCTTATTTTATAAAGCTCATGGGCCATACTTGTTGTCTATATGTTTTAAATTATTTTCTCAGTTTAGAAAATGTGAGAACCTCAATTTAGGATGAACAACATGAATAGTGAAATATTATGAATATTAGTTTTTAGCAAATAATTAGTGAGAAATAGAATAGAAAGTTAATGGCTGTAGGATTATTAATCTTGGTACCAAGTGGTTCATTAAAGGACTAGCTCAACTCTCGTTACAATAAGAAACCCAGTGTGGTGTCTGCTTCATAGGACTATGTTAGGTGCCCTTTAGTTTCTCTTATCAGATTAGTACATCTAATTTATTCAGTTCAGCTCCTATTTCTCTATTAGTTACTATTGTAAACTCAATTAAAATATTATTTTTAGTAAATCTTCATATATCTAAATATTAAATTGTTTTATGCCAATTGCATGTATACGTATGCATTTTTGTTGTTATCCCATGTTTTATGCCAATTGCATCTCCGAATATGTATATAACAATAATAATTTCTGAAATTGTTCTGTCTGGGTTTTCATAAGGTCCCATATTGGACACCTAACTAGGTTTCTATCTATAGCAAAATTTGACACTTATATATCAACAACAAATAATTGACAATCTCCTTGTGCAGGAGGCCGAATTGCTCTAAACCAGGCATTGATCGACAAACTTAAGATTTTGGATGACAACCTTTACTTTTCAAGATCTCGATTCGGGAGCGAAAAGCTACTCCTCTTGGGTTTTCCACAAAAAAGAATCGAATGTCAAACTATTTTTAATAGAATAAGGATGGAATGGAGTGTAATATGATGTGATTTGTAAAATGATTTGTGTGTGTTGTGGTCGCATGAATGCAATGTTTGATAGATTAAAGAAGAAGATTAGAAGAAGAACTTACTGGATGTAAATTGATTGACAACTATAAATGTGAATAGGTACAAAAATGTAAAGGAATTAAAGGCACAAATTAAAGACAGACTAGTCCTAAGAAAGCAAGAGGTTAAGAACAATTACTCAGTGAACTTAGGACTCTGTTTTTTCATTGGAGATGTGTAAGAGTGGGTGTTTGAGTAAAAATTCCAACCCCTGACAATTTGTACAGAACTAGTATTTATAGACAACCTAGAACTCTAGGATCTTAACACTTGTCCCTGGCCGTCTTTAGATGTTGTCCATATGGCTTTGACATTCGTCATTCGTTCTTTGTCACCACTTTGTCATATCTCTATTAAGCTTCTGTCAATAACCTAAAAACCGTCAATAACTGCAAATTGACGAATGCCTATCTTGGAGTCATTATGACAGTCTTTCAGGACCTTCAAAATTTTCTAAGTCTTCAAGTGACAAACCTCCACTTCGACTTGTTGAGCCTTGAGCATGAGAATTAGTCGTCATTAGCTTCTAATTGTCCTTAATCTCCCTTTGATAAAAAATTCTCTAAGTTTCAAATGACAAACTTCAACTTCGACTTGTCAAACGTCGAATATAAGAATTTTGTCAATGTTGACTTGCCAACTTAGATACTAAGACTATCATATATAGCCTCCATGAGTTTCGACAAGTTACTTGACAACTCAAAAACTTTGTCAATTTTTACAGAGTTTGTCAGCTTAGACATGCCAAACTCTTGACCAATACTTAGGCTGTCAAGGTTGAACGCCAGTTCAACAATCTAACACTTAGTTAAACATTGGTGCCGAGTTCCATTCTTTGAATACTAGGGACGAGATTGTCCTCTAGCAGACAATTTGGTACCAAAGTTAATGATCTCTCATAGTAGTTAACTTCCTGCGTTTCTTATAGTTAAGTCTAAAACTAGTTTGCGCATAACTAAATAACTCTGAAACTCTTGAATCTCTTGAAACTCCTAAAACTCTGAAAGCTCTAGATTCATATAACTCTAATAATTTGACTATAGCATAACAGTGGCTATGAAGCCATGCCCAAGGGATCACCACCTTGCAAGCATCGCGATTTTAAAAGCCACAGAATATGTATTTGACAATTGCTATAAATCATATTAAATTCCATACTTTTTAATATCATAAAAACTTAAATTCAAAGTCATATCTCAAGCTAACATACTTTCATAAACTTGATAACTCTAATATCATATTTTAAAACAATGGGGTTCATAATCGTGATAATTCTAAATCATAATATCATATTTATTCACAAAGCTAAATCATACTCTGTTCAAAATTTTTCCAATATATCTTAATTGGATATTCTAAAAAAACATAGTATGAAATTCCAAGTCTTGAAAACATAGTAATATCATAAATTTATAAAAACATATTTGACAACTTGGAAAACTTGCTAAAATATATATTTCCCAATAAATCTTTCCTTTAGCATATAATACATTTCCATAGCATATAACATCAATCATGGTCCTATGGTTTTCTAAAACATAGTTTCGTGCTCTAATTAAAAATCATAATTTTTCTAAGCTTGGTATAACTTGTAAAATCATGTCTATAACATTTTTCACCTCTAAATTAACATTTAGCAATCATAATGCTTCAAACATAATTATAATGACTGAAAATAAGGTCGTGAGTTTAAACTCACTCATCTGAAAGGGAGGAACAAGTAGTGTCAACACCAATGAGCTCTGAAGTAGGAATGACAATAATCTAGGATAATCTCTAAACAACTCTAAACCAACTCTAAGAACATTGAGAGAGTAACCCCACTTGATAACAACGAGAAATAGCAACACTTATAGCATGAAGAAGGAAGAAAGGAGAAGAATCTAATATAAACCATAGTTAAATCCTTACCTTCGAGCTTCGATGAGGTAGGATTGAGTGGGGTTAAGAGTGAAAAGGGTGGAAGAGAGATTGGGGGCTAGAGATTTCAATTTTTAGGGTGAGAAAATGAATGGGAGGGTAATTAAAGGGTTAGGGTATCATAAAATGAAACTACGTCATGTTGACAAATTCATGTCTCACCAGGTGAGCTTTTAGCTTTCACCCAGCGAGCTCATCGAGTTCCAGAACTCCCTCCAGAACAACAAGCTTCATCAGGCGATATCATGCACCCTCGCCTGGAAAAGTCACAAAGTTCTAGAAAGAAATCCCTGCGAAGGCCTCGCCTGGTGAGGGAGTTATCTCCCTTGCAAAGCATACTTGATGACAATAGATCTGTTATGTACTTTTCATGAATTTGGTGGTACTGGGCCTTCCTGCAGCAGAGTGGTCCTACGAGACCCTAATGCCTTATTAAACTTGCTTGGGGATACATGGACCTAAAGTACTACAGTTTGTTACTTTCTACTTAATGTGTAGAAGTTGTAGAACATGACTCAGTTATCGAAAATGCTTGTGCATGAGAATAAGTCAACATTCAAGAGGGAGAGATGTGAATAACTCTTAATTAGTTAAAGGTTTAATTGGCACATATCCATATCCATGAGAGAGTAGGGATCCTTTTGAGCATGGTTAGGACACATGTTCCCACAATAATCTACCACCATCTTCATGCGGGATAGTTGGTTTGGCGATTGGGGATTGATGCGAGCTGTCATGGCTCACAAACAAATTAAAATTTATAAAGTGTCAAGTTGCACAAAAAATGTAGTAACAGGCACAACTCAAGTTGTCTCACAAGGAAGTGTTACTATACAATTGGAAATTCGGGGTTTTGAAATTATTTGGAAGCAAAATTAAATTGAGAGAATATTATTGGAAGAATTACCTACACAAGAATGCCCTCAGATTAAGAGTTGTTCAATCATCATTCAAAAAATAAATTCATGGCGGTGATTACTTTCATTAGTTATGCTACCACATAACAATGATGCAATTCTACTTAATGGTCAAACAATCGCACTCCGCTAAGAGTTTGACTAACACATGCACTGATAATCCATAATTATGATTCTATGAACAACAACCTAATTTCCAACGGAGTTAATTCCAATCCCTTACCAATTGGATATAATTTAATCAGTTGACCAAACACCCCAACGCATGCGGATGAACACACAATCAGGCAACCCTAAAAAATACAATTATAATAATGCTCATAACCGATATTAGAGAGAAAGAGAAGAGGGAGAGAAAAATCAATCATAAATTGTAGTTAAAAATAGGAACCTCAAGAATAACCTTAATCTTCAGTTATACTTGTACACGGTAAAAGGATTACTCCTCCATAAGGGAGGATCACAACCAATATAATGGAGAATACAATTGTAATCCAAAACGGGAGTCAAAACAATGATTGAAACTCCCAAAACTTAGAGAAAGAGTATAAAGAGATGAAGAGAGAAAAGTATGGCGAGTAGAGAGAGTTGAGACCTCTAGAGCAAGTATGGAAGCTCTCTATTAACCTAGGTTAAGTTGATATATATAATATATCATCATTGTGTCAAAAAGGGGCCCCAAAATAATAAAAAATGCTATTTTGCAAATTGATACTGTCATGGGAACCACTATAGCAGTTTGGGGAAAATTGTGGCTTATTCTTGATCTTTGGTGATTGCTATAGCAGTCCAAGATCACTATAGTAGTCATATACTCATACAACACTGCTTTATTTGCTTTCAAGCCCATTATGAGATCCAAAACGTTTAAATTAGCTCTTGTGCCTAGAAATAGAAGTTGTAACTCTTTGAATAAGCTTTCCAAAGCCAAAAGAACCATCTCGATTGGATATTTGTAACTCTAGATATTGGTAAAACACTAATTGAGGGTCAAATTAGACAACATCAGAATATTGGCAATCTTGCAACTCGATTTTCACCAAGTGGCAATTAGAATTGGATTTTGAGTTGAACATGAAAGTTATAGAGACTTCTTGAACTTTCCAAAACATCTTTATTTGTTTCAATCTAATCTTTTTAGAGAGAGATACAAATTTTCCATTATAATACCTCCTAAATAGGCTTCAGAACTCTTCCTTTTAGTTTCCCAATTTCTCCCAAATTGAACACTGCTACAAACTCCACCACTTCTATGGTCTTCATACACCCACATAGGAAGTCCCTGCAAGCAAATAACACTCACAATAGAGGATTGAAAGTAGAAAGCTCCAAAATATATTTATTTATCAAAATGGTGCAAAGAACCATGATTATATTTAATGATACACAATTAGGACTAAATGCAAATCTACCAAATGTTAACCAATTAAGCACATAAATGATGGGGGTGCATGAATGCAACCTATCAGGAATCTAGAGATTGGGGGGTTTATAGTAGGTGAATTCTCTAGTGTTGTTGCCTATGTGGTGTGGTATGCGAATGACACGTGTTGTAGTTTTGGATTTCATGCTTTACATTTAACCACATTTTTTAAATGTGGTTAAACGATAATAAAACTAATGTGAAACGCCACTTGTCGTCCTCCTCCTCTCATCTCCCTACTTCGTCTCCCATCATCACCTTCGCCCATCCTTTGCCGCACCCACCACCTTCCTTCTCTCTATCCTCCTTTGTCAATGCCAACAACCCCCACCGAAACCTCTGGCTCGCTCCATCCTAACCATCCTCTTGAAAATCACACTTACATAGTGTGGCCATGCCCTAGTAACTCGAATGGATTTCGTAGTCGAACAAGATTGTCTTCCCCTTGTAGCTCATGTACATGCACGGTCGCACTTTATCACCTACACCCAGAGGCATCACTATGTCTTCCTTTCTCTTGTTGCTTCGCTCACCCACCTCTTGCCTCTTCACACTTCAGTACCTTTTGGTCCAATTGATGCCACTAAACCAACCATTGAATTGAACCCTATATTCTCTCTCTCTCTTTCTCTCTCTCTATCACACACACACACACATACATATACACAAAAGATTTGGTGGTTCACTTTACTTGTTCTTCAACTACATTAGATGAAAAAGCACATCTTACAGTGCGGCATTAATGGCGAACTAGGACAATGAGTTGGGATTAGCACAGAACGTGGGGAGCAATGCTAACATCAGTGACCTTTCACCTTCAGAGGGTTGTTAGGATGGCGGCGAGTGACAGTGGTTCGAAGATTGTTGGCACTGGCAAGGGAAAGAGAGAGAAAGAGAGAGAGAGAGAGAGAGAGGAAAGGTGATGGGTGCGGTGGAGGATGGGGAAAGTGATGATAGGAAATGAAAGAGGGAGATGAGAGGAGGAGGATAAGGGGTGGTGTGTCACAACGTTTTATTATCATTTAACCACATTTACAAAATATAGTCAAAAGTGATGCACAAAATCAAAAACTACAACACGTGTCATTCACATACCACACCACACAAACAATAACACCAAATTCATTAACCAACAACAATAACAAAGCAATCCCCTTACAGGTATAGGTGGCTGTGGAGATAAATGGCATATGATAGGAATATGATGAATAATTAAGGGATTAAAAGTCATTTTATATGTTTTTTTAATCTTTTAAAATTTAAAATTTAAAGTTAAGGGAGGTTATTGAAATAGAATAAAATAAATTAAGGGTGGTAGGTGTTATTTTAAAATCTAAGAGAGGGTAAGTGTATTATCGAATCAGGGAAGGTTTGTGTAATTTGTCCGTTTTAAAAAAGTGAAATATAACTCTTATTTTTTAAGAGATGATTTTATTATAATCTCCTTCGTTTTATTTTGAAATATACACTTAGTTCTAATAGAAATAAAGATAAGTTACACTTTCATCCGTTTTCGAATTTTCTAAGTTAACTCTGTATTATCTCATGTTTATTATTTATTTTTGACTAAAATGTTTTTCCATATATTTATATAATAAAATAAAATAAAATATACATGACTTAAAATAATATAAAATACTTATTTATATTTTTAGAGATAAATTTCTATACACTAATAATATAAGATAATCTTACACTATCAACCAATAAAAACTCAAAAAATTACCAAATGGTAGTGAGTAACTACCTATTATAGTAACTATCCATCATAATTTGAGATTATTTGAATTTCTAATGGGTAACAATGTAAAATTATTTTATACTGTCAATTAATAAAATTTAATCTCATAATTTTATCTAATTTTAATTTAATTTTGTAACTTTAACTGTACTAAGAGAGCAAATTATTAATAGTAATAAATATTTTTCAATAATAAAAGTTACCTATTTTTTAGCTATTAATTTTAAGAATATTGATGTATGTACAAATAAAAATTATTTATTAATTCTACATATAAATATGAATCACAAATAAGGTAACAAAAAGAATGTTGTGATTAGGTAAATTACACTCTTTTGAAATTTATCAAAATTCAACTCATTTTTCCTCTAGTTGTCTAATTTATACTAACCTCCCTTAATTTACCCACTTTTCATGAGTAACCAAAACTATCCGTACCCTCTCAGTCACTCTCCTCTACTCTCTTCTCTCTTATTACCGAAAATACACAATTGTCTCACTGATGCAGAGAATGATATATATAACATCATAAACATACTGATTTGTATAAAAAAAATTCAGATATCCAAGCACGTGAAATAGCTCATCAAAGTCGGTTCCAACTTGACACAATTTGGGTCAAGCTCTCCCAATGCGTTTGCAACGCCATCCTCAGCAGCACCTACACAACAACTGAACCTTCCCAGAAGGTGGCGAAGAAAACTGCAGCGTAAGAACTTAAAATTGAAAAGAACAGTTCTTCAATAAAATTGAAAAGAACATGAATGTTGCATCTTAAATTTTTCAAAAACAAAAGGGTTTTCTAAATTTACGAAAAGAACTGTTCTTTAATAAAATTGAAAAGAAAGATGAAATTAAATGGGTGTAGACACCTCAACAAGTAGCTGATAGTATATGATTTTTAGTGAGAGAAGAGAGAAGAGGGCAGAGGAGAGTGGCCAAAAGAAAGGATCAGTATTTTTGCCCTTTAAACTCCACATTTTTCAATTCTCTATTTTTTTCCTCAATTTTTCATCAATTTGAACACTACAATGTCAAGTTCTATTAAATGACCATAACCACGTAAGTAACAACAAAATCCCACATTCTCATAATTGCTAGGTAGCTCTCTGTCAGGAACCTCTCCTCTGCTTTTATTTCATCGAAATTTATGCATTTTTTTTTTCAAAAGACTGTGATCAGCCATTTATGCCCTCAGCGTTTCCCACTGTTACATTGCTTTTCCCTTTGGCCCTTGGTGTTCAGTCTTCGCGACCCTCTTTCAACTATCCTACTTCCTCTGTTCATCAATAGCTCTGGTTGGTGTGCTAGAAAAACGTACGAACCCAAAATGTCAAACTTTCTTTTTCCCTGACTTTATGATCACAAGCATAGTTAACTTTTTGGTCTGGCTTTGAATTTTCCATGTCACTTTTACAGATTTCGAGTCATTTGGTTAAACCCCATTTAGGGCCTTTTACTAACACAGAAAAAATAAAAAAATAAGTGCATGTTTAACTTTAGTTTTGATTTTTAATTTTCAAAATTTTATGAAAAAGTATTAAAAATTAAAATTAAAAATTAAAATTTATAATTTTTAAAATTTTCAATCTTCTCTTTATAAAATAAAAAATTAAAAATTAAAAATTTAAACCAAACCCTTAATAATTCAATGGATGGAGTGATTCGATTAAAATATTCCAAAAATTTTCTCTCTCTAAACTTGAGGAGCACACAGCAATTAGAGGAGTGAGACACAGAGCCTACCTCAAACTCAGAAGTCAGTATGCCAGAGAGCAATGACAATGATGATGGTTCCAGCACCCACTTCCACCATCAAAGGTTTTACCGAGCCATCCTAGTTTTTCTTTTTCCCAGCATAAATCGGTTGGGCGACATTCACGAAATTAACCTGCCAAAAAGGATATTTGTAAATAATAATTTTTTCTAATCCAGCTTTAAAAATGGATTATGCTCACTAATTAATTTAAAATAATAATGAGATTGCACAAACTGAACAAACAAATAATATCAATATTCCTTACATCATGATCAATAACCTGCTACGAAAAATGTTGCAGCAAATCCAGCATTGCATCCGTCTGCTCTTAACATCTTTTTGAAGGTTTCTTCTTCGACTGCTTCTCCTCTAAACTAACCAGCTCACTTCATTTTCTTTCACCAACTATCTGAAAAATGTTACTTGTAGCATATGGAAAAACGTGTCAACTCATATACTTGATTCACCATTCTACCCGCAATGAGTACAAACAACACTCCTCCTCTTATATAGGCCCCCAATCCCTCCTGTCTGCCCAGGCAAAAGGGCGGGCAGTCACGAGGCACCACTATTTTCTTCAATCTCGTCGTTTTAGCAGCGATTATCACAGGCTTTTGCAGATTCGAACTCGCCAAAGACGAGTTCCGTGCACCTTTACAGAGATTCCCAGCAGATTTGCAGTTTTGCTGGTTTTCGAGGACTCAAATCTCGCCATTGGCGAGTTCTGCCCCAACTAATTCGGTTAAAACACCGAACGCGGTAATTTTCTCTGTAACCCATTATTTGAGTGAATTTTAAATCCGAACACCATATCAAAAAATAATTTTAATTTTCCTGAAATTGAATGTGAAGGGAGAAAAAGAATGGTATTCAACAGCTTGATGGTGGTGTCGGTGGCACACGTTTCAGCGGAGGCGTGGCAATGGGCAGCATGCATTAGGGATGATGATGGAGTGAGCAGTGGTGAGCTCTTGGATCTCATCTGCTGCTTCCCTTTCCACCAATTGGGTCGCCTCGCTTTCTTCCTCTGGACCTTCTTCTGTTTCTCTCCACCACAGCATGATCACTATTATTATGACGACGACGACGATGATGATGACGATTAATTAGGATTAATCGCTCATCGTCTCTCAATACACCCTTTCTGTAACTGTTAAGTTAATTTCCATTCGGTTTTTTTTTTTTTTCATATTCTGTTCGAACTCGGCTGTTGCTTGGGTGATTTTTTGGGTAAGTTAATTTATTCTGTTCCTCTGCCCTATCTGATGATTACAAAGGGTTTGAAAATTGACATTGTGCAGGAAATTCAAGTGTTAATGCTCTATTTTTTTTGGTTTGTTGTTGGAGGGTGGGGGTGTTTGGTCAGTGTACAGGAATTTTTTTTTTCTTGTTATTTTCTATCTGTTGAGAAAATGAAGAATATATATATATATATTTTTTTTGGTAGAGTAAACATGTGTAGCCATTGAAAGATTTTTGACATCAAATAAATTCTGAAAGATAACATGTGACATAATTACATTAGTCCTTGAAAGTTGTTTGGGATCAAATAGGTCCCTAATATGTTTGAATTTATGGAAATGGATGGAGCGGAGTGGAATAGGATGAAATGTATCAAAGTTCCATTATTTTGATATTTAAACAATGGATTTAATAGAATGGAGGTGGATGAAATGGATTCTATCCAATTCCATCATTTTTATTGTCCCCCTTCCACTCCAATTTGGGCGGAATGGGATGAAATTTTTTTTTTCCTATTTTTTACTCATAAAATTATCATTATTCCACTCCATTCCACTACTAAAGTGTCCAAACAATGGAGGGGAATGATTATGCCACTCCACTCCCACTCCGTTCTATTCCAATCCGCTCTGTTCCACTACTTTCCACCAATTGAAACATCCTATTCGATCTCACATTTAACCTTTCAAGGATTAAATTGATGTCAGATAAATTTTTCAATGATGGAATTTCATGTTATCTTCTTTTCTATTATGTCTCTGGCTGACTATGTTGCATGATCTCTGCTAGGCTAATCTTCGTCAAGTGATGTAATGGTAGATTTTAGCCAGTTGTAGATAAGAGATCACTGATGGATGTCTCTGGGTTTCACATTCAGTCCTCGGTGGGCAGAACTACTCATATGGTACAAACCATTTTTTTTCCTCGTGTAATTCTCTATGCAAGCCCCCTCACATAGAAGAAATCTGCCTCCCTTTTGAAAATTATATAGCATATTATGCATAATGTATATGTAATGTAAGTACGTGTGTATGAATGTATTTAGAACCATCACTTGAAATTTTCTTGTTCTGCCCCAAATTCAGTCCATTCTGTGCTTGTTGATGCATGGATGACCAAAGTATTTTCTTTTTTCTTTTGGAATTATCTTGGCTTAATTGCTCTATAACTGCTTAATTGCTCGCTTCAGATTTTACATCCTTGTTAGAGATGTGATCAGATATATCATATGTAATATTCGTAACATTTTTAGTTGCAGTTGAAATGGAGAATGGTGATAGAACCTACTTTTATTCATAACTGAACTTTCTATGGTATAATATTGTGGATTTATTCAGAGAATATGTTGATAATTTGGGTTACTGGTTTAGTTCTGTCTGAGGAAGGCCTGTTGTTGAAATGGAATTCTAGAGATCTCCAAATACAGGTATTCATTTAATACACTAGAATATTTCCTAGGAGCTTTTGCAACTCCAAAAGATAATTCAAGTGCTTAAGTTAGATACATTCTTTTGTAATTTTTTATATGCTCTAGAAAAATCTTGCATTTGAACTCCTTTTCATTTTACCTTGTGACTTAAAGTATAAATATGAGAACTTCAAATCTGTTCTTTGGAAGTGGCTTGGTCAAAAATGTTTGCTAATTGCCCTTCAGATGGACAATAAACAAATTTAACTTCCATCTCTTTATTTAGACTTTTGATTGAAATGAAACTTGATTTTCATCTGCTTTGTATTGCTGTGGTAAACTGGATTTTTGACCCTCTATTGATAGACTTGTTGTCCACCTGTACTTCAGTTGGAATTAGTTCCTTTTGTCCCAAATCATGTAAAGATTTTTCTGAGCCATATTGCTTCATTAACTGCTGCTTTTCATTCCGCTATATGGTCTGCTTTTGCGGTTGAATGTGCAAACGTCTCGAACTTTTTTGTTATCCAAGAAAATACTCCAGCTCCAAAAGTGAAAACATATTTTGCAGTGCTTTTCATATCGTCTATTGACCATGTCCAACCACTGTCTGAATATGCAACGAATTTTGCTTCTTCAACTTGGTTTGTACGATATGCCATAGTTGGAGGTGCCTCTTACTCTTTTAGCTGTTCCAAGATGAGCTTGGCTTGGCTTATTCATAAATGTTGAAAGTAAGCTTGCCGCAAACATTATGTTTGGTCTAGTGGTTCTTAGCTGAATAAACTCCCAATGCTTTTGTCATGGCTTGCTTCAATCTTTTCTTGTCCATCATACTTGCACATATGCAATCTGCTTGAGACTCTTCACATTTTTATTGAGAGACGGCAAAAATTTGGCTTCGGTCTCTACATGCTACGATTTGGTGATCATATGTTTCCTGCAAAGTACTTTCTGCCTTAGCCAAGTTGATGAATGAGATCAACACATTTTCTCAGAAGGATGAGGAGTCGTTGTATGATGCTTGGGAGAGTTTCAAGGAGTTGCTAAGAAAGTGTCTACACCATGCTATTTTATATTTGCTCCAATTTCAAACATTTCATGATGGGTTGCCACCACCGACTAGAGTTATGGTAGATGCAGCATCCGGGGGATCCTTGAATAGTAAAATACCAAGAGAAGCTCTAAAATTGATCGAAATAATGAAATAATGACAATTAACAATAATTTGGCCTCAAATCAAAGTTCAGTGGGGAGAAAAGGGGTAATGGAGCTAGAAACACTTGATTCCATTCTTGCACAGAACAAGAGTATGTCTTAGCAATTGGCATCTCTGACCAATCAACTCCGGCAAATGGAAGTTGAAACTGTAAACTCTCCATCATTAGTTTGTGATTTTTGTGGGGATGGACATGTGAGAATGGAGAGTGTGAAGTGAATGGAGCAGTTCAACCATATGTAGAGCAGGTGAATTATATGAAAAATCTTCCAAGACCTCAAAACAACTTTTCCAATAAGTATAATCCGTGGTGGAGGAAACGTTAAAATAAGAGTTGTATTATTTATACTTATGAGATATGACATTGTGTCAATTCACATGTCATCTATCATTGGGTTTGATGAAAACTTCATTCAAATAGGTTTACATTCCATTCAATGGTGAATAAGGTGTGTTCCATAGGATCTCATATCCTATGAATATAAATAACATTTTTCCTTGCATTAAAATTGCTTTATTAAAACTGTCTTAATCAACAACTAGGTCTGTACAGTATATGTCAAGTTTTATACAGGAAACGAGAGCTATTTTTAATAATCAATGGGCATAAATCTGAAGTTTGAAAAAATCAGCATGGGCAAATTGCAATGCAACTTCGCAAGGTAATAACTCTCAGCAGTGTAAAAACAATTTAAGTGCATCGTGGGAAAAGCATAGCAAGGAAGACACAGCTCTTCAATTGGAGGGTGTGGTGGAGGAAGATGTTACAATCAAAACTCATCACTACTAAATAACATAATTTTTTTTTTCATTATGAACTTTTTATTATTTTGAAACAACTGTTACATTTTTTATTTACATGTCATTCTTAAATATTATATATATTTTTCAAATGACTTTTCTTATTTCAAACATTTTTATTTCGTATTTTTAACAATGTCTTTCGAAAAATCCAATAAAACCAACCATATCTAAACTAATAGAAATTAAAATGTTTAATTTTTTAACTCGATTGATCAATACCGAATCACAAATGCCACGATTTCTTTTGCAAAAAGCCATTATGGACAAATATGCAATTAAATATGTAAATGAATATAAAATGATAAAAATAATAGCTTCCATTGTTTTAATATCATTTTTAAAATATTTCGTGCATGGTACAAGTACTTGATTAGTAATTCTTAAAGAACCTCAGCGTCAAAATAAGATAACATATAAGAGAAAATGCGCAAGTTGGAGATTTACAGATGTTATATACAGGCACAATTCAAACAGACTCGCATAACAAAATATAAGCAATACTTCCAAGAATTAAAAGCATCAATGAGCATGAATTAAAGTCATGCTCCATTAAATAAAAACCAAACATTAAAAATGGTGATCGTCAGATGGGGTTCATAATATTATTCAGCCCAACAATTAATCATGGTCAGAAAATCAAAATTAACCTTTAAATATCGTCATTGGCACATTATTGTCTTGCAAAAACTAATTACAAAGTAAATGAGATTCTGGCGACCCCAAAACTAAAATTGAGAGAACTATGGTGTTCTATGCTACAATAAACAGCTTCTATTCAATCATGCTAACTTGGGTTAAAAAGCTCATGTACATTCTTAACAACTTTCAGTCATACCTACAATTTGCTAAATCTATTTCTTCCTTGAACACATCAGCAAGATTTACACATACTTTACATTAAATCACAATGGATCTGGTATGATACATTCTACTCAGCTCAGTATGGTTCTCTTTCCTATCAGACCAATGAGCCAAGGGATTTGTTGATATCAATGTGTAGATAAACTATAGTCAAGATTTCTCTGACTGTTTGGAGAGCTCTTTATCAGCAAAGTGAAGAAGTCTTCTTAGTCTTAGAACCATGTCACAGTGGAATGGAAGCGCCGCTCGTCGTTCCATGTATGTGGGGCTCACTGTCATCCACGACAAGGCGTGAAGCTCTGCTGCAAGAGACTCCAAAACCAAGTGGGTCTCAATTTCAAAATCTTTAGCTTCCCAGCTTAAACTCCTACCACCTTGCTTGTTGATTCCTCGGACCATCTTCTCTTGAGGAATATTAGTACCTCCATAGTAATCAATGAGGCTCACTGAAAGTACTGAAGGCCATTCTTCTTTGAGGTTGCTTCTGTAGTCCTTCCTCATGGAAGGTACTGCTTTTGAAACGACAAATCCTGTGGAGAGCGGAAGAGCAGAACCCTTGCTGTGAAGCAGATGAGCTAGTGGTGGAGATTCTGCAGTGAGACATGTGGGGAGTTGGAGAGTTGTCGGAGGAAGGAACCGCATGCTGGGAGAGGGAATTAAAATATACGCAGAAGGCGAAGAACCAAGTGACTTCACTGGAGTGAAACCTTCTATATAACCTAAAATAGAAATCACAAAGAAAGCTCAGTTCCTTTCGACAAATCCTTATAACCAAAAGAAGGAAAAAAAAAAAAGTCTTGCTGCTCTTCAGTAGCAGCTATGTTGCATGTACCCGTACCAGGTACATGTACCAACACAGGATATGAAAATTTTCTAAAAACTAGGGTATGGATAAGGAAATATATATTATATAAAATTATAATCAATAAAAATAATTATATCATAAAACAAATGATTTTTTATGATACTCAAACAAAAATATATAACGAAACACAAGATTTGAAAGGATAAGATAATATTTTAATTCATTTAATTGCCAAATTTAATCTTTTATAAGGATTAATTTGTATTTAAATAGCATTTACTTAATGTAATTGTTAATTAACTAGTACCCAGAGTATCACAACAAGAACCGGTACCGGGTAACTACCTAGTATGGGTACAGCAACCATTTTGGAATGCTCATGCTTCAGAGCCTGGCAGTACAATAGCAGAAACTAGCAGAGTCCCCACCTCAGTTAGTTTCAGGGGAGCACTTTAAAGTAACTCAGTGAATGAGCTGTGCCAGCTCACTGCTGGCATAGTCAGGCTGTTGGATTTAGCTATGACTAGTTCTGTTAGATTCAGTTCTGAGTAGTTAGAGTCTGATCCTAAATTCAGTTGTATGAAGTGTAACAGACTTGGCCTGTGCAGCTCATTCACTTAATTACTCCGACAATACTTAGATGAAATAACCTCATAAAAGAATTAGCATCACAAGAGAGTCAAAATTCTGAACCTAATTTATTTACTTCCTAACTGCTGAACTACATTCTCTTCTGCTATTAAGGAACAGTTATAACTTCTTATTCAGAAAGCCTAAGTTGAAAATAATAAAGTTCACCATCATCATTACCAAAATGCAAATCCACTATAGGTTGTTTCAAGTCAGCAATGGATGCTTGTCTGAATTTCCTTGTTTATACTACATGCCAAAACTGGATTTCGAGTCTTGGGGTACCATAACTTAAACAATGTAGTCATTGCCATAAATGATAGAAAAGACGTTAGTTATTTGGCCTACTCCTTCATGACGACAAAGTGGAATGGAGGGAAAAAATGTATCGTAGGCTAACCAGCCATCAGTTTTTTTGACCAGGTGGTGCCAAGCTTCAAGGTTTAGTTGGTTTGTGTCACATATTCAGTGCACAAGTCTGAAATAGTCCCAGCTATAATAAAATTTCCAACTCAAGAAATTTATCTAGATACCCCTGTTAAGATTCCAGGTAAACAAAAACACGGAAACAGCATTTTGTTTTCTAGGCTATCCCTGTCCTAAATTGCCTTATTCATTTTGTTTTCTAGGCTATCCGTCCTAAATTGCTTTATTTATACGAACTTACACCAATCCATTTGTCTGCCCTTGATTGCATTGTTAGTTACTAAATTGTATCAACTCAACAGACATGTTATCATTAAATACGCCAAAAGCCATCAATTTCTACTCGAAGGGTATTTGATAAACACTCTAACACTGTTAAAACCTTTTATAAATTATAGCCGCAACAGTCTAACAATGTCCCCTGCCCTCTCTCTTCTTCCCCAAGTGAGGAAGACAGGAACAGCATTCAACACTTTATTTGTTCCAACCAATGGATTTAATTCTGATCTAATGAAATAAGGAAAATAATATAAATGAAAATTACAGTAGCAAAGATAACTCACCAGGAGAGGATGAATCAGCAGGGAGAACAAGTTGTAATGTATGGTCCATAGAAACAGCAACAAAACTAATGCTTTGTGCCCAATGAAGCAAACCCCTAGAATTGTCAACCATAGAATGTCCAGCCATAAGTTGCTTTCTAGCTGCAGGTTGCCCCAAACTGCCTTTCATAAAACCAGTGGGTTTGGTATGAGGACTGTACAAAGGACTAGGTGAGGAAGGAAGACCTCTTTCTGGGATCAAACTCATCTCTGGTTGTTGCAAAGAAGAACCATTACTAGTTGCAGACACCCCATCGGACATAGATTTCCGCAGTTGCAGGGGCCATCTCTTCATCTCAGACCCACCAACTGAATAAATAGCTTTCTGCCACTCTTTCAATAAATACATAAAATTGCATACATTAAGTCAGATGTATGACAAAGTGAATATACTCCAATCAGCAATATTTAGCAGTCATCGACCACTATCTCAAGAATAAAGAAAATACAAATTTGCAAATTAATGCAGTCACAAGTATAACCCCAATTTGCCATTTATGAATGTGTATGCCAACAATACATGTTTGTCATGTATCCCAATATTAAAGCATTACAACAACTACAACAGTAGCAGCTAAGCCTTGTTCCACTAAATGGAGTGGCTACATGGATCAAGCTATAGACCTCTATCCCAATATTAATGCATTAACAGAAAGAAATGGAAAGAAACGCATAAAGATATGTAACTTGAAGGTTGGACCAGTTTGAACATGTTCTAAAAGAGAGCATTCAAATGCATATTGGATAATACCTCCATGAATTTTGGCAAAATTCATTATCAACAATAGGAAGGACTAGGGCTGGTTTGAACAAACTAAAATTTGAATGGCCCAACATAAAGTATAAAGTAATATTGAAGTATACAAAATGCTAGATTGTTATATATCACAGAGGTCAAAACATAAAAAAATAACTATTTTACAAAAAACAGTAAATATAGTGTTTCCTAATTTCTTTTTCGTTTGCCCTTTTATGAGGTAAAATTACTTTCATAAAATAGACTCATTTTGATGGAATATGTATTAGGAATCTTACCAAGGTACTCAAGCTCAAAGAAACCTCCAATGCGGGCTATTACAAAATCTCGAGGCTTTGCAAGGCCCGTATCACAAGCTTGAAGTATTTGACAACCTTGCTGAAGAACTTGAACAAATAGGCACTGCAAACCCTTTGTATCCTGCCTACTGCTTATTCCGCCGAAGGGAAAAATATTGCAGTCGAGCAATTCTCCCTTGAATCTGTCCAGATGCATACAAGCCAACGCCAGTCTTCTGTCCATCCATAACTACAATGTAAGCTCGAAGGGCTCTTTTGATCAGACCCAGATCCATCGATGCTTGAAGCAGAATCCACGCTTCCTGCAGTAGTACTTGTACTCTGCATATAGTTGCCACTACTGTCATCTGCTAATGCCTTTGAAGATTCTGAAATTGGGCTACCAATAACTGAAATACCATGTTCCAGAGAGCCTGGTTCTGCAAGAATAAAAAGGGGTTCAAACATGTAACGGATTTCATCAGGAAAAATATCTCCAGATCTAGTTGGATCACAGCTCAAACCCCCAGTCCTTGTTGGTTGCCAAGAATTATCCCAATTACCAGTCCTCAAGCTAGCATCAATGTCACCCTCTCTTGGGATAGAATGTCCTGCCATTCGAGGACCAACACAGTCTTTCCACATCCCAGAGATAGGAGAAGGCATTTGAGTCATAACAGAATGAGATCTACTAGAAAATGCTGATTGTGAAAAATCACTAGAGATACCCCGTGAAATTCGGCGAGCCTTGCTATATACAGTAAAGGCAGTCTCTTTCAAAATGACAAGGTCACTCACTGATGGACTTGTGACTCTGAAAATGGCGTCAACTGTAACTATCTGCAAGACCAATTTCGGAATACTGAATCCAGAAAGCACAAGGATATTAGAAGCTGAAGCTTCATCAACAGTTGCCAAGCCACTCAATGCCTTCACAACTTGACCATGCAAGGATGATCTTCTCTCTATCTGATTGTTGGATAACAGATCCGATGGAAACAGAAGATTCAATTACAGTTTGCAATATTGCAGAAGGATCAGGAAAAGGGCACACCACATAGATTACCTAAACGTAAGGGGAAAGGATGAGATCAAATAAATCTGGACACATGGAACTACCAGAGAGAGAGAGAAAAAAAAGAGAGAGAAAGAGAGAAAGAAAAGGAAAAAGGAGGAAGGGAGGGGTGGGGGTGGGGAAAGGAAGAACCATTTAATCTGCATAATCAAACCAATAAACGAGACACTCACCATACAAGAACTGTTACTTCCTTCACTGGGGTTTGTAGAAAAGCAAGAACTAAGTTTCAATGCTCTAAGTGCCTTTGAAAGAGATCTGAGGTAACTAGTCAGGTCCCAGCCATTAGATAAAGATAAAAGTAATCACTTATTGAACCAACAAGAGATGCAATGCTGCTCTCAATTTTCATTGATTGGGGGCAATCAAGTAAAACAAAACCACAAGATGACAGCTTCCCAGACTCTATCTCCATCTGATTCCCCAAGCCTTGAGGTGAATGAGTGCCTAGCTTGCACGTCTCGTACACTGAAGAGAATAAAAGCAAAATAAGATTGACAAACAACTCAATTGAGTAAAAACAAAGTGAACAGATAAAATTGGATGAAACTTAAATCAGCAGTCATGGTGCATGGAAATCTTAGCATTCTGCTGACAGCACAAATATATAGTTAAATTCTTTTATGAAGACTCATTGACGTTTAGAAACATAAATTGCACTAAGCACTTCAAAAAGCCACTGTGGCTATCTCCTAAGAGACAAGATCCAAGTCATCCAACTACAGCGCCTCACATATTTTCTTCCAACACTTTTACTGTCAAATAACTAGTAGGCCATAAATACAAAATAAGCTCTGGCCAGAACATAATCTGTTTCAAACATGCTGTCAGAAAGCATCGTCAAACAGTTTCCTCAGATTGAGGCATAACTACCAATACTCACCAGTCCCTAGTTGTTGGAAAAAATCAGCAGCAGCAGAGGTAAGCGGATCAATGTCAGGACATACAACGTGATATGTAATCTGCATCCAAAAATGCATATAATGATACAAATGAATGTTCTAGACATAAAACCATTCATCAAGCTTCATTTAACAATTTAAGATTTTGGAAAAGAATAGGAGATGGTTCAAAACTGGATATCAACTCCTACAAATATAAGTGGTCTAGAGTTTGATCCTTGCCACTTCCCATGCTTGTATTTAAATAATAATAATAATAGAGAAGTTGAAGTTTAGTACAAAATAGCTGGACCTATAAATTATCCACGCTCCAAGCCAAAAGGTCCTTCCATGGGCAGATGTGATAGATATAAATCCTTTCATTAGCCTTCACCTAATAGCTTAAACTTTTGGGAAAGGTGATTTATAACACTGAATTTATTAAATTTTGAGATGGTTAGGTGAAGGAACCGGAATGGCTTTTATATCCAGTGCACCCCTCAAACATGAGCCCTTTGGGCTTGAAGCATAGATATTGCACTAGAGTACCACCCTTGTGCATAATTGAACTTTTCTTTTAATTAGAACAATGGGAACAATAAGTATTGAATTATAGACCAGTTGACCATATGCTCTGATACCATGGTATGAGCCATCTCTCCCAAGCTTTTGGGAGGGGGAGATGGTTCATGACAGAAAGCAAGTTCCTCATCTCATTACCCTTAAGGTAACTAAGTATATAGTAGTCAGGATATGGTAGACAACAAGGTTCCACTAATAACAGTAGCAATTGGTCATTATAAACGTACAGGTTTCTGTAGAGCATAGGGTTCCAGAGGTGCCTTTTCCCAATGCTGCAGACAGTTCGCTGACGTCTTCAGCCAATCATCTTGATACCTGTTGGACAAGTTTGCATGAGTGGTTAAATGTAAGCCAATCTTTGAAGTAGCAGATGCCAGCTGTGCTAGCTAACTAATCACATTAAACAAATGATGATACACCAGCCAGCAAGGTATAAACTGCATTATTTATAGCTAAGGCTCTGATAGAGCACAGCTAATCTTGTTGTTTTGCTAAACAAACACAAACCTAGAGGAAGTACAAATAGCGTATGAGTCAATCCCAAGTTTCATATATGATAGATGGGTAAAGAGAGGACAAATATTAATATAGTGCCGCTTTGAACATAGTTTGCCCAAACTGTTCTTATTCAAAAGACTTCAGGGTATTTGTTTCTATCCCAGTATGTGCTGATTTTCAGATATCACATTAAGTGTGGATGCCATTAACCACCCTTGGTAGCTGGTGAAGGCAACCTACTGGAACAGTGGAATCTAATATGTACCACCTATTTCATCTATTAAGTTTAAGCTTAAATTTGGCCAAGATTGTTTCAGCCAGCTAAGACCAAGCTTCTCTGATTTTGAAACCAAGCTGCCTAATAATGGGAAGAGAGTTGCCTATAGACAATGTTAAAGACAGATCACAAAGTCATAGTCTGATCCATGTTGCAGACTGCACCTAGTGAGATAAGGTTTTGTTGTTGCTGCAGCCGTAGCTTAACTATTGGGAAAACAACTCTGCTAGAAAATCCAGAGAACAAGTGTGGTTAGGAAATTGCTTTTATATGGTAAATTACTAAAAAGGGTATGAAAAGTTTTGTTTATAAGCGTTAATTTGGTAAAAACATCATAAGTCTAGAATAACCAGCTTGTACTTATAATCAAAAGCCTCACTGTTTGGTGACACACCAAAACAGCCTATTTTTAAGGGGGGAAATGCTGTTTCAGAAAAAGTACTCTTCTTTGGTAAAAAAAACTCAATAGATTATAATCAAAGGCTAATAATTTTAAGCCGAAAAAAGCTTATAGTCATCAGCAACCTTTTTTTGGGGTAAAATAAGAAATTTCAATAACAAGGAGAGAAGAATAACATAGAGTGAAGAGGACAAAAGATCCTCAAAGCAAAAAGAAAACATCAAAAAATCAAAGCTTTCTACTCTCTTATCATATAAGAGATGAAAACCCCTCTGAAAAGGTCATGTGCCTTACACCAAGTAGACGCTAGGCCTCTAATCATCAGCAACTTTTTGACGCTTTTGATTAAAAGCATAAACTGATTATTTTGAAATTACGATAGTTTTATTAGAACAACCCCAAGTATTAACTATTATATAATATAACAAATCATTTCATGCCCCTTTCAGTAATTTACTATACAAAAGCAATCTTTTTCATACAATCCAAACAACAAAACATATTATCTCAAAACCGCTTTTTAGCTTAAGTATCCAAACACAAATTGATGACTCTCACATAATTGATTATATAAAAAAGTGATTATACAAATAAGTGATTATTGAAATAATTTTAATCTTATTGTTTTCCCAAACAGAAACCAAAGTTGCTTATGATTATAAGTTGTTTTTTCTGTTTTGTCTTAGTTTTCAAATTTATTTTCAGTTTTTCAGTTTTCCAGGTTGTGTGAAGGAAATACTAAAAACTAAGGGTCTGTTTGGTTTTAGTTTTCAGTTTCCATTTTCAGTTTTTCAATTTTCAGGATTTTGTTAAGGAAATACTGAAAACTGGAAATGAAAACTGAACATTGAAATTTGTAACTTTCAGAATTTTCAATACTTCCTTCACAAAATCTGGAAAACTAAAAAACTGAAACTGAAAATTACAAATTTCAGTGTTCAGTTTTCATTTCCAGTTTTCAGTATTTCCTTTGCAAAATCCTGAAAACTGAAAATGGAAACTGAAAACTAAAACCAAACTGGCCCTAAGAAAACTACAAAATCAATTTTCAATATTTCCTTCACAAAATCCTAAAAACTGAAAACCGAAAATGAAAACTGAAATATGAAACCAAACAGGTTACCAAACATGTTAGATTTTCTACAAACAGCATTTTTTGCTAGGGAAAAGCATTTTCAGGGAGCTCCCAAACATGCTAAAAGCATTACATGACTCCAAGGAAAGGGAACTAGCCACCCAAAAGGATAACTGTAATTCTGTAAACACATGTTAACTACATACTTTCCTGGTTCTTTTCAATCAGACACTCCTAATTATATATACAAGCCACACTTAAGCAACCCATGTTCAAATTAGTTTTATCAGAAAAGAAAATGTTTAAATTAGACTTAAACCCAAGCACCGTATACTTATCTTTACTTGTCATAAGGACAATCCTAAGCAGCATCATTGCTAAACTAAACCACCAAGTGCACTCAAATACCATCAGGATTCAGGAACCTTGTGCCCTAGGTAATTATGCAGTCAAACATACTTGTCTTTAAACATAAACAATGACATTCCACATACCCTACAAGTATAGATGGTAATGGGAGAGCAATGAGGGTAGGCTTTAGCCGGGAACATGGTTGTTGCTCTGACTCTGAACTGCACATATCTTGGCCAGATCTCCTTTGAGAAGTCTCATCCACCTTAGCACCATCAATCATGTTGGAAACTGCATGTATTGGTCAATTGCTATTAGCACAGTAAAAGTTTTAACCTCAAGAAATACTATGAAAGCTAACTTCTACCCTTAATACTGGATGAACCACCAACAGATGACTGGGATGGACTCATTGGTTCTGAAGAATCCCTACATTCACTAATACTGGACTCAGCAGAAACTCCATCAGCTATGCTTCCAGTGTCAAATGATTGATTGCGTCCTTTGCACCAATCAGTCACAGGTAGTGGCCCATCCAAATTGGAAAATGCAGATTTCAAAGCTGTTTTCATGTCAGACTGCAGCAAACTGATTACAGTAGATGCATGAACCTGGAAATTCATAATACTGCCAGTATAAGTATAGAAAAGGAAACAGAAACCAATCTATAACACCATTGGGTGCAAAATATTTATCAGACTAACTCAAGTATACCCAAAAGACTACCAAAAACTAATAATGATTGGAAGGACAGTGAAAAAAGAATTTCCAACATCTTATCAAAAATCTTGAGTCCTCGCATCAAAGACAGATTGCTAGTTTGCTTAAACAACAATAACAAAATGGGGAAATGCTTTTGTTGTTTTGTTGCTAATCTTTACATTGCTGGTCTTAAGCCTGGATAAACGGGAGGATTGTGGTAGGCATTTGACGAAAGGCCAAAAACTATGTCCAATCCTTATGACATGGACAGACAAGTTGCTTAGTTTCCAAACAACTCGGAGAAACCAGGGTATTGAAAAGATTACATGAAAGTGTCCATGTAGGCGCATAATACAGATGATTGTCATAGATGATATCCTAGATAAGAAAGAGGATCAGAAAGTTGTGTTCTAACTAGAAGATATAAACACATGATACAAATTATGGGCCAAAAAGAATCAAAATTCACATGGAAAATCCATGTCAAATTTCGACAAGAACAAAAAATTTACTGTTACAAGGTTCCAACACATATCCAACATTTATTAGTAAATTCAGTGTATCTAGCTAGTTTCTGATCCATAACTATTAAGTGGCATATCTTTGTCACAGGGATGGTTATAGTTAACAATTCTCAACCATTAAAAATGAAATGGAAAGAGCATCATGTCCTTAGATAGAACCAACATTTTTGCTTTAGATGCTTGCAAACATTTGACACCACTTGATCCACATTCATATCAAATCAAGGATTTAAATTACTTGTTTCTGCACCTGTTTTCACACACCTCAACAAAGATAACTTAAAAAATCCAGCTTGTCTTAGCATTAGCACTACGCTTGAGTTCTAATACCAAAAACAACCCTAACCCCAGCTCCTAAGGAGAGCAACACGTGGTTTGACGCTTCTCATTCACAGGGAATACGAGAAGCATTTTAAAAACATGTATACAATAAAAGCTTACATCAGCAGAAAGTGGATCCACTAACTCCACGCCAGCAATGTCCAGAGAATGAGAAGAAGCAAGAGTTCCCCCACAACCAGCATGGATCATTGAAGGCCCACAACAAAATCCACGCCTCCACTGTTCTTGCAAAGCAAGCAAACCATAAGGACCATCACCACAATCCGCATCCAAAGCCAGATCAACAAAGGAAATAGCTTGTTGGACAAGCAATCCAATTCCATCAAGAAGCTCCTGAAGTGGTTTCCTTTGATTGTAAGAAAGGATACCATCATCATTGAATGAATTATGAGAAAGGAAGGACCAACTTCCATGTTTGGCGAATTTGAAGGTTTCATAGCTTTTGAAACCCCTACAGTGCGCCAGACACCAACAGGTGCATTGAGGTGCCCGTCAAGCATTCCTCCATCAATATCACCTGCAATCCTAACTGGTATATTCTCTTTCTTCTTCACCTCATACTTGCCAGATATGCTGTCTGTGGTTGTACTTGGGTCACCAGGAAGCTGATTCAAAAATGAAACCCCAGTTGGCCTATTTAAACCAACAGGCATGAAGTTGCTGGAAGATAAGAGAATGTGCCGTAGCCTGCACATGGAAGCTTGAAACATAACACACATGACATCAGTTGCCAGTAAAGTTTTTGCAGATAGTAATAAATGCTCTACTTCAAGTGTGCCTTCAGTGATCTTCTTTAGGACAGACTTGACCATAGCATTAGATCCAATGTTTGAGAATGGAGGTGGTACCATGCCCTCAGACTTAGCAATGCTGTTATCATTACATGTAACTGGTTTTTTATCATTAATGCCTTTCCTACTATCCACATATGTATAGTAATTTTTTGAGTGGAGACTCATACTTGCATCATGTTTTCCAGAACATGTTTTTGTGTTGACAGTCATTCCATTCTTCCCCTCCAATCCTTCAATGTAGGGAGAAGAGGGTGGTGCTGCACCATATAAGTAATTGTTTGAACTTGAATTTGAACTATCTGCTTTTCGAGACTTTGGAAGATACGGACTTCTGAATAATGTTGTCGACAACTCACTAGTAGGGGTCTCAACAGCACCAAATTCAGGAGCAAATGTCATCATTGCTTCAGTTTTCATTATATGATCAAACTCTTTTGCATATAACATTTGAGTCTGATTGATTGGACCCGATGACATGGAGTTATTCAAGTTATCTTGACTTTTGCTTAGACATTCCTCCATGGTTGCTGGAGGAGGTGGGTTAAAGCTCTCAAAGGAAGGAAATCCAACAGGCAAAAGCATTTGATCTGAAACATCCATCACTCCAACTGGACTGCTGTTGACATCACCACAATCCGGTGCAGAAAACATAAGCGCCTGAGATTCTGCAGTTCCTGGGGCTTTGCCAGAAAATTGATCACACAATAAGATAAGAGGATAAAAAAGATCAAAAAGTAGAAAGAACAATGATGTCAGAATAATAAAAAGAAGGAGCTTATAAATTTGCAGTATCCGCACTTCAAAGTTAAAGAAATAAGATTCTGAGTGAACACTGGAAATTGTACAAGGTAGGCAACCAATCAAAGGATGATATTAGATCGAAACCTTGATTTTGACCCCAAAAAATGTAAATATATAAAACTAAGAATGGTAAGACAAGGTATAAAGAATTGCGAGGATATCTCAAATACAACAAAAGAGCGAGCTAAAATAAACCTCATTAATGAAATAAGGATCTTCAGTCCCTCTCTGTATTCAAAGGGAAGGCTCAAATAATAGAATAGCAAACAAACCAAAAGTTAATTGTTAAGTTTTTATTCTGCTTGACAAAAAGTATGGCAATAGAAAATGAAGGGTTAAGTATGCAACTTGTAAATCTGAACATGGAATTTACAACTTAAAAGAGTTTGAATGTGTTGCAAAACTGTTTAAACATGGCAGTCACAACTTAGTGGCTCTTAGTACAACTCAGGATGTTAGGGAGAAAAAGGTTAATTATGCAACTAGTAAACATCTGACTCTGGAATTTTCAATTTAAAAAGTTTGAATGTGTTGTAGAACAGTTTAAACATGGAAGTCGCAACTTAATGGCTCTTCGTACAACTCAGGATATTAGGGAGAAAAGAGTGGACATCAAAAGAAGGAATCATCTGTAATAGTAGTATGGAATAGATATTTAGATACCTCTCCAAAAGGCAAAACATCATTTTCAAAGAAGTCACCAAAATCACCAAACTCAGATAGAAGAGCTTGAATATCCATTTCCACGCCTCTATCATCATCATCCCAGTCCCAGTAAGACCCAATTGGCTCATTTCCTACTCCTGTAATGGCTGAATTGTTAATTTCCATGGAACCAAAATCTGACATGTATGCATCTTGCATAGGAACATTTGTAGCTGTACTCAATGATTCTGTCACTCCTGTTCGAGACCGCTTAGAACCCTGCACAGAAATTAGAGTAGCTATAATAATTTCACAAGACTAAGACCAGAAAACAAGAAAATTTTAAAAATTGCTTCCTCCAGAAAACCTAAATACATTACAAGAACACATTGAAAATAGTCAAAGAATATTTTATATTTTCACGAAAAAACACATCACGCGCAGCTTTCCTCTCACCAGATTGTCCCCAAATATGTATATAATGTATGTGTTAGATTCCAAATTGGAAGCTCATCTCTTCCTTCATTGTCATATCTAGCAGTTTCTTTCAAACAGGCTTTTTGGATCTTTGGGGAGTTGAGAATTTCCCATATGGCTTCAAATCATTTTCTCTCAACATCTTTGTTAATAGTGTATCTTTTCTCCAACATACAAAGGGATTGGCACACATTGTTGCTGATTTATCCACTTAGGATTTAGTTGTTAATTTTTTTGCATTTTTGTGAGGATGCCTTATCCTCTTTTGAACTCATTTCTTTTCTTCTAATAAAAATAGAGCAGTTTTCTCAACTCAATTTAAAAAACAATAATTTAGCCACCTTGACATGCATATTATCAAACAGGTGGCCAACTTATGATGTAAGAAGCAAAAGTGCATTACTAAGTTGCAAGGGTAATGCTAAATTGGCCAGTACTTGTTTGCAGAACTTATGGGTGCTGGTAAAAATGGCAGTATCACTAGACATATGATGCACCAATAATATTAGAATATTTTATAACATCATTTACTCATAACAGGAATCTGATGATAATATTATTGCTCTCCCCATATCAATGCATAACAGATGCATTCAGTACATTATATTTCAGAAAAATGCTAGATCACCACCTTTCTTTCTTTTAATTCAAGAAAGTATAATCACTGCCCACACCTAAAAGAAGAGTGCATAAAAAAGGGGAAACTTTTGGTGACTAACTAGTAACTTAAGTGGTTCTGATAGAAGTAAAAGCCGCTAATTTTTTATCACAATGTGCAATCCATGCTACTATTTTGTGCACTTGATTAAAGGGTAAAATTTGCATTTAAAAGGACATTTCATTGATCAGCAGCTGGTTTTGGACAAGATTAGCAAATTGGTTTCTGTTTGGTGTAACAGTCTTTTTAAGGAGTCCCTAGCAGATATGGAAAGGGATTGAGTAGCTTTCCCCTTTGATGCTGTCTTTTTTCCTTCGTAGCTTTGTCTTTCCATTTTTATTTGGGGGATCCATTATCCTTCAAGTTACAATTAATTACTGTTTCATAGTACTAATAAATCTTATGTCGAAAAACAAAATCAAATGTTACTTTTCAAAAGCAAATAATGATGATATACCAATTTGGGGCCATCACTTTCCAACTGATCACCGGAAGATACCACTGATTGTCGGCATGTTAAAGAATCAGCATCTGCCTCTAGTTCACTTGGTCCTGTAGTTTTGTAATCACTATCGCTAGAGCTGGCACTTAAGCTACTGATGCTGCTACTATTGCTATTGCTACTACTATCATATCTATTTTGTGCGCGGGTTCCATTGATTTCAGTCCAAGGATCTTCATTAGAATCCAAATTACCAGCACTGCAGATGACAAGAAAATTTAAGCATCTAAAATATTAAAATTGAGGCTTTAAAACCACAGAAAATGTGCTCTAGCATATTTGTGTGTCTGGAAAATTAACCAATAAATTTCAGGTATGAAGATTTTGCAGAGAGAGAAATGAGATGAATAAATCCTTTATAAGGAAAAAAATCATAACAGATGAGAGAAAAAATCAACCAGCGAACCAGTGAGAGGATAAGAAATGCACTAAACAGAAAATTCAAGATACAACAAGAAACATGAAAATTACAACAGGGCCTTCAATTCTAGCCTACCCACACACACACATACACACACACACACACACGGGGAGAGAGGGTGAGGGAGCTAACCAGTGAATAAAGGACGAGGAGCCAGGCAGGGATGGTCCCATCCAATTCTGTAACCAAAACCTGAAAGAATCACACAGCTCTTTTAGGAATTGAGAAGCACAAATAACAGAAAAAGAGTTGGAAACAGGAAATAATTCAAAAGAGATATGAAAAGAGTCAAAAGACACAGCAGCTTGTGGACTAAAGTTTAGCTAAGAGACTACAGATTCTGGGCAGATGGATGACAGGTTTTAGGATCTATGGACTACAGAGAACAGAAGTTCCACAGCACCTAGATGGAGAATGGGTTCCAGCCGACAGCAACAGCCATGACTGTAATAGTGGTCATGATGGTAAGTGTACAACTGCTAGGCACCACCACAATGGCTAAAGACTCTACCATGAGTGTCTGGGTGTAAGGAGGCTGTGCTCTAGCACACCCCAGCCACCATTATCTACTCTTGCGCAATCCACACCACTATAGTATTTGGTACACATGATTGGAGTATAAGACTCACATTTTTAAAAAGAATTCTCTATGCAGCTGATTTGAAACACGGTTAAGCAATTAGCTTCTGATTGGAGTAAAGAACTTTTCAAGGAGGTTTCCCAGGGTATGTTCGGATGTTTTGAATTAGAATTTTAAATTTTATCTTGGATTTACTAAGGAATTGTTACATGATTATTGGAAAATGAATAAGAAAGAGAAAGAATTATATAAACTTTAATGACGAGAGAGATATTTGATAAATCTTGGAATTGACAATTCACAGGATATATGTTAAGAATTAAGAATGGTCAATTTTAGTTGTTTTTTAATTCCATGGAATTGGATTGAGGAACTCTAATTCTAATTCTACTCCAAACATAAAATTTGGACATGGGCACCCCAATTCCAATTCCAAACTCCAATTCCATGTCTAGTTCCACGCGCCAAACGGGACGAGATATGCAGAGGGGAGGGCAACGTTCGTCCACTAATGTTTCATCTTTTCCCATTTTTTTTTCTAGAGGATCCCCTAATTCTCCATTTTCCTTGTAATTTTTATTTTTGTTGTCTCAATAAATTTCTTCTTTAATTAAAGAAAACACACAATTACGTTACCTCAACAAAAAAATCAAGTGTGAAGACATGCGATGAGAATGACTTAAAAGAAACAGAAAGCACTTAACCAAAGAAAGGGTGAAAATAAAACCAGGTAACATTAAAAGCATATATGCATAGAAATAACAATACCTTCTCAAAGAAGACCTTGCCAATGACGTTTGTAAAACCGGTACAAGAACCGCCTCGGCAGGATAGAGAAATGTTTTCTCATAATCGGACAAATGTTCTGGTGATCCCTTGTGATCACTTCGTCCCACAGCAGGAGATTCAGCAACATGAAGCTTGGATAAATTCCTCACACTATTTTGTTCGGCTGCAATGCCTTGTCAGTTCCAGATCTAGGGATCCCAAGACTTACTTCAACATAACAATTTTGCCCCCTCAACTGGCAACCAACACCCTGAGAAACATGATTCGGTAGACCAACAATTCCATTTGATGCCCTAGACTTGGTAGAACTGCTATGTAACCAAAAATGAAAAAAGGAATTCAGGTATGGGTGATATCATAATAAACCAAATGCAAAAGGTCGGAGAAAGGACCTGAAATAACTTTGCTTGACAAGATCACTTGGAGAACAACCAATCAAGCTTCCTCGTATTCCATGAGGAGAAACAATCACTGTCACATGATAATATAAAATAAAGTCAAAACAAGGTGAAAGCAAAGAAAAGTTATCTAGATTCCAGAAATCTTAGATTAACTTAATATAATAACCCTTTAGGATATTGGAAGGTCGTAATGCACATGCATGAACATATGATATGACCCCTAAAAGCAGGGGAAAAACAATGACAGAGATGGTGATAAAAACTTGACATACAGATAGATAATTTAATGATAAATTCTCTCCTTTTTTCAAAAGTAAAAACAGAAATTTATCAATAGAGTTGCCGAAGTGAGAGACATAAGCCCCTCTAAATTATCTGAATATCTGTAACAAGTTCTCTAAGACAAAAAACTCAGCACAATAAAGCTCTCATATCCCTCTAAACCTCTGTAACACAGCAAAACTGTCATTGATCAAATTAGATCAAAATCATAATGTTATACCAACAAAAAGGACTCACTATAAGCCAATCCTTGAAAATCCTAGCATTGCTTTCTTTCATCACACACCAAACAGAAGCCAGCATAACCCAAATATTTTAGCACCGCCAAAGACTATAGCATATCTCAGAATAGTAATTCTAAGAACTTACTTCGAACAAACAATAATTCCTACACAGAGAGCATACCAACCTGGAAGTCTACATGTCGCCTCCATAGAATGTTTTAATACATTTTCCAGATCACCAGTGGAAAGCGTCGGATATGCCTAATAAGGAGGGAAAACAGTATAAGTTAATATTTCAATGCAAAAGAAACTTTTGACCAACTAAAATTTTTAGGACCGCCATACTTTGAGGACACTATGACATGTACAAAGATTGCCTCCTCAGTTGCAGCAAAGACAAACTCAACTGCAGGTTGTCCTCTCCTGTAACATGCAATAGCAAATTCAAATTACACAATACTACAATTAGATAACAGGGTCACTGTTAGAAAGCAGTGAAGAGACTAGACTAAACACAATGTTTACAAATGCGTAGTCCCAGTCAATCAGTTTGGTGGGATTTGGATTTTGCAATATTGAGGTCAGTGCAAACATGCCAATATCTTAAAGGAACTTGAGGTTTGCTGGGAAAGAAGCCTGTTAGGGCACAGTTTACCATTGGGAAAGTTTTTCCAACATAGAATATGTTGATCTAGTTAGTTAACTGTACAAAGTTATGCTAGCTCATACCACACAATTAAACCATGCTACATTGAACCGACAAGGAATATGAGTAGGCAACTACAAAAAATAAAAGTATAGTGAACTGTCAGCTGTGCAAAGCTCAATTTTACACTTTAGGAGTATATCACAGAAACATAATGAAAGCACATATTCACACAAAAAAAAGGGCTTCTACCTAGATCCTTAATGTTGAATAAATTTCTTTGGGAAAATTACACTAACCCATCCGTGAGATTTGATAAAATTCACTCCGGCTCCCCTCTATTTATCCGGATGACACCGACTTCCCCTGAACGTATTGTTCAATGTTCAATGGAGAGGAGAGCGGTGTAATAATTTTACAAACTTAGGGGAGGTCGGTGTAATAATTTCACAAACTTAGAGAGACCTTCAAAGCAAATTTTACAAATAAAGTAGAGTCAAGGTAATTTTCACCAAACCTCTCAAGGGAGATCAATGAAATTCGCCCCATTTTTTGGGATTAAAGAAGAATTATATTGAGAATAAGAAAGGAAAATACAAGAAGATAAGAGGACAAGAGATCCTCAATACAGGAGCGAATAATAGCAAAAGAAAACTATCAATCAAGAGAAGGAAAGTCCTCTAAAAAGACTAGCTTTACAATAAATAGAGGCTAAACGTCTAATCCTATCCCATAAAATTTGCTTGTCTATATAAATCTGTAATTGAAAGCACGAGAATTATGTTCCAACCAAATCTCCAAATAGCAGTATACATAGAGCATTGCCAAAAAGATTTTGGCTCCTTCTTTTTCCCAAAACCCATAAAGCTTGTCAAAAGGAACTGATCTAAAGTTGCACAACCCACCCAACGCTCACCAAAGGTACCAGCAAAGTATTCCACAAAAAATCAGCCACAGAACAAAGCATAAAAAAGATGAGATACTGATCCCAACTCACCCAAACATAACACACACTTCATGATGAATAAATTACATCTGGCTCAAAAGAGTTCAATTTTCAAAGCAACCACAAAAAGGGAGAATGTATCTGCAGTATCAAAGACAAGCAAAGAAACAGAAATAGGCCAGAGAATAGCTTGTTTTCTTCATGCCACTCTAAATAGGGTAATTTACTTCTTTGGATTTATTGATTCCCTGAATATCTATACAGAAAATTTGTTTCCTTTTCTTCCTGGCAGTTTCCTTTTCTAATGTTACTTCCTTTCCAGTGCAGGCTTAATTTATCCAACTAACATAGCTAATGCCTCCTAGGCACTTTACAGTGTATATTTCTCATTGTGTACAAAACTGACAGTTTTTATACTTTTGACTGGATAAGGAGTCATATTTCTTGATAATAAAGATTATGCAACAAAGCAAAAAAGCATTAAGTTGCATATACAGTTGCTTGTCTTTGTTCCAGATGCAGGCCAGACAAGTAAGAAATACAAGTCAACCTTTTTTCTCGGCAGCAGGAGAGTTATCAGTATAAGAAGGAAAAACTAGCACAGAACGATAATAATGAAACAATTAAAAGAACAAGATCCTAAATGACTTCATGATGAATTATTAGTTACTTCTTTTCTTTTCTTTTTTCTCCACAATCTGGAGTCAGTCCACATCAGAAACAAATTGCTGCTATGAGAGCCATTCAATTTTTGTTTTGGCTATGCTTCTAATTCAAATCTATTAAGACAACTTTAGCCAGGCTTGTAATTGCAGGATTTGGGACATAATTGTAGCTAAAGGTTATATTTTATGCGTTTAAACACAAACTGGTAAATGAAGGATCTTTACAATTATATTCTAGGTATGTGTTAGTCTAAGTCCTACAGTGAGAAGGATACTATAGATTTTATAGACTCCTCACCTAGCCCACAAAATTTATTTGGTCTATCACCAGATGTTATTATTCCACACAACTGTACAAAAACCTAAATATGGTTAAAACATACCTGAATAGCTCTTCACTTTGAAACTGATGAAACTTTGAAAATACATCTCCAAATCTCATATAATAAAGCCCATTAAGTGCTCTGCCAAATTCAATAAGATGAAATTCCAAGAAAAGGTCAAGAATGATTTCACTTTAAAGGGATAGGAAATAAACCTTTCTATACAGTTCCTTAAAGCCTGAGAGAGAGCGGCTGCAACCTCTTCTGAATCCCAGGAGCCAACCAGACACCAGATGCAACAACTTCATTGAACATTTTTACCAAATAAAAATATAGTTAGAAAACACAAAGGTGGGACAACTTCAATTCCATTACCTCTGAAGAGAATAAATAACCATAACAAAGTTCACTAGCAATGATACCTCTCAATCCAGATACTGCAGACTGAGCAGCATCAACAACTGATGAATGACGCCCCAAGAAAAAGCCACAGCTTAATCTTTTCATCTGCACATTTGGTATAACAGCTATCAAGGCATAACTTTATGTACCCAGAAAATGGGTAGATAAGCACTGACACTAACATAGATATAGGACACTACACGAACATGAGCATGACATATCAAAGTTTTAAAATTCTAGGACACACAATATATATATATATATAGATAGATATATATTAATATATATTATAGAAAAATTCATCATTCATAATATAATTTACATAAACTTCACTTATGCCTTATTTTCTTCATTCAATATTAAAAATTATTTAAAATTTCAAAATAAACTCAAAACTTATGAACTATTTCCTTTTTCAATTTTTGAATGACCTTATTTATATTGAGTCTTTTTGTGTTGGAATTAAAAAAAAAGTAATTTTCAAATTACATATGTACAAACATGTGTCATTAGTGTGTCATGCAAGATCCAATGCGTACACATATTTGACACGGCTTCATACTACAATTTACTAGACACTTCATTCCACCCTTTGCTTCTAGAAATAACACACACCGAAAAAAAACACTAAGTCAGAAATCTCTACCAGGATTATGCAAACCCTGAGATGGATCCCAAGGTCCAACAAATGAATTGGTCCATGAGCTGAGAAATCCTTCCTTCTGCAATTGAAGATGTGACGAAGCACCAGTAACATTGCAGCATCCTTCTGGTCCACTTTCAAACTGATCAAACAGAAGACGGCCTTAGTACTAGCAAAACAATGAACCAAAAAGAAAACGAAGAAAACAAACTTAACCTTTTATCAGGTAGAGGACTCAGATCAGATTCATTAGGGAGAAACTGAAACCATGATATCTGATGCAGACCTCCCTGTACAAATTTCCAGCAACACGTAAGCTTACATAAAAAGATATAGGCAAAAATTAACAAAAGTGTAATAGTTACGGATATATTAATTTATGGTGAAAGCAAACCAAAATGCAAGCTTCAAGATTTAACCTTCCACTCTTACTTTTAATAACAGAGCTGCGATTTGGTATGAACAGAATTCGTACTAAATATAACGGAACCTTTATAACCAACCATTCAATAGTGAGTGCGAGAATAGCGGAAGAGAGAGAGAGAGAGAGGAAAAATGGGAAAAAAGCCAATACACTGGCGTTACAAGATTTGTGCGTCATCCTACGAAATCAAGTCCATAACATTAAGCACTTTTTCTATTAATAATGATGTTAGCCTTGAACCCACCAGAAGAAAACAACACTTCCATTTTACTTGAAATCTCTCCCATAAGAGCAACGAGTTTTTAAGTCTCAGTTATTTGGTGCTATTATATGAAAAATGGCGACCTAAGACTGAGTTGATATCCATCTAACCGATAAGATGGAGCAAGTAAATGATTTTTTGTTTTACAGTTAGCATTGGATTCCAAAGTGCCTCTTTGTCCTGTGTTCTACCAATGAAGATCAAACCTCTGGCATAAAGGCACATCAACAAGCATTCAATCATATCCAAAAGAGAAGTTACTCTTTGTAAACCCTCAGCTCTATAAAGTAAATATCTTATGTTTCTACCAGGAAAAGAAAACAAAGAATTAATATTTATAAGCTCACAAACCAAGGCTAAGCACTGCGAGTGTCATACAAAATATATATACATATATCGAGAAATTACGAGACAAGTTCAATGCCTTTAGTTCCGAGTTCTAAGATTAACACGCTTGCACCGATAAGACGATTTTATTTATTAACTCATTCATAATACAGAAAAGGGTAAATAGAAATTCGACCTGATATATCAAATAAATTGATGTTACGGAAGCAGGGAGCATGTACAGTAGCAATAACTTCACAGTGGGTATCATATATTTTCAAAGACGAAAAAAGAGAAAGGGAGAAGTA
This sequence comes from Dalbergia oliveri, assembly GCA_030441495.1. Lineage (NCBI taxonomy): Eukaryota > Viridiplantae > Streptophyta > Magnoliopsida > Fabales > Fabaceae > Dalbergia > Dalbergia oliveri. The sequence continues at coordinate 15,256,813 of JAMLFY010000001.1, forward strand.
GAGAAACGTACGATTTTGAAGACATTAGTCCACATACTAACTGGAATTATGGTGGTGAAAGGGCTTCGGTGAATTAGGGTTTGAGGGTGCGAGGGTTTATGATTTTATGAGGGGTGAGTATTTTGATTGTGTTGAGACGTGTTTGCGGGGTTTCTTTCAGGCTCTCTCCTGCTCTGCTGGAGCACTAGTTGGTTCCATGCCAAATTCCGAATCTGATTCAGCTTTTGCACCGCCGATCCTACTTAACTTGGCGTACCCACCAAAACGCCAATCACATGCCCACGCCTCATCACAGGCGCCAGCAGCATAAATAAATAAAAGACAAAATGTCCGTGTTAATCCCTCACAAAGGGTATTCAAGTCCAATCATCAAAATATAAAGCGCTAAATCAAATCCAATATAAACCAAAGAAGAAAACATTGGATCGACATTGAACCGATCAAGTTGATCTATTTAAACCTTAAAGTTCAATTAGTTTGATCCGATTCAACTAAAGGATAATAAAAAATATATCTAAATATATATATATATATGATTAATTACAATATAAATAAATATATTAAATTATAATCAACAAAAAATATTCATAACTTATAAAAATAAACATAATCTATATAAAATTTCTCTAATTCTTAGGATTATAACACCTGCACAAAGCATTTGAACAATATTTGTTAGTGATCAGTTAGGTTTATGGTGAACATCTTAATGATGAAGAGAAGAATAATAACTCAACAATTTTTATTAGTGTGCCCTTCTATGGTTCTTTTTTTTTATATGTAGCTATCATAAGATATTACATTTAGCTTTGAAAAACTTCAAAAAAAAAAACAAACTTGTCAAGAGGTCCAATTAGCCATTTTTAGTTTGATCCTTGCCGTATGACTTTGTCTGTTTTTGGAGCTTAACCAAACATGCCAGGTGACTTGTTGTTTGACATTTCCTTTAATTTCTTCTATGATATAAATTGAGGCCCAATCAAAATGGAAAAATTTAGATTGTATTGGACTTTTTTTTAACAAAGCACTTGGATTATATCAGATTTCAGATTTAATATTTAACACTTAATCAATTCAAATCATCTAATATTATATAAATAAATAATTTATTAAATAAATTTTTATAAATTTATACTTTTATTAAATAAATTCTTAATATATTACATAATTCTTTCTACATAAATAATTTTATACATTTTTTAAAATGTTAAATGGATTGTTTTCAATTTTTTATTTTATTAACTTATGTTACTTATATTTTGAAATATTTTAAAGTAAAAAATTTATTTTGTCAAAAATCACAACTCAATCCTATTCAAACTGATAAAAGTTGGATCAAATTGGATTTGATTCAAAATTAAAATCAAACCAATTCAATCTAAACTAATAAATTAAATTTCTAGTAAATATATTAGGCAATCCTGCAAGAAAATTTTAAAAGACTATTAAGTCCTCCAAAACTGAAACTAAACTCGTGATCTTTTAAAATTTTAATAATACAGCACATTAGTCTCTTTATATGGTGTTTGGAAACCTTTAATAAAATGGAATTGAATTAAATTCTTGTGTTTGGAATAAGTCAGGAAATTAAATAATTCAATTCAATTTTTTTATTTTAAATAGGTCTAAAAATAAATTAATTTAATTGTTTTTACTATTTTATCCTTCATTAATAGGTTAGGAATAAAACATTATATTCAAGTAATATTATTTTGGTATTTTCATTTGTTGGAATTCAATTTCTACATAAATTACACCCATTTGAATTTGATTTCAATTCATTTACTTAAGTTATTTTCAAAGAATAGAATTCAATTCAATTCAATTCATTGATAGAATTGAATTCTAGGGATTTCCAAATGCCCGTTATATATCTGATCTTTTAAAAACTATAAGATAATTGCACACGTGACTTGTTAACACAACGTTAAGTGAAATGTGTGTCATCTAAAATAGAATAAAATTTAAAATGACTCATTTTTTACACATCAAGAAAGCGTAAAATTTTAACTAAGAGAGTCTCATACACAAGACCCTCACCCAATGCAAACTTGCACTAAAAAGAAAATAGATCTCTAATATAATTATTTAACTCTTCCCAAGGATGATTTGAATACACATGAAAGCCCCTTATTTATATAGAAGAAGAGCTCTTACATTTACTAACTAAGCAATGTGGACTAAATTACTCATATGAAAATAAACAATGTAGGACTAATAAAATTAGGAGAAAATGAAACTAATAAATAGCTATCCTCTCACGTCAAATTTGGTTGTTAAAATCTTACAAAATGAGTCATTTATCTCAATTACAACTTATAAATGACTTATTTTGTATAATTTTTGACACTAAAATGAATACAATATGTTCCAAAATAATGTTGTTTTGCTTGCATCTAAAGATTTGATGGCACATCATCATCGTACTTTGCCACATGTAGGTCCGCTAATGGAAAAACTAATATGTCCATTATTTTCAATCTTGAAGTTACTAAAGTTCAATTTCTTTCTTGGGAACTAAATAATTCAATGAAAAATTCATAAAGTACCAAATAGATTGTTCACTCTAAATTTTTGGATCGGATTGATTTTGATAAAAAAATCAATCCAAACTTGCATTCAAATGTAACCCCCGAAATTAGAAAAAAAATGTGAATAGTATTTTTGTGCCCATTTGGCAACAAAAAACCCTAAACCCTGACAGGAGGTGTTCAGGATTTAGAAAAAATAGGATAAAGGTTAGAAATAATTAGAAATAGAATTCTAGACCTGAAATTAAATTTCAGTAGTATCCGTTTTCCAGGTACGATATTTTACCCTGTTCGATGTGCAATTTCTTCTACCTATGAAACTTGTAGTGCAAGTTTTCTACTACTCTTGATAAGTGTGTGGCTATGGATTAATATATTTTTGTAATAAAACACAACTTATCATTTTCTTCACTCAAGGATTCGGCCAAATCTCCTTCCAGCCTTCTTTTCTCTATCAAAATACCAAAACCTAGCTAGAAACCCCAAGTTGCAACATCAAGAATCCATAATCAAAGCACAAACTACCACATACCTCTTGAAATCTTCAAATCAACTCTCTATAGAGAATCCTCATCTCATTTCACCATCAAGTGTAGTTGTTCTTCGCGCCTAGGAAGAGGGTTTGGTTGATTTGACAGGTAGGGAAATTGATAGGGTTTACTTAAGATCATCAAGTTATATGGAGGTATAGAAACAAGATATGTATCACGGCCCGATTTGGATCATGACCGCACATGAGGAATCTTATTCTTACATAAGCCTCGGATTGTTGCACTGGACTATATGCTTATTTTATTCATAAAATCTATTTCTGATTATAATCTAAATTGAAAGATTTCAAAACATAACAATGAAATTCTCTAAAAAACCCATATCTCATATATCATTTTTGAACTGGAGCTGTGATATTTGAGCAAAAGAACCATGAACTAAATCATTTTAAATACAACAAGAATCATGGTAAATCAAAATGTAAATGTGTATAATCTCATCTGGGACCTACCCGCTTTACCACTGGAGCACTCTACACCAAAAAGCAAAACATTGTGGCTTCACGCCGATGCGAAGCTCACCCGCTATGAAGATGACTACTGCTAGGGAAAAGGAAGGAAGAATCCAATGCTACTGTTGTATCTGGAAGGAAAAAGAAGAAAGAGGGGTGAGTTTTATCATAAAATTCAGTGAGTGGATCCTCACCCATAACAATATATGGGACAAGAAGAAAATACATAATAATAATGCAACATGCATCAATCATTTCTATTTATGTTACATAACGGTGAAATCATAATTTTTTTAGAAATGTAAAAACCATGTTATTTCTCAAAGAATTACAAAAGAGAATAGACTATCCATAACTATAAAGGTGGCGCTGTCCCCTACGAACAAGAGCTCATAGGTGTGATCTTAACGGTCCCTGACAAATCGCGTTCCTGGAGACTAATCTAAATAAGGATAACTTGCCCTTAGTGGACCTTGGTATATCAAGGTTAGAAGAACTGCGTTAACTCACAGTTATGTTTCCTGATAATTCCCTATTCTAAAACCATACCAAAGTCATAACATAGGGTTTTATCATATCTAGGTTCAACGTTTCTTGTAAACTAGGCATAAAACTTCACATTCACTGTACATATACACAATCCGTTTCAATTATCATAATCAAGTCTAAAATCACAAATTCAATCATGTAAAACATTTATAGAGCAATTATGGTCCCCATGCATTTTCTAAAATCATAGGTTTTCATGCTAAGCTTCAAAACATATTCTCAGTTCTCGCAAGACAAAGATAAATCTTGGTTCATATCAAAACTCAAGCATAAATTCTCTAAACATTTTATAATGCTGAAAATAATAATATAATGACCAACAAAGAGTAATAAGATCAAACCCACTCACCTTACGAGGTGTAAAGTGATGTACTAACACCAAGAAAGCTCCTGAAGGAGGGATGACATAATGTCTGTCATTACAACCATAAAACTCATAAGAAATCTATGAATACTCCTAGATTACTCTAGATCAAATTTAACAACACTGGGAGCACTCCTACTTGACCACAATAATAGGAAATAACAACTCTCATACCAAGAACATGAAGGACTGAGAGAAAGGGATGACATAATCTAACAATATTTACCCACCTGGACACTTAGAGGATGAAGATTGATGTTGGATTGGAAGAAAAAAGAGAAAATTTTAGGGTTGGAGGAGCAAGGGCTTCGCTTCCGGAAGAGAAGAGAGCCCGAAATGGGGTTTTTATAAAGGGGTTGACTCATTAAATGAAACTGTGTCCTTTTTGTATCTGCTTGCCACAATGTACTCTGAGGTCCCGATGAATGACAACTAATTTAGAAAAAATAGAGAGTCGCTACCAATTTTAATTCTAAAATTGGAAAACCTTTTGATTTGCAATCTTCTTTTAAAAGAGATTTGAGGTTTGAGTCTAGTTATGATTAGGGAATGATGGAAAGTTAATCCCACTGCACTAATACATCCGTATGAATCGATTACCCTAGAGCTCATTATGCAAATTTATTATAACTTTATTAATATTTATTTTTTCCTAAAGTAATCACAATTATGTACAAAAATAAAATTAAAGAAAGGAAAAAAAATAAAAGAGAACAAGATTTAATAAAAAATTAATTTTGACTTGATAGTTGTTGGCTACCCGACGTATCCTCTAATGCAATGAGGAACTCAAAGCTACGTCGTTCTTGTGGAAAATAAGTATATGTTGATGGATTTTAATTAAAACAAAAGAATTAAAGAATGTGTTGATTGATTTTATTTGTGAAAGAGATTTTGACTGTCAAATTGTTTGAAAAGAGAAATCCACTTGTGCATAGGATTTAAGCCACTAGGCTACCAGGAAACCTTTACAATTCAACACTTATGAAGGAAGTACCACTTTTAGTCACACTTGTTGCTTGTTGTATGAATAAAAGGAAAACATTTTTTGATCATTTTATGGTTTTTATTTCTAAAACTTCTTTTTAAGGAAAACTCATGAAATCCTAAGACATAGAAAGGTAAACCCAAAAACAAACAAACAGCCACAAACAGTTAAAAAAGGACTCTAGACCACTAGCCCAAATAAAACATAAAAGAAAAGACCCAAATTAAATTAGCCCAAACACAATAAAAAAATAACCAAAAAAAAAACAACAGAACTTGACCCAACAAAAGAAGACTAGCAGAAACCAAAAAAAAACTTTGGCCCAAAATCCCTAAGCTTATTTACTTGACCATTATTTCCCCAAAAGAAAAAATAAGATAAACTAAACTAAAATAAATAAAATAAAACAAAAGGCTAAATAAATAAAAGACAAAAAATATAAACCAATTCCCTAATCCCCAATTTCCCAAACCAACAGTGAGATGCAAAAGAACAGGGAACAATGGCTAGCTACTGCTTAACAGGAAGGGAAAGAGGGAGCTCGCAGCGGTGATGGTAGAGGAGGCTGGCTTCAGAGGCACCATCCAGTCTTCCCGCACAAGACTCCGACGTGGTTATGGCAATGCCTTGCCTTGAAGTGTGAGGTCCTCATAGTCTTGCAAGTGGGCTTCACGAGGGGCTTGATGGATGGACCTCAGCGCAACAACACTGGGCTATATGGCGACGACGCGACATCAACCGCGTGTTAGAGGCGATGGAGGCGGTGGTGAGATTCCTGGCGACGACAATGATGTTTGGTAGCTTTAATGGATCTCATGTCTTGTTCTCTCTCTCCTTCTCTTTTGTTTCATGGTGGAATGATGCAAGTAGTGACAACTCTAATAGAGCAACTGGACAAAGGACAAAAGAAAAACAAAAAGGAAGCACGAAGCCGTTGAGAGTGCCCAGACCTTCACAAAAAGGAACTCACGCTCCTCTATTCTCCTTGTGCGTTTGGCTCATTTCTCTTTGTATGCCTATGTATTTTTGCTGATCTTTTTTCCAATGATGAGCTCGTGTATATATACACACTTGCAAATCAATTTTTGGTTCCTGATTTATCTTTTCCAGATAACTAGGCACACTTATGATTTGATTGAGGTTTGTCAGGATTTGTCATGATTTCAGGTGATTAGAGGGATTTGATTCCTTGTGATCTGAAATTGATGCAATCTCCAATCCTGACAATCTTGCACTCTTTCCTTTTGCATAGACCTAAACATAAGATGTAACTAGACAACAAAAGCTTAATGGGCTGAAATTTGAACTATAGGAATTGGGCTACACACACATATTTCTCTTTTTTTTCAACAACAAAAAAGAAGAAAATAAATAAATAAATAAGTGAATAAAAAAAGAGAGGATAACCCGGACAAAATATTATTTTCAGCTGCCCTCTTTACTTGTTTCTTACTGAAAAATATAAAGACTGTGGCTTTGACATTTTGTTATAAGAGACAAGTAAAAATATGAACACATATTTTGTCCGAATGATACATGATGATTGTTAATGCATGATGGTGATGTTAAAAGAATGGTGATGATGATGAGTTCATGATGGTAATGATGAATGCATGAACACGCAAATGTTCTGATAGATGAATGCATATTGATAATGAGTGCATGATGGTGATGGTGAATACATAAAAATATTGATGGGTGCATGATGGCGATGAATGCATGGTGATGATAATGAATGCACAATGAATACGAGGTGGTTTGATGAGTGGTACCAAATGACTTAATGAAGATAAAATGCATATGAAATGTGAATCTTAAAAGACTGAAAGCATGTGAAAGAAAAGATTGTGAAAGCATTGAAAGTACTGTGAAAGCATGTAAAGACTGTGAAAGCATGTGAAAGAGTGTGAAAGTATGTAAAACACGTGAAAGCATGTGAAGATTGTGAAAGCTTGTGAAAACCGTGAAAGCATGAAAGACTATGATATACTATGAAAGCATGAAAGACTGTGAAAGCATGCAAAAGCTATGAAAGCATGTGAAAGACTGTGAAAGCAAGTCAAGGACGTGAGAGCATGTAAAGGTTGTGAAAGCTTGTGAAAGACCATGAAAGCATGAAAGATAGTGAAAGACTATGAAAGCACAAAAGACTGTGAAAGCATGAAAGACTATGAAAGCATGCAAAAGACTATGAAAGCATGTAAAATATGAAATTTAAAGACATGTGAGAGTAAAGACAAATGAATGATTAGCAACTTTGATGAAATGATGATGTAAGATTGATGTAATGATGATATGATGAATGATGCAAAATTGATGCAAAATTGATGCAATGATGATATGATGAATGATGCAAAGCTAGTGGAGTGATGACATGAATGAATGGATGCAAAACTAATATAGTGATGATGTGCCCAATGACAAGAATGATGACAATAGCTCTAAAAAATAAGGCATCTGATGAATTCCGCTCATGGGGTAGGTAATGGAATGACGTCCTTGAATTCGTCTTTCAAGCTCATCAGATGTTCATAATATGACAGGAACATGTGCTCCTTGACTCGCCATTCTCCATTAACTTGAAAGATGATTAGGGTTGAGTCCCCGTAAACCTCTAGGTATTGCACCCCAAGGGATGTCGCTACCTTCAGACCTATTATGCATGCTTCATATTTAGCTTGTGTTGTTTGTACAATCAAATGCCAGTTTAATAGCAATCGGGAACCGTTTTCCATTGGGCGACACTAAGACTACTCCAACTCCATTCTGGATGTTAACTGCACCATCGAAGTACATTTTCCATATCAAGTCCGCTTCTTCCTCACTTTCACCATCCTCTTCCATAGCTGCCAGGATATCCTTATCAGGAAATTCGAGCTCCATTGATTGATATTCTTTTAGTGGGTTCTCGGTAGGTGATCGGCTATCACGCTTCCTTTTATAGATTTTCAAGTCACATACTTGATGTCAAATTCTGCTAAAGCCACTTGCCATTTGGACATCCTCATGGAGATGTTTAGGCTCTCAAATATATTTCATGGGGTCCATGCGAGATATAAGCAAAGTTGTTTAGTAGAGTATGTACTATCATAACCTCCTTGCCATACCAGGACACAAGTTTTCTCAATAGCCAAATACCTAAACTCACAGTCATTGAACTTCTTGCTCAAGTAGTAAATGGCTTGCTCCTTTCTGGACTCATCATGTTGACCAGGACCGCCCCCATATGTACCCATGCCACACCGTGAGATATAGTATGAGTAGCCACCCTGGTGTGGGTGGAACCAAGAGAGGTGGATTTGACAGGCACCAATGGGTTTAATATTTGATCAATGATAATAAATTTCTAATCTAGGAATACCTTGCACTGATGCCTTCTCTATTATTGCTATTATCTTGTTGCTATTATTTTTCAATTTAGATTATTTACTTTAATTCTCAAAACCCTCATCTTCACAACTAAGTATTGAAGCCTTCTTGAGAGACGACCTAGGTTGTGCTCCTTGCTACATTTATTGTGCAACTTAGCATTTTATAAATTTTAATTTGTTTGTGAGTCGCAGCTCACCTCAAATTTTGGTGCCATTGCCGGGAGACATTAAAACTTAGTTGTTTAATTTTTTTATTTTTATTTTATTCCAGTTTTTATTTTATTTTATTTTTCTTTATTTACCGTTCTTTATTTCTTGCTATTATTCTATTCTGCAAAAAAAAGAAAAAAAGTCTCTATTCCCTTGTATGAGGCATTCCCGTCCTGCGAAATTTAATACCTCTTGATTATGAAATTGAGAAAACTTTGAAAACAATCTGGCCGAAGCATCAACAAGTAGAACCATCTAGCGTTCTAATCTCTCGTTAGTGTTTCAGGTAATACAGGTGACATGGGAGAAGGACAGGACACTTAGTGAGCTCACTACTCCTGATTTCACCTAGAGCCCTTAGCCATTACGTACCCCAAGCTAGACAATGGTTTTGAGCTTAAAGGGCATATGGTACATGCTTTACCTAAATTCCATGGGCTTTGTAGAGAGACCCCATCAACATTTGAAGAAGCTTCATGTGGTGTGTTCTGCATAAGACCCAATAGGGTAAAGGTGGATGATATTAAACTAGAACATTCCCCTTTCCCTTGAGGGTGCAAAAAATTGGTTCTTCAACTTTCCTAATGGAGTTGTAAAACTGGACTGGAATGAAGAGGCTTTTCTTGGAAAGGTATCCTCTTACCTCTAGAATGGCTTCTATCATAAAAGGGATCTCTGGAATTCGCGCTTAGATGAGGCTCTCATGAGTATTGGGAGCGTTTCAAGCTCCTCTGTGCCAGCCCCCAACCATCAAATTCCAAAGCAACTCCTCCTCCAATACTTTTATGAAGGTCTTATGCCTCTTGATAGGTGCATGATTAATTCTAGAAGTAGAGGGGTGCTCTGGATAAGACATTGAAAGAAGCCCATGCTTTGATTGAGAATATGACTGCCAATTTTCAGTAATTTGGTTCTAGGGCAGCCATAACTACTAGAGGCCATCACGGAGTAAGCTAGGAGAGAATCCATTGTTGAGCTAGACTTTAGTAGCTTTCTAGCCTTATGAAGCAATTGATGGTGAGCCAGGCACATTCACTCCAAGGAGTCCCAATGGTCTGTGGCATTTGCATCTCCATTGAACATCACACACATATGTGCCTAAACCTGCAAGATGAATTGACCACTAGGGTAAGGCAACAAGCCCATTCTAGAGTTAACCTCAAAATCAGGCAGGTCAATTCCCATTTGGAAACACAAATAACTCCAACTGGTAATCACCCAAATTTAAAATAGGGTAATAATTCTCAACAATAAGGCCAACCTTCTTCGTAAAAGTATCTATCACCTCATCAAGGCCCTCCTTGCATCTCGTTTTCAATCCTACTATGACTGAGATGATTAAGATGATGATGCAACAAATGTAGAAAATTAGGAAGGAAAATGCCTAGTTGAGAGAGGAGGTCACTCAAATGAAGCAAAATTAGAGTCAGCAAATCCCAACCTCCAGTTACCTTCCAGACCATGCCAAATGCAAGGGAAAATGTCTGTGCTATTACTCTAAGGTCTGGGACAAAAATTTTTGAAGTGACTGGGCCTATACAAGAAAAGTAGCAAGTTAAAGATGAGCCTGAAGAGCATTCTGGTGAGGGGTACAACACTCCACAGAACCATTAATTGAAAGGCTGATGCTAAAACACCCTTGGGTGAGTGCCAGCTAACAGAAGCAACCAAAGACCATGACTTTACTCCCCTACCGCCTTTCCCTCGAGAATCTATCCCAGAAAGGTTACATCAGAATTTGATCCAGAAACTTGGGAAACTTTTAAGAAAATGCAAGTGAAAATACCTCTATTGGATGCAATAAATGAAATTTCCAAATATGCTAAATTCTTGAAAGATATGTGAAACAATAAGAGGAAGATCAAAGGCAGTGGAGAGGATAAGGTGACTATGGGGGTAAATGCTTCCTCCATTATCAAGCTAGGCAATCTACCACCTAAGTGCAAGGATCTAGGCACATTCACGTCCTTCGCACTATTGGAAACTTGCAAATCACAAAGGCCTTGGCTGACCTTAGAGCTAACATTAATGTTATGCCTAAGTCTCTCTACCAGTCCCTAAATTTTGGAGAGCTCAAGCCAACCGGGTTACAAATTCAGCTGGCCAACCATAGCATTACAAGACTAGAGGGAGTATTGGATGATGTTCTTTTCAGGTAAATGATTTAATATTCTTTGTTGATTTTTATGTGCTTGAGATGGAGAATGACATCAATGCTAGCCAGCATACATTGATTTCAAGTATACCATTTTTAAAAACTGCTAGAATAATGATTGATGTTTATGCTAGCACATTATCCATGGAGTGTGGGGACATAAAGGTCCAATTCAACTTCTCTGATGCTATGAAACATTCCCATGAGGAACACTCTGTGTTTGGCATTGATGTCATTGACTCTTTAGTCGATAATGCTTTTGGAAATATGCTCGAAAAACCCAAATCCTCTTTTCTCTACCTTCTTCTTTCATAGGATAGATGCACCTCTATTTTAGAATGTCCAAAGTTTTTAGATACAGGTATACCACCCAGGTAGTAGCCATCAGCGCCAGGTATTTCATGACTAGCCCATGTTGGGCAAGAAGCCCTGTAAGGGCTGGATACTGTTGTATGAATGCTGCAAAACTGATGGTTGGAAGGTCAAAATCTAGATGGAAGGGACCACTCTTGATCACCCGTGTACATCCTAATGGTGCAATTGAGTTGGAAAATTCTAGGATGACTAGGTGTAATATTGAAGGCAGGCTAATACACCTCCATGAGAACCCCAGAGATCTAAGGCTTAGATGATCTATCTTTGGGTTGAAGCTGCACACCTTCCATAAGGGTTCTGACCATCCAACTTAGGGACGTTAAAGCAAAGTGCTGGGTGGGAGATAACCCACTGTGAGATTTTTTTTTTACCTTTCCCTTTTATTTTTCTGCATTTTACTTATTTTTATTTCAGTTTGAGTCTTGCATCATATTTATTTTTATTTGTATTTTACACCATCTCTTTGGCACCTTAGAGGTCAAATGCATAGACTTACACCATATGCACTTTATTGACTTGCTTGACATTGACTTTATTTTGTATTGCATGCTTGGTGGATTCACTATGATATTTGGATTGAGTACATGTACTTTTACCTGAGATTTTGAACCTCTTTGATTAGACTATAATGTGTCATGCTTATTTATTCATGTGTGCTCCCCTCTTTGGATTTGCATTCTAGAACTTGCTTAGGGTCTTGTTTAAAAATATGTTTTTCATGTGCATGCTTGAATATGATTAGGGAATTTTTCTTATTTTTAGCCACTTGCTCATATAACCAACCTTTGCATGTTGCCATTGTTTAGCCTCTTTGAGCCTTATTGTCCATTCTTTTATTTTAGCACATCTTTAGCCAAAAGTGAAAAACCATGAAAAATCCTAACCTTTTAGGCTTAGGAGAACAATTGTGTTTTTTTTTTTTATGTGCTTGAGCATAAGTGTGGGGGAGTTCCTGAGGACATGCCTCAATTTAAGTGTGGGGAGGAACAATGTGTATAGCAAATTCAGTAAGTGGGACAAGAAAAAAAGAGAAGCAAGGTTGATTGAAAAAAAAATTTCTAGAAAAGTTTGGGTTGAAGGTGTGCCACATTGCAAAAAAAAGACTTGTAATTGTATTAAGTTGGACAAAGTATATCCTTGGGCACTTGTGCTCTTGGTGTATTTATTTGCTCTCCTTTGACTTAAGGTTTAACCCATTAGCCTATATTTTTACCCATTTTCACCTAAGCCCGATTATAACCAAAGGTAAGTCCTCTTGATTCAGGATGCACATGTGTTTGACAAAATAGAGAATGAGACCCAGCAAGCCTATGGTAATGCATTTTTAATTTGAGATGATTGAGTGTGTATCATAACCCCAAATACTTGAGTGAATAAGTGGCAAACACAAACCTTGGGAGGATTTTTGTACTTGATCCATGCATCATATGTGAAGTCTACTCTGTGTGCTATGTTCTTGCTCATACCTTGCTTGTTGCAATTCTCGTGGTTGTTGGTGTGAAAAAGTTATTGTTATGCCTCTAGGTTCATTGGATTGGTTTACCATCATTTGTTTTCATGCATCATGCACTTTTAGCTTTAGGAGTCTAGTGTAGTCCTTGTATACTGTCTCTCATCCATGTCTTGATTTGATCTTAGTTTCACATGAAGACATGTGAAAGCTTAAGTGTGGGGAGTTTGATAAGGGGCATTTATGTCACTTATCTTACTACCAAATCTTAGCATTTTGCATGATTTTTATTGTGTTATTAATGTAATTAATTAGGATTTTGATTTATTCTGCATTGTGTGATTTTAATAGAATTATTGGTTTTTGCATTGATTTTGGAATAATTTGTAATTACACCTGTTACTTTTGCCTTATCTCTTTGAGTATGTTTTGAGCACAGGAACTTTGGATCAAGTGCAAAATGTTAAGAACAAGGCTGGAACTCTTTTGAAGAAGTATGGAGCAAAAGGAATAAAAGTTGTAGAAGCTCACATTCGGTGAGCACTAGTGATGGTGCGATCAGAGGACATCAGTTTAGTGATCTCTTTTTGGACCCACTTTGGCCTATTTTTAGAGATAGGATTATTATAGACTTTTACCCTAGCTTTTACTCAGTTTAGGCTGCCACTTTAGTCGCTATTATTCTCCCTTAACATCTCTCTCTTCTTTCTCTCTCTAAGGGTTCCATTGGTGAAGGTGCTTTGTCTTGGGATTTTGGCGACGATTGTTGCTATTATTCTCAGGTTCTCTCTTATCTTCATTGTTGTAATCCTTTGAGATGGAGGAGTAGATTTCTTTACTAGTGTAGGGATTTCCAAATAGATTGGGATGACATTTGAGACACTTTGTTTATATTGAATGTATAGGTTTCCTTATTGTTCTGTAGTTTCTATTCCTTTAATTATTGTGGTGATTGCTATAATCTTTATTGGAATAACTAAATTGGCGATTATCGTTTAGAGAAATCCTTTGGGCATAAATTGATAGATCTATTGGTTTATGTTTGAGGGAGAACATTAGAATTAACTTTCCGATTGGTGGTTAAGCTATAGCAATTGACTAATTAAATTGATGTGATTTCTAAATAAATTATCAATCGTCGTTTATTAGTAATTTACATTGATAAAATTCTAGAGGTCGATTGATCACTAGTAGATTGCTAGTGATTTATTACCAATAGCCACCAATGAGTTTAATATTTAGTTAATGATAATAAATTTCCAATCCTAGGAATACCTTACACTAGTGCCTTCTCTATTATTACTATTGTCTTTCAATTTAGATTATTTGCTTTAATTCTCAAAACCCTTATCTTCCTAACTAAGTATTGAAGCCTCCTTGAGAGACAACCTAGGTTGTGTCCTTTGCTATATTTTTTGTGCAGCTTAGCACTTTATAAATTTTAATTTGTTTGTGAGTCACGAAGCTCGCCTCAAATTTTGGCACCGTTGCTGGAGGCATTAAAACTTAGTTGTTTAATTTTCTGTTTTTATTTTATTCCATTTTTTATTTTATTTTGTTTTTCTTTATTTACCGTTCTTTATTTCTTGCTATGATTCTATTTTGTAAAAAAAAATTTCTTTGTTCCCTTGTATGAGGCATTCCTTTTCTGCGAAAATTTAATACCTCTTGATTCTGAAATTGAGAAAACTTTGAGAAAAATCAACAAGCAAAACATCAACAAGCGGAACCATCTGAGGGTTCTACTTTTTGCCGATGTTTCAGGTAATATAGGTGACATGGGAGAAAGGAACAAGTCACTTAGGGAGCTTATTGCTCCTGATTTCACCCAGGTTGGCCATTGCGTACCCAAGCTAGACACTGATTTTGAGCTTAAAGGGCATATGGTACATACTTTACCTAAATTCCATGGGTTGTCCTGAGAAGACCTCTATCAACATTTGAAGAAGCTTCATATGGTGTGTTCTGGCATGAAACCCAATGGAGTAGAGGTGGATGATGTTAACTGAGAGCATTCACCTTTTCCCTTGAAGGTACAGGAGAAATTGGTTCTTTAACCTTCCTAATGGGGTTGTAAATAACTAGACTGGAATGAAGAGGCTTTTCTTGGAAAGGTATTTTCCTGCCTTGAGTGGCTTCTATAAAAAGAGATCTCTAGATCCGTGTTAGATGAGACTCTCCATGAGTACTAGGAGCGTTTCAAGCTCCTCATACCAGCTACCCTAACCATCAAATTCTAGAGCAACTCCTTCTCCAATACTTTTATGAAGGTCTTATACTTGCTGATAGGTGCATGATTAATGCTGCAAGTAGAAGGGCATTCTTGCATAAGACATTAGAAGAAGCCCATGCTTTGATTGAGAATATGGCTGCCAATTTTTAGCAATTTAGTTCCAAGGCAACCAAAACTACTTAAGGCCTTCATGGAGTGAGCCAGGCGAAGAATCCATTGTGGACCCAGACTTTAGAGGAACTTTCTGGCCTTATGAAGCAATTGATGGTGATGAGCCACATAGCAACTCCTGTGGTCCCCACGGCTGTGGCATTTGCACCTCCATGAACATCACAGAGATATGTGCCCAGCCCCAAGATGAGTCAACTACCTAGGTAGCAGCAACAAGCCCATTCTAGAGTTAACCTCAAATTAAGGTCAGTTCCCTTTGGAAACACATATAACTCTAACTAGAAGAATCATCCAAATTTGAAGTGGGGTAATAATTCTCAACAACAGGGTCAACATTCTTCGCAAAGTATCTGGCACCTCATTAGAGGTACCCTCCTCATCTTCATCTTCAGATCATACTATGACTGAGATGATTAATATAATGCCCAAACTTTTACTGTCATTTAGAAATTACCGAATTATCCTAGGTAATTCTTATATAAATTCGAGACCGAACAATCCTCAATAGAGGAATATAACATTAGAAAAGAGGTTATGAGCGATTCCCAAGAGTCGCAAGCCTCGAATTTCTGTACGTGTAAAATGACCAAAATGCTCCTGAGGTTATTTTACTCAGAAAATGAGGATCGTGGGCCCCCATCCTCAAGGGGATGTTCTGAGGATAATAGGGGATTATTTGTGTTATGTGTGTTAATAGAGGATAAGAATCTCAATTTTGAGTTTCGATGCGCAAATGACCAAAACGTCCCTGGCCGTTTTACTTTGATTTGCATGCCACTGAGCCCAAACCTCACTAAAATGTTTTAAAATATGTTTTTAAGCTATGATTAACCATTAGTTAAGCTCGGGTGGTCTCGGGCAATTTTTAAGTAAAATAACCATTTTGCCCCTCTTTGTGCAGTTTTGCAATTTTTGAGATTTTTGATTCGTCTAACGAAACCTAAGCAATATTAGGCTCAAATTAAAGCTTATTAAATTCTAATTATTAATCTAGAGTCAAAATTATTTATTTAGATTGATTAGAACTTAAAATTGCTTAAAAACACTCAAATTGCTTACTAATTTACCTAAGCCCTTAATTGTAAATTCTCTAATTTGCAAATATACTTTACCTACACCTAAATAATACATGGAACACACAAATTTCTCCTCCTTGGGCTGTAATGCACGAAATTATTGATGCCATTATGCATCAGAATAATTGCCAAAGATTCACTAAAACAAAATGCCAAAATGTCACTATGAGACATAATTCCCTAAATTCATACAACTTGTCTTGAATCCATGTTTTCCTCCCTTTGTTCCCCATGAAAATCCATCAGTCTTCCTCCTTCATTTGTCCATTTATGAGCTTCAAAATCTCTATAAATAGGCATGCTTGAAGAGTGTTAGCAGCCTTTGATCATAACTTACACAATTCTAGTTCTTAGGAGCACCAAAAGCTTTCTTTCTTCTTCCCCCTTGGATGAAACTTCTTCTTCAATTTCTCAAAGAGATTTTCTTTCATTTCACTCCAAGAAACCAAGTTCTCTTCCTTTCCTTCAAACCACATTAGGTAGGGAGTCGTCTTTAAGCTTATTTCTATGCTTTGCTAAGTGTTGTTCTTGGTTCAAAATGATGATTTCATGGACTTTCTCTAGCTTTTTCATTCGGTTTCTTCTTTCTTTTCCTTTGAACATTTTGGCCATAAGGCCTATATGGGAATATGATGATAGCTTGATGATGAGGACCTTGAGTGTTGGTTGTAAATCCATCACAAGTTAGGCCTTTAAAACTTGAAAATTCCACTTGATGCAAAACTTTAAAGAATGATGTTTTTATGATGTAAAAATAAAGATCTTGAGTTTAGAACTTGAAAGATGTATTTTTCACTTTGTCTTGCTAAGATATATTGGGTTGAATTTATATTTCTCTAAAGTCTTGGAGGAGCTCTAGTAAAGAAATAAAATGAACTTGCATCCATGTTTAAGTTTATGTCTTGCATAACCATGTTTATTTTCTATGTCATCACTAAATTCTCAAGAATGAATAAATGAACTTGCATATTCATGTTTAAATTTCCAAGTTTGCATTTCATGTTTATGTTTCAAGTTGTCACTTAATCTCTAAAGATAATAAAGAGGATGCATCTCATATTTATTTTATGCTCTCACTTTATTTTATAATGGCTAAAAGAATCAATGCATGACATGTTTATTTTATGTCATCATTTAAAGATCCTAGAGCTCAAAGACTTACCCAAGTATCACAAACAAAGTTGGAACCATGGTAATAAGAACTCTAAAGCTCACTTTCAATTTCCTTAAGATTATTGGAGTCAAAGAATTCATTCTTTAAGAAGTCTTGAGTTTGGAGCTTAATAAGATGTAATAAGAATTCTCTCTCTCACCGGTCATGCGGACTACGCCATTCCTTCTTAAGATTCTCTTCTCCCTCCACTGGTCCAGTGCGGACTACCGCCGCTCAGTTCTTGCATATCATGTTTATAATTCCAAGTTATCACCTTATAAAGACAAGATTAAAATGAGGTTGCATAGCATGTTTATGATTCTAGTTATCACCTAAATCTCTAAAGCTCAAGACTTGCTCCTTTTATCTTAAGTGAGAATTTTAATCGTGAAGATTCTTTCAATATATAACTCGGCCTCATAATTAAGGTAGGCCCAAGGTGATTTTAAATAGCTACTGATTTAGTTCTATAATTTCTTTCAAGATTAACAAAAAGAATTAGTTTCTAAAAGAGTTTTAAGGCTTTGCAAAGATTTTATGGGAAACTAGTATCTTACATGTACTTAAAATATAATTTTAAGCAATTATATGAGGTTCATGATTTGGCTACCTATCTGAGTTTAGTACTACTGTATGATGATGGTTTAATATGTTCAAAGTTGTGATGATTATGATTTATTGCTAAAGAACGATTCTATGCATGTTAGAGATAAAACTAGCTTCCTAGAAAACCGTAAAAGCAAGATTTCTAGAACTTTAGAGAATGAAATTTATGCATTCTGTCCAGAGCCTTTAGTGACCTTAAGAATCATATTTTATTATGTTTAGATAAGGGACAATGATTCATAATTGGTTTAGTAATTAATTTTAGCATCATAGGGAAAGCCAGGAACGAGAAAGGGTTAAAAACGTAACTTCTAGCATACGTAAAACCTTAAGAACAACTTACTGTCTATGCTACCCCATATAGTCTAATAATGTTCTTAAGGCTTATAATTGATGGTAATAAATCCCTTAGATGCATAAGTAATTAGTTTGATAATTAAGGTTACCCAATTTTAGAGTTCGGTTACTTAAGGGAGCTTTACCTTAGAATTTTAGATGACATCTTTTGATGCTTTGGAATGTCAGTTATATGATGATGTAATGCCTATGAGAATTTGATATTATTGAATGATTTCATGGCTTGCATGTTATAGTTGCTGTTGCAAACAATGAGAATGTTCATGCATCCTGATGATTATGATATAACATGCTAAGACTTAATGGTGACTTAAACTTATGGGGAAATGATCCTTTGGACCCATCAGACTATAGGTGGTGAAAGGTGATCCTGAAAAGATGATCTTTTAGGCCCATCAGACTATAGGTGGTGAAAAGTTAATTCTTGCCCCCTAGCCCGTTCTCTCAAAAGCGTAGAGTCGGGATTTTAACTTATCAAAAGGGATAAGTATATGCTAGTGACGACTAGTAAGATATGGGCTCATAACCTAGATTACTCCCAAAAGGGTGGAGTATAGGGTGACCCAAGAAAATGATGATGAAAGTAACTTTAAGTCACCTAAGGAACTAAGTAATGTATTATGTGATTATGATGTTCTTCTATGCATAGTATTTATGAGATAATGATGAGAAATATGATATTCTTCTATGCATAGTATTTATGATATGATGATAAGGAATATGATGTGGTCTTATGCATAATTATGTTATTATATATGAAAGGAAAAGTTCATTATAAACATGACATGCTAAGTTTATGATGCATTATAAGACGCATGATTAAAATGAACGGACCTCGGTAAAGTATATTTCTGAACTAATTAAATGAATCTTAGCATGCTCACATTTTCATAATGAAACCCGAGGTTCCTGGGGACGATGATGATGACACGATGCATATGAGGTGAGTACCTTACGAGATTCTTTTATAAGTTTCTCATTCATTCTTTCTTTCTTTCCATCTCGTCTTCAGAAGTGATGATGATGTTCGTGATTCACGTTGATGCTCTCACCTGGTAGATGCACGTGATCTTGTGAACCAGCTTATTATCCTTGAGGAATGTATTGCTAGACCTTGAGCGTGAACTCTGATATCTATTCCTATCTCTAAGTGTTATAAATAGGTGTCGTTAATAGATGTTTTTCCATCCATATATTATTTATGTTTTGTTCGATTGCCTACATCTAGCTGAACTCTGTTGGTAGGCAAAATATCTATGTGAAATGTAATTATGGATGTCATACGATGGAGCCAATATGATGTGTTTTTCATGCTATATCTGACGTTATTCGCTTTATTTCGATTATTGTTCATGTTATGTGCGGCTCACGTTTTCAATTATGTTTTTTTTTTTTAAAAAAAATGGCTTGTAATTTCACTAAGTACTTTCAAAGTATGATGAAAGAATTGAAGCAAAGAGTAAAGTCTAGTAATTAATCAATACAACCTAGGTGTATTGGTTAATTATTAGGGTGTTACAATTAAGATGATGATGGAGCAAATGCAAAAAATTAGGAAGGAAAATCCCTTAGAGAGAAGGTGACTCAAATGAACCAAAATTAGAGTCAACAAACCCTAGCCTCCCAGTTACCTTCCCAAACCATGCCAAATCCAAAGGGAAATGTTTGTGCTATTACTCTGAGGTCTGGACAAAAATTCCATAAGTGACTTGGCCTATACAGGAAAGAAGCAAGTCGAAGAGCTTGAAGAGCATTTTGGTGAGTGCTGCAGTGGTCAAACAGGACTGCCGTGTCTCAGAGAACCATCAGTCTGAAGATTGGTGCCAAAGCATCCCTCGGGTGAGCACTGAGCGATCAACAAAAGCAACCAAAGACCATGACTTCACTCTTCCACCGCCTTTCCCTTAGAGAATCGATGCCAGAAGAAGCTACATCAAAATTTGATCTAGAAACTTGGGAAACTTTCAAGAAAGTGCAAGTGAACATACCTCTATTGGATGCAATAAAGTAAATTCCAAAATATGCTAAATTCTGGAAAGATCTGTGCACCAATAGGAGGAAAATTAGAGGCAGTGAAAAGGACAAGGTGACTATAGGGGGTAAATGCTTCCTCCATTATCAAGTCGGCAATCTATCACCTAAGTGCAAGGATCCAGGCACATTCACTATCCCTTGCACTATTGGGAACTTGCATATTACAAAGAACATGGCTGATATTGGAGCTAGCATTAATGTTATGCCCAAGTCTCTTACCAGTCTGAAATTTTGGAAAGCTCAAGCCAATCGAGTTGCAAATTCAGCTGGCCAAGCATCACAAGACCAGAGGGAGCATTAGAAGATGTTCTTGTCCAGATACATGATTTAATATTCCCTGCGATTTTTATATGCTTGAGATGGAGAATGATACCAATGCTAGCCAACATACATTGATTTTAGGTAGACCATTTTTAAAAACTGCTAGAACCATGATTGATGTTTATGTTGGCACATTATCCATGGAGTGTGGGGACATGAAGGTCCAATTCAACTTATCTAATGCTATGAAACATTCACATGAGGAACACTCTGTTTAGCATTGATGTCATTGACTCTTTAGTTGATAATGCTTGTGGAAATATGCTCTGAAAGATCCAGTTCTCTCTTCTCTACTTTCTCTGTTCTATGGGATATGATGCACCTTATTTTAGAATGTCAAAAGTTTTTAGATATAGGTACACAACCTAGGCACGTTATCAGGCCAGGTGTTCCATGACCAGCCCAAAAGCCTTGTAAGGGGCAGTGGATATTGTTGCATGAGCCCAGGTAAAACGATGGCTAAAAGGTCAAAATCTAGATGGAACGACCACTCTTGGTTACTCGTGCACATCTCGATCGTGCAATTGAGTTGGAAAATTCTAGGATGACTAGGTGTAACATTGAGGGACCAGCTAATGCACCTCCATGAGACCCCTAGAGACTAAGGGTTCAGATGACCTATCTTTATGTTGAAGCTGCACACCCTCCATGAGAATCCTAGGCGTTCAACTTAGGGATGTTAACGCAAAGTGCTTGGAAGAAAACAACCTACCGTGAGGTTTTTCTTTACCTTTCTCTTTTATTTTTCTACATTTTATTTACTTTTATTTTCATTTTGAGTCTTGCATCATATTTATTTTTGTTTGTATTTTACACCATCCCTTTGGCACCTTAGAGGTCATATGCATAGACTCACACCACATGCACTTTATTGATTTGCTTGGCATTGGCTTTATTTTGTATTGTATGCTTGGTGGATTCACTGATATTTGGATTGAGTACATGCACTTTTACCTTTGAGATTTTGAGCCTCTTGATTGGACTATCATGTGCCATGCTTATTTGTTCATGTGTGCTTCCCTCTTTGGATTTGCATTCTAGAACTTGCTTAGGGTCTTATTTAAAAATATGTTTTTCATGTGCATGCTTGAATATTATGGGGGAATTTTTCTTGTTTTTAGCCACTTACCCATATAACCAACCTTTGCATGTTACCATTGTTTAGCCTATTTGAGCCTTATTATCCATTCTTTTATTTTAGCACATCCTTAGCCAAAAGTGAAAAACCTTGAAAAATCCCAACCTTTTAGGCTTAGGAAAGCAATTGTGCATTTTCTTATGTGCTTGAGCATATGTGCGGGGAGAGCATGAGGACATGCCCCAATTTAAGTATGGAGAAGGAACAATGTGTACACCAAATTCAGCAAGTGGCACACTAAACAAAAAAAAAAGAGAAGCAAGGTTGATTGAAAAAAAAAATTTCTAGAAAAGTTTGGGTTGAAGGTGTGCCATATTGCAAAAGAAAAGCCTGTAATTGTGTTAAGTTGGATAAAGTGTACCCTTGGGCACTTATGCTCTTGGTGTATTTATTTGCTCTCCTTTAACTTAAGGGTTAGTCCATTGACCTATATTTTTACCCACCTTCGCCTAAGCTGCATTACAACTAAAGGTAAGTCCTCTTTATCCAGGATGCACATGTATTTGACAAAATGGAGAATAAGACCCGTAGCAAGCCTATGGTAATGCATTTTCATTTGAGATGATTGAGTGTGTATCATAATTCCAAAACTTAAGTGAATATATGGCAAACACGACTTTGGGAGGATTTTTGTACTTGATCTATGCATCATATGTGAATTCTACCCTGTGTGCTATCTTCTCAATTCTTTATAATTGGGGATAAGATTAGTAATTGCTTTCCCAACCTTCCTCTTCTTGTGGTCTTGATGTCTTCCTAGGCCTTTTTGATCTCTAGTTCTTGTTTATTCGTATCCTTGAGACCTGCCAGTAGAGGAAACTGTATCCTTGCAATTGCTCTTCTTGAGGCTTAGATTGAGTCCAGCTAAGCTATCTAAGTACCAAGGCAGGAGAGTATGATGCACAACCCCCTTGGGCCCATTAACGAAACATAAGGGAAGACCCTACAGCTGTAGATAATGCTTTCACCATTGTACTAAGGGCAAACCCACTTAAAGGTGCTAGGCTCAATGTCAAAGAACTCTTGCATCCACCCATGCACTTGTTGTTGATTTATAGGGGTGCGATGAAAATGTTTCAATGGGTCTGCAGATGTCCCATATGATTTCCGGCATGCATACGTGTCATTATCCATACATATAGCATGTGTGAGCAACATTGCAACCTCCTTCCTCTTTTTCGATGACATACCTCTATTGATAGAAAAGTGTTTGCCAAGATCATCGGAACAATTCAACTTGTAAGTACAAAACTTGAAAAAGACATCCATGGAGGCTTGATCAACAATGTTTAGCGTGAAAGGGAAGAGCACCAACCCATAAATTATTAATGCCAAAGTTCGGTTGAACAAGTCCCATTTTCTTTGTTGGGCTAAGGCCTCGAAGTGAGACTCAAGGAAATCTTTACTCAATCCTTGAGTCAACCCTTCTCCTCCATCAGCATCTAATGTACTTCGAACCCAATTAGCTTGGCAACTTTTGCCTCAGCTACATAATTTCCTTGGTAGAGGTACACACCTACCTTCTCACTGATGGGTAATTGATAAGGGGCATTTATGTCACTTATCTTACTACCAAACCTTAGGTTTTTGTATGATTTTAATTGTGTTATTAATGTAATTAATTAGGATTTTTATTTATTCCTCATTATGTGATTTTAATAGAATTATTGGCTTTTGCATTGATTTTGGAATAATTTATAATTACACTCGTTGCTTTTGACTTATCTCTTTGAGTATAGTTTCGAACACAAGAACTTTGAATCAAGTGTAAAATGTTAAGAATAAGGCTGGAAACTCTTTTGAAGAAGCTTGGAGCAAAAAGGAATAAAAGTCGTAGAAGCTCATATTTAGGTGAGCGCTGACTCCATTGGGACGGGTTTAGACTTCTAAAGGCCATGGTCCCCAAATTGACTTTATCCATAAGATAGAGACCCGGTTCATGAAAAGATCACAAGTAGGGATGAACCCTCTCAATATGATCAATCCATGAGACTAGTAATAATTTGAGTGGTGTCCTGCTAAATGCTAAATGGGCATGAAGCCCCTCAATGACAATGTCGAAAACAAGCTTGGTGTAGAGCCAAAAGGTGAGTGAGGTGGTGTGAATGTGCATCGTGTGTGAGGAGCACACTAACCTTTGACTCAAAATACCATACACACTCCTTAAAACAAAGCCGAAACACATGTATAAAAAGATCATCTATCCTAAGGTTTGTGTTACAAATAAGACAAACAAATAATAAATAATTATGTGCAGAATAGCAAAAAGGACACACTTATAAAAGAAAAGAAGAAAAAAAGAGCAATTTGGAGGGAAAATAAATATTATAAAGTTATTTATTTGCATAATTTACTCCAAAAAACTTACTCTTAACCATCCCCAATGGAGTCGCCAAACTATCACAACGTACCCGAGGGTGTCACAACGGGAATGACAACCAATTTAAAAAATAAGGAGTCGCCACCAATTTTAATTCTGGCTAAACTAAAACCTTTCGATTTGCAAACTAGTCTTTTAAAAGATATTTGAGGTTCGAGAGTCTAGTTATGATTAAGAAAGGATGGAAACTCAATCCACTTGCACCTTAATACATCTCTATGAATATGGTTACCTTAGAGCTCATTATGCAAATTTATTATAACTTTAATAATATTTATTTTCCCCCAAAGTAATCACAATTATGTCCAAAATTAAAATAAAATAAAATAAAATTAAAGAAAGGAAAAAAAAGAGAACAAGATTTAATGAAAAATTAATTTTAGCTTGATAGTTGTTGGCTACGCTAAGTATTTTCTGATGCAATGAGGAACTCAAAGCAACATCATTCTTGTGGAAAATAAGTATGTGTTGATGGATTTTAATTAAAAATAAAAGAATTAAAGAATGCGTTGATTGATTTTATTTGTGAAAAAGAGATTTTGACTGTCAAATTGTTTGAAAAGATAAATCCACTTATGTACAAGATTTAAGATAGCACTAGGCTACTCAGTTAACCCATTACAATGCAATACTTGTGAAGGAAGCACACTTGTTGCTTATTGCTTGTTGCATGGATAAAAGGAAAACATTTTTTTATTGTTTTATGTTTTTTATTTTTGAAACTTTTTTTAGCAAAACTCATTGAAATCTTAAGACACAAAAAGTCAGCCCAAAAACAAACAAACATCCCACAAACAGTAAAAAAAAAGACTCTAGACTACTAGCCCAAATAAAACATAATAGAAAATACCCAAATTAAACTAGCCCAAACATAATAAAAAATAAAAAAAGGAACTTGACCCAACAAAAGAAGGCTGCAAAAGAAAAAAAAACTTTGGCCCAAAATCCCTAAGCTTATTTACTTGACCATTATTTCCCCCAAAAGAAAAAAACAAGATAAAATAAACTAAACTAAATAAAATAAAACAAAAAGGTTGAATAAATAAAAGACAAAACATATAAACCAAATCCCTAATCCCCAATTTCCAAAACCAACAGTGAGTTGCAAAAGAACAGGGACAATGGCTGGCTGCAGCAGCCCACAATAGCAAGCAAAAGAGGGAGCTTGCGGCGGCAATGGTAGAGGAGTCTGGCTTCACAGCGGTACCGTTGGGCCATTCTCCTGTCTGATGACTCCAGGACGGTTATGGTGGTGGTGCTGCCTTGAAGTGTAGGTCTTCACTCTTGCGAGTGGGCTTCACGGGTGGCTTGATGGAGGGACCTTAGTGCAACGCGTCGAGCTTGGCGGCGATGATGTGGCATCAACCGCATGTTGGAGGCGATGGAGGCAGTGGTGAAATTCCTAGGTGATGGTAGTGATGTTTGGTAGCTTTAATGGATCCTATGTCTTACTCTTTCCCTCTCCCCTTCTCTCTTTATTTCTTGGTGGAATGATGCAAGTAGTGACAACTCTAATGGAGCAACTTGTACAAAGGAGAAAAGAAAAACAAAAAGGAAGCATGAAGCTATTGAGAGTGCCCAAACCTTCACAAAAAGGAACGCATGCTCTTCTTTTTCCTTGTGCGTTTGGCTCATTTCTCTTTGTATGCCTGTGTGTTTTGCTTGATCCTTTTTTGATGATGAGCTCATGTATATATACATGCTTGCCAATCAATTTTTGGTTCCTGATTGATCTTTTCCAGACAGAACTATGATCTGATTGAGGTTTGTCAAGATTTGTCGTGATTCCAGGTGATTAGAGGGATTTGATTCTCTGATCTTATGTTAATTGATGCAATCTCCAATCCGACAATCTTGCACTCATTCCTTTTGCATAGACCCAAACAGAATATGTAACTAGACAACCAAAGCTTAATAGGCTGGCAATTTGAACTAAAGGAATTGGCTTAACACACACATATTTCTCTTTTTTTTCAATGACAAAAAGGAAGAAAATAAATAAATAAGTGAATAAAAAGAGAAAGGAATAACCCGACAAAATATGGTGTTCAAGTGCTGTCATCGGATGCCGCTCCAGTGAGCCTGTTCCCATAATTCTATAGAACTTGGCTGAAATATGATTTTTGCAAATCTAGGGCTTTTTTGGCTACATGGGTGGGTTCGGAGACCCTATGGCCGTACGGAGCTTGTATATGGACACGTGTACCTAGCTAAGGTATTACAATATGTGTACCTCCGAGTTATAATCTCATAAGGGAGATTTTGGAGGAGGATCGTGAAGGCAATTTCACCATACACCCAGAACCAGGAAGAAATATGTGGACCTTAAAAATTGTTTTGGTGGCCAAGGATGATGAGAAACATGGTGGAGTTTGTAAGAAAATGTGTGACCTGCCAAAGGGTTAAAATAGAGCATCAGAAGCCAGGAGGAACACTACAACCTCTAGAAATCCCTGAATAGAAATGGGAGAGTATCCCCATGGAATTGTAAGGGGTTTGCCGAGGACATTGTCGGACAAAATGCCATATGGGTCATAGTGAATAGGTTAATCAAATCTGCTTGTTTCTTACCCATTAAGCCCAGTTATTCCTTGGATAAGTTAGCTTGTTTGTTCCTTCAGGAGATAGTATGATTGCATGATGTTCCTCCTACAATAATGTCTAACAAAGGCCTAAGGTTTACTTCATGACTTCAAGGAGCTTTTCAAAAAGCTTTTGGAACTCGTCTCCATTGAGTATTGCTTGCCATCCTCAAACTTATGGACAAATAGAACAAGCCATACAAACTTTAGAAGAAATGTCGTGATCATGAGTGAGTGAACATAAAGGAAGTTGAGATAAGTTATAGCCTCTAGTTGAATTGTTTATAATAATAAACATCACACTAGTATTGGCATAACCCAGGATGAAGTTTGTATGGAAGAAAATGCTAATTTCCTTTATACTGTTTGACCCAGGAGAAGCAAGTCATGTGTTAGGATCCACTCCATACAGTTAAGGGGTAACCTAACATTCTAAGCACCTCCAAGCCTAGACCATCGATAGAAAAGTTAAGTAGTTTGAGGTTAGCTGAAGGTGTAACACCCTCCTAATTATCATATTCTACTCAAGTATTAACACAGGAATTAGCAGAGTATTACTTACATTTATAGTCTATACTAGTCGAAATACAATCCAGGAAAGTAATTTAGACATATATATTTCAAAGCTTGTATCTCCATATATGAACATCATTTCCAAGTCTACAATATGTACATCATACTAGTAAACAAACTAGTTAATTCCTAAGCTAGTCAGGACTAGGATCAAAAGGACTAGCCATCGCCTAAAAACCTAGCCTGCTTGAGTATCCAGTCCAACAATATAACATCCTAGTTCTTTCTTTAGAAATTCATTGAGGTTTTGTTAATGAAAATATTAAGATTTTGGTAGAAGTAGTTGTGATGAGAATGACTCTACAATTGAACCAAAAAAAGTGAATAGTATTTTGGCTAGGCCCGTCTGAAGCCGAAAACCTAGCTCAGACCCAGGAGTGCCTGAATCTAGGAAAATATGAGAATAAGGTTAGAAATGAGTAGGAATGAAGATTTTACTCTTAGAATTAATTTTCGGGTAATATCGGTTAATTAGGTACGCTTTACTAGTTCGATGAAATTTCGTGTGCGATTTCTAACACCAAAAACTATTTTAATCTTTACAAAGTGAAGAAGCTTATCCATCTATATCAAGTGAAGAGCTAAGATTCAATCTTGAATTACAAGATTGAATCATAGCCATCCAATTTACTTTCTTGGATTCAAGATTATCCAATTATAATATATCTTATTCATTCATTAATGACAAGATAAACACAAGCTTATTTCTTCCTTAAAAAGCAAAACCAAACTTGGCCAGCTCCCAAGGAGAATTACAGCAGCCATACTTCCATTTCCAAGAGCTTAATTTTCCATTCCAAGCCCATAAACACTAGCTTGGTGTTAGTGAAACTTCGAAATTCCTTTACAAAGCTTGTTTTACACCTCAAACCCTACTAAACTAACTAATTAAAATCTCTATCCCACACCAAAACTTGCCTTGCTACCTTACCCTTACTGAGTTAAGAAGGAGCTTGGATTTATTTAGGGAGCTTTGGGGAGCAAGAAGACAATCTTAAAGCATCTTGGGGCCAAGGAGCCATTAAGACACTCAAAGTAGAGTTTTTGTTGCTTTTCCTTGTCAAATTTTTCTGATCTGTTTTGGATTGAGATAGATCCAAAATTTCTGGTTGTATTGATTGATATTATGTTGGTATTGATGTATTAATTTTAGTGGTGTGTTTGGATGGTGTTAGAAAATGATTTTTATCGAAAGAAGTTTGGACTAGGGTGCTGAATTTTCGATTTCCTGAGGGAGTAGTGTACACGAATTTTCTGTGTAGTTGTGGATAGTTACACGAGCTATAAAAATTATATATTGAATGTAACGTCTTAAACTAACTATGTGAATTTTCTTGGGTATTGGTTGTGTGTTGTACTATCTTAAAAAAATTGGACATTGAAATAGGACTTATGCTGTCTTGATTGTTGAAACTGAAGCAATAAAGTTGTCTGATTTTATTACCATAGCAAATGATTGAATAACATATTGAAGTGTCACTGTAAATTTTATTGTGAGTTAGTTCAATCATTTGCTAGGATTAAAAGATATGAGAACCTTAGTCTAATCTGAAATTGGTGGTCCCTAACCACTAAATTTGTACAATTTACTGAAGGATTTAAATAGCTCTATTTGCCTTGAAATTTTTACAAGGTCTCCTAGACACGTTGAAGTGTCATGGAGAATTTTGGTGGCCTTTGAATCAATCAGGTGGTAGGGAAAATAAATTTTGTTACTTAAGCCCAAATTCTGCCAATATGGTAGGACTGAATTACAAATGTTGATTTAGTACTATAAGGACTTGTAATTCAACTAGGATATGAATGAATGCATACTATGAACTCTAATGATTGATTTATGAGAAAAGAATAATGATTACATTGTGCATGAATGTATATATATGGTTTATGCATGCCTTGAGGAAAAAGAAAAGTACTTGATATAATTATATGATAAAAGAGAATGTATAAATTTCACTTGTGCATGCTTTAACATATGGAGAAAATAGACACAAGGCTTCTACAGTGTCAATGAGGGAAGGCAAAAAGTAAGGACTTCCCTAGGAATTTTATGAGTCGATGGATGTATCGACTAGGAGTAGAACTGTGTGGGATTCAGAAATGAAAAAAAATGAAGTCGTGATCACGAATAAGGATGAGCTCATGTCCTAGTAGTCTATTATCCTTTGTGGTATTATCTAAGAGATACCTCGTGATGTGAAATTAAGCCTTTCCTATATTAACAAAAAGAAAAAAAATTCACTAAACTGGATTTGATGATTCCAAATAACAATGCATGAATTATCACTGGTGACATTTTGATTTCCCATAATTTACATACTTTAGCATTGATGCCTATTTTTTTATATATGACGTTTTATGTGGATGAACTTATTATCTATATTTGTCATATTGGGAAACTACTCTATGAGAATTTTATAGTATTCTCACCTCTAAGTTGCATGTACTTATATTACCCAGATTTAGCGGATGCCGTCACTTGTGTTCTTCCTTGATTTGCCACAATGGGTGTAGCATTATGACCCCGCTTGACTCATTGTATGTGGTAGGTTATTCAGTTTCGAGTGTATGTACTTTTTGGTCGTTCCTTCAGTGTGTCCATCTTTATTGGCGAGTTTGACCTCACTTCTCCCTACGATGGTGTGCCCCTTCACATGGTACACCCAGAGGTATTCGACATCCTGGTCACTCCACCAGCACCTCCTCCAGGAGACGCACCCACCTCTTCATCATCATCCTCAGAACTCAGACTCATCCGAGGGTCCTGATGCCCGTAGGGGAGGCGAGGCTATCATACGATGGCCAACACTTCCCTAGGAGGACATGAGGCTTTCAGGGACCTTTGGCTTGTTTTCAGTAATAGTGTAGTATTAGGACTTTCCCCAACCTGGAGACTGATGTATTAGTAGATGTTCTGGTCCGTTGTATTTATAGGTGATTTTGTTGGACCGAATATTTGAGCAGACTAGGTTCTTAGGCGATGGCGAGTCCTTTTGATATTGAGTCCCTGACTTTCTTAGGAGTCTACGACGATTTGCTAGCCTGATGTATATATTATACACTTAGAGATTATGTCCATATATGTGAATATGCATTTTGCAACATGCACGTCTAAATTACGTTATTCCATTGTATTTCGCCTAGTTTAAATTATGAACACAAGTAATACTGTGCTAATTACTCTATTAACACTCGAGTAAAATATGGTAATTAGGAGGATGTTACAAACAAAATCACATACAGATACAAACGGGCCTAAAGTTATCTACTAGTACATCAGTCTTAGGCTTGTAAAGTCCTAACACTACACTACCACTATGTACAAGCCAAGAGTTCCTGAAACCCTCGTATCCTCCTCCAGGAGCGTTGGCCATTGGTATGATAGCCTCGCCTCTGCTAGGGGTGTTAGGACCCTCGGTGGGTTTGAGTCTGAGGATGATGATGAAGAGAAGGGTGCATCTTGGAGGAAGTGCTGGTGGAGCAATCGGATATCAAATACCTCCTGCTGTGCCATATGAAGGGCACACCATTGTAGGAAAAAGTGGGGTTGAACTAATAAGACTAATGCACTGAGAATCGGCCAAAAAGCACATACACACGGACCTTAAGTAACCTACAGCATACAGGAATCAAGTGCTGGGTCGTAATGCTACACCCACGTGGCGAATCAACGAAGAATACTAGTGACGGCATCCGCTAATCTCAATAATATAAGTACATGCAGCTATAAGGATGAGAATACTATAAAATTCTTAGTAGGGCAATCCCTTAGATATGATGCAGAATATAGACAATAAGTTCATTCACATAAGAATATTCATACAATATTGTATGCATCAATACTAAGCTATGTACATCATGTGAAATCAGAATGCAACCAAGTAATAATTAATGCATTGCTATTTAGTAACCATAGAATCCAATTCTATGCATTATTCTCTTTTCGTTAACATAGGGAAGACTTAATTTCACATCAAGAGGTATTTGTAGTAGATAATTCCACAAAGGACAATAGACTAGGACATGAGCTCATTCCTATTCGTGATCATCAACTTCATTTTTTTTTCATTTCCGAATCATACACAGTTCTATTGCTAGCCAATACGGCTTGACTCATAAAATTGCCAAGTTCTTATTCTTGCCTTCCTTCTTTATCCC
Source organism: Dalbergia oliveri (assembly GCA_030441495.1). NCBI lineage: Eukaryota > Viridiplantae > Streptophyta > Magnoliopsida > Fabales > Fabaceae > Dalbergia > Dalbergia oliveri. Next base: position 15,288,591 of record JAMLFY010000001.1, read on the forward strand.
ACATTAGTCTTGTCTCTGTTTTCCCATATGTTCAAAATCTCACAACTAAGATTCACATATTCTCTTTTGTCACAATACTTGCATCATGTATTTCTTTTTCTTTTCTTAAAGGCATGCTTACATCACAGGTAAGCATTCAATTACATTAGAGTCTCACCCCTCATAAGCAATTATTTGAAATAACTAGCATGCATTCATATGCCATATAGTTGGACTAAATGCCATTCTATCATTAATTTAAGTTATTCTTGCCATTCCAGCACCCTGCAGATTTACCATTCCAGTAACAACATTTAATTTTCCTATCAAATGGTCAATTTAAAGGCAAGAAAAATTCTCCATGACACTTCAATGTGTCCACAAAGTGCCATAAAATTTTCAGAGCAAAAAGACTTCTCTAACTGTGTTAACAAAATTAGACAATTTTGGTGCTCAGAGACCATTTAACCTTAGCTCCAAAACTGAAATTCATAATTTTTAACCCTAGAAAATGATTGAATCAATTCAAAATTAAAATTAGGCTTGAACTTCAAGATGCTTAAAACACCCTATAAAAATTTCAAGTGACGATTCAATCATTTGGTATGGTAAAAAAATTAGAAAATTTTACAGCTTCTATTCCAACATTTCAGGCAACATCTATACCATTTTGGTTCTTGATTTTTTTAGCATAGTTTAACTCAAAATTAGAACCTAAGAAAATTCATGGGACTAGCCCAAGATGTTAGCGTGAACATATATTTTTTTCAGTTCATGAAAATGTATACAACATGCCAAAAAAATCATGATTATACACTACCTATAAGAAACACGAAAATCTAACAAGCATCACTCAACATCCCTTTGACCAAATTGGTTTTTCCACAACACCAAACTAACCTACCTATGCAAATACATCAATATCTGGGGGTAACATCACATAAGAACCAGATTTTATCACCTTGAAAAAAGCCAAAATCAACAAGAACATAAAATCACAAAACAAGGCACAAAAACCATACTTTTAGTAACTTAGTGGATCCTTGTCTCCAAGGTGATCCAAGCTTGATTCCTTCCACTCCAAGGCTCCCAAATTAACCCTAAATCCTTCCTAACTCAGTGAGAGTGAGGTAGGAAAGTAAGGTTTGGTGAGGAATAGAGACTTTAATCAGTTAGATTTGTAGGGATTAAGGTGTAGAACAAGTTTAGTAAAGGAACTTTTTGATTTTAACAAGGTTTGGCTTAGGATTTTTGTTCTTGAAACTCAAGATTGTAAAGGTTTTTGAGAAGAGAAAATGAAGGCTCTGATGTTCCTCCTGTTGGACGAAACTTAGGGAAGAAGTTATGGAAGTTAGGTGTGTCATCTTTATCTTATAAGATGTAATATCATTGGTTGCACATAAAGTGAAAATCATGCTTTTCATTAAAAGAAATTAACATCAATGGCTAAGATTTGATCTTGCATACAAGATGAAATCTTAGCCATTCATTTGGCTGTTAAAGGGATAGACTTCATTATTTTATAGAGATTAACTAGCCTTCTGTGTTAAAAATTGCATAAATTTCACGAACGGGTACTATACTTACCCAGTAATCAGATATTACTTGAAAATTAATTCTAAGTATAAAATTTTCATTTCCAATCATTTCTAACCTTATTCTCATGTTTTCCCAATTTCAGGCACTTCAGGTCTAATCTATGGTTTGGGTTGTTCTGGAGGCCTGGGCCCACAAAATACTATTCACATTTTTTTTATTCATTCGTAGAGTCGTCTCATCATTACTATGCCTGCAGAATCTTAATATTCTTATTAACAAAGTCTTAATTAATTTCTAAGAAAATTAGGGTGTTACATTACCACCCACCTTAATAAAAATCTTGTCCTCAAAATTTCGTACCTGAAAACAATTCCGATGATCTTTCTTCATGTTTGACTCCAATTCCCATGTGTACTCTTCATTTCTTGGCCCACCCCAAGCCACTTTTACTAGTTGCACCGATTTATTTCTAAGGTGCCTAACTTCTTTATCAATGATTTGAACAGGAGAGGCTTGAAATGTCAAGTCATCCGTAATTGTATGGATTCGGGTTCAATGATATGGTTTGGATATGGATAATACATTCTAAGTTGAGATACGTGGAAGATATCATGAAGGTTGGATAAATGCAGAGGTAAGGCTATGTGATAAGCTTACCCAATTCGTTAAAAGATTTCAAAAGGACCTATGAACCTGGGTGACAACTTTTTTATTCTTAGGGCTCTACCTACTCTAGTAGTGGATGTAACCTTCAGGAATACATATTCTCTCTTGAAACTCTAAAGGTTTTCTTCGAATATCAGCATAGCTCCAACTCTCTGCTGAGGATTTTACTCCTGATTTTTTGGATTTGCGTCTGATTAACAAGGTCGGGTCCCAACAATCCTTTTCTCCCGAATTGTACCAACACAATGGAGATTGACATTTCCTTCATATAAAGCTTCATATGGGCCATGTCAATACTAGCATGATGGCTATTATTATAAGCAAACTCAACCAATGGAAGCAACTTATCCCAACTTCCCTTCTGCTCAATCACGTATGCCCTTAGCATATCTTCTAAGGTCTGTATGGTGCGTTCTGCTGTCCATCAGTGAGGGTGATATGCAGGACTTAGACAAAGTTTGGTCTTAAAGGCCTTTTGGAAAGCTCCCAGAATCTTGAAGTAAATCTTGGGTCTCGTCAGAAACTATTAAAGAAGGAACACCATGTAGCTCCACTATTTCTTGGATGTACAAAGAAGTTAACTTATCCAAAGGATAACTAGCTTTGATGGGTAAGAAATGAGTGGACTTGGTCAATTTATCCATTATAACCCATATTGAGTCATGGCCTCACGATGTCCTTGGCAAACCCATTGCAAAGTCCATGGAGATAATTTCCCACTTCCATTCCGGATTTCTAATGGTTGTAGGGTTCCAGCTGGCTTCTGGTGTTCTATTTTAACTTTTTGGCAAATTAGACACTTTCGAACAAACTCCACTATGTTTTTCTTTACCCCAGGCTACCAAAACATCCTCTTAAGATCTGCACACATTTCACTAACTCCGGGTATATTGTGAATTCACCTCTATGAACCTCCTTTAAGATCTCATTTCTAAGATTACCACTTGCAGATACACATACCCTATCCTTATATCTCCACATACCTTGCTGGTCTTGAGTAAATTCTGGCAACTTCTTTGTATGAATTGTATTAAAATCTCTTGAAACTTTTGATCTTTATATTATGTGGCCAAAATTTGTTCCTTGAACTCACTCGTTACTTTTATCTGATCTAACACCACACCTTTAGGGCTCACAGACATACCCACACTAAGCTTCTTAAAGCTCTCCATTAGCTGTGTTTCTTTGATCATTAGGCATGCATTAGCCATAACATTTGCTTTGCCTAGATGATAATTTAGACTGAACTTATAATCCTTGAGGAACTCCATCCACCTTCTTTGCCTTATATTCAATTTTTTTTTATCAAAAAGATATTTTAAGCTTTTGTGATAAGAGAAGACATTGAATTGTACACCATAGAGATAGTGTTGCCAGATCTTCAGAGCGAAAATCACAACTATGAGTTCGAGGTCATGGGTTAGATAGTTTACTTCATGGGGTTTCAATTGCCGAGAAGCATAGGCAACCACATTTCGATTTTGTATCAACACACATCCTAAACCCTTATTAGAAGCGTCACAATAAACCTCAAAGGGTTCACGAGGATCAGGTAATACTAGTCCTGGGCCATGGTCAAGTTTTGCTTCAACTCTTGGAAACTATTTTCATACTTCATGTCCACTTAAATTGAATGTTCTTTCGGGTTAACTTAGTCAGAGGTAATGGTATCTGAGAAAAACCCATGATAAATCGTCTACAGTATCCAGTTAACCCAAGAAAACTCTAGATCTCGTTACCGTGGTAGGTCGTTCCCAATGAAGTCCTGAATCGCCTTACTGGGATCTATGGAGATCCCCCTTGTGATACCACATGACCTAGAAATCTAATTTCTTCCATCCAAAACTCACATTTTGACAACTTAGCATACAACTTCCTCTCCCTTAGGATTTGTAACACAACCCTAAGATGCTCTGGATGTTCTTCTTCTTCGGTCCTTGAATAGATAAGTATATTATTTATAAAGATGACTACAAATTTATCTAAGTAAGGGTAGAAGATTTGGTTCATATAATCCATAAATACAATCGAGCATTGGTTAGTCCAAAGGACATCACCCTATATTCATAATGTCCATATCGAGTCCTAAAAGCAGTTTTGGGGATATCCTCATCCCAAACTCGAAATCTGATGATAGCCTAATCTAAGATCAATCTTTGAGAAGCAGTTGCCCCACATAATTTATCCATGAGGTCATCAATTTTTGGCAAAGGGTACTTGTTCTTAATCGTCACCTTATTCAACTGCCTATAGTCCACACAAAGCCTCATACCCTCATCCTTTTTCTTTACCAAGAAGGGGCTCCCATTGAGAGGCACTTGGTCTAATAAAATGTTTCCCTAACAGGTCTTCAATTTGTGACTTTAATTCCTTCAACTCTAAAGGTGACATCCTATAAGGAGCGATTGAGATAGGACCCATTCCAGGAACCAACGTAATGGAGAATTCACTCTCTCTCTCTCTTAGGAGGGAACTCTGAATATCCTCTGGAATACATCTGATACTCCCTCACCATGAAATCTTACTCAACTCATGGTTACTTTCAGTTTCACTAGTCGAGAGGAGAACATATCCTGACGTCAACCTTACTAGGGTTAGGTGTCACTAGGTTTAAGTAAAAAAAAGGGAACCATAGGACTTAGAAGGCAGGACAGAAGAAACTTAACATTCCTTCTTACTTTATGGATTGACGACTTCCCACAAACCAACACGGATCTTGTCACGTGTTTTGTCCTCACTTGCACGCTTCCTGGAAAACTTCCCAGGAGGTCACCCATCCCAAAATTGCTCCAAGTCAAGCACGCTTAACCGTGGAGTTCTTTCGTGATGGGATACCGAAAGAAATATGCATCTTTGTTGGCATAGGTAGTACTAATCAATTCATATAAGCCATCCTTAACTGTATAGTCTATACCTATGCAGCCTCAGGGTCCTCTCATTCTGTGTGTAATCGGTTCATTCATGCACTTCTCGTGGAAGCTGCACGAGCCGCTCATTGTCCATGCTTTCTTGCACCTATGATCACTTGGACAATGTAAAAAAACATAGTTGGGCACCAACCAATCCATACCTAAGATTACTTCTAAACCAGTTAAAGGGAGACAAACTAAGTTAGCAAATTCCCTAGTATCTATAAGAAGGGAAGGTTCATGCTTGCATAACAAGTCTTAATAGGACCAGCTGGGAGTGGACACAAAAAGATCATAAGGTAACTCAGATAGATAATTCTAACTTTTGTACACAGTCATAGGATATGAAAGAATGAGTGGTACCCAAATCATATAGTACATCTAAGGTATTACCATTTATTTCACACTTACCTTGGATCAGAATCAGACTGAGAAGCTTCTTTGGCACTTATAGTAAAACGCGCCCTTGTTGTTTTGGCCTAGGGCGGGCTACTGACTTTTCTTGTCGGGGCATTCGAAAATCTTATGTCTTGATTTTCCATAGCCGAGCAATTAATCCTGATTGTCCAGGAAGGCCTTCCCGTGATATTTCCCACATTTAGGGCACTCTCATTTTATCTCTGGACTTGGGGATTGAAGTGCCATGTTTCCCGTGATGCTTTCCTTTGTTGTTGTTGTTGTTGTTATTAGGTGGAAATCCCCTTCTAGATTGATTTACCAGCTTGAATCAGGGGCCTTGGGGTGCTAATCCTCTTCTAGCACTATTTTGCGCATCTTGAGACTTGCAAGCTTCTTGTTAGACTCCTCAGTACACTGACATTTGTTTACCAAGGTAGGATAGTCTCTGATCTCCAAGAGATTTACAGCTACTTCTATATCTTCACGTAGACCCCCTTCATATTTCATGCACTTCCAAGCTTCATTTGGGTCACGTTGGTAAATCGTAGAAAACTTGTAAAGCTTTTCAAATTTGGCGGTATACTCTGCTACACTCATAGGCCCTTGTTTAAGAGCCATAAACTCTAACTCTTTTGCATTCCTCATAGAAGCAGGGAAGTACTTATGGTAGAAAGCCTCTTTGAACATATCCCAGGTAACTTCAGTTGGAAGCTTCAAATAATCTCCTAGTGCCAACCTACCAGGTTCCACACCTTCTAGCATGTAGGTGGCAAAAGCTACCTTTTGGATCTCTGTGCAAGGAAGGATTGAGAAAATCTTTTCCATGACCTTAATCCATTCTTTACCGTAGAGATTAAAGGCTCCTCTAAATGGCGGGGCGCTTTCCTAAACTTAGCAAATTTTTAATATTCCCTATCCATTTCGTTTCCTCCTGAGGTTACCAGTTGGGTTTTGCTCCTCGATGCGGTTCAGCCTTTCCATTATTTGGTTAGCAACTATAGCTTGTTCTTTCATTGCCACGACCATCTCACGAAAGTATTCATCATGTCGGCTTCATTTCCTCTATTCTTAGTATGCCAATTTGAAGTCAATGATTCCTATCACACCAAACAAAATATTGAGTTAATCAGGCTCAATACCAGGCTAAGTGTGGCAGGAACCCACAACATTTCTAACTAGTAGTCACACACACACATATATATATGCATCATAATACATGACACTTGCAACAGAAGCATAGTTGGTCCAATCCTCAGGCTTATAGGATAGTCCTTAATACCATAATGTAACACTCTCCTAATTACCATATTCTACTCGAGTATTAACACATTACGTTTATAGTCTATACTAGTCGAAATATAATGTAATAAAGTACTTTAGACATGTATGTTTCAAAGCTTGTATCTCCATATATGAACATCATTCCCAAGTCTACAACATTTACATCATACTAGCAAACAAACTAGTTAATTCCTAAGCTAGTCAGGACTCAGGATTAAAGGACTAGCCATCGCCTAAAAACCTAGCCTGCTCAGTATTGGTCCAACAAAATTACATATAGATACAAACGGACTTGAAAGCATCTACTAGTACATCAGCTTAGGCTGTAAAGTCCTTACACTACACTACTACTATGTACAAGCCAAGAGTTCCTAAAAACCTTGCATACTCCTACAGGAAGCCATTGGCCATCGGATGATAGCCTCGCCTCTGCCAGGGTGTCAGGACCATCCAGTGGGTCAAGTCTGAGGATGATGATGAAGAGGAGGGTACATCTACTGGAGGAGGTGCTGGTGGAGCAATCGGGATATCAAATACCTTTAGGTGTGCGATATGAAGAGGCACACCGTCATGGGAAAAGCGGGGTCAAACTCAGGAGTAAAGACTGATGCACTGAAAGATTGGCCAAAAAGCACATACACACGGACATGTGAGTAACCTACAGCATACAGGGAATCAAGTGCTTGGTCGTAATTCCACACCCACTGTGGCGAATCAAGGAAGAATACTAATGATGGCATATGCTGAAATCTAGAATACAAGTACATGCAACTAGGGATAAGAATACTATAAAGTTCTCAATAAGGTAATCTCTTAGATGCGATGAGAATATAGACAATAAGTTCATTCACATAAGAATATTCATACAAGATTGTCTGCATCAATACTAAACTGTGTACATCATGTGAAATCAGAATGCAACCACAGTAATAATTTATGCATTGCTATTTAGTAACCATAGAATCCAATTCCTCTCTTTTCGTTAACACAAGAAAGGCTTAATTTCACATCAAAGAGGTATTTATAGTGGATAATTCCACAAAGGACAATAGACTGCTAGGACATGAGCTCATTCCTATTTGTGATCATTGGACTTCATTTTTCCATTTCCGAATCACACACAGTTCTATTGCTAGCCGATACTTCTACTGACTCATAAAATTGCCAGGAAGTTCTTATTCTTGCCTTCCTCTTTATCTCATGTAACACCCTAATATTTAACCCACACGCCTAGGACGTATCAAGATTAATTATTAGTTTTTACTTCCCTTTAAAACTCGTTTGTAAAATTACTTAGCGAAAAATACGGTAAATTTTTTTTCTTTTTTTGAAATGGAATACGTTAAACAAAGTGCGAGCCATTGCGTACAACGTAAACGAAACGTAAAGCGGAAGAACAAATAAATCATACAATATAAAAGTAACAAGGAACACTTCATTCATAAAACATCCATCATAATATCAATCACCATAGTTTAGTACATAACTGAAAATAATAACATATAGTCATACCCACATAAGAATGGGCAGAGCTTGCGGTACATGAAACATAAAGTACAAGAGCGAAAGCAGGAAACATAAACTGCTAATACATGGAAAAGCCCCTCAAAGGATCGATCCCAAGCCAAGACTACTTTCTCCCTCTATACGGGCGCATCTCCAGGTGTCGAGCTAGCCTTCGCTGTCATTGTATCCTCACGCCCCTCCCAATATCCATGGGAACTGGAGGGGCAAATCCCTCCGAAAAGGATGAGAAGGGATCCTCCACGGATCGGTCTCCGAATGCCTCTGGCGAGGAACGTACACGGGTAGCCATGCACTGAAGATGACGGTCGGCACGGCGGTTCTGCCCGTCACCTGGTCGCGTCCCTCGAAGATCAAATCATCGCTGGAGGGAGAGGTTGGGGTGAAGCGAAGCTGGAGACCAAAAAGCAAACGGCGTCCCATGTATGCAAAAATGCGCATGGCACAACGACCCTCAAAATGGTAGGACTGATGATCTGGATCGTAGTGCAACTCCCACGGGTGCGTCAACAAAAATCACGAATGACGCCATCACGTTTGAAGACGTAACGGAAAGAGAAACAAGAGAGAGGGTGAGAATCTTGCTAAAGAATCTCAAGGGAAACCTTCTATCCTAGTGTCATCGTTTACGTCCCCAGGGACCTTGGGTTTATTTATAAAAAGGTTATACATGCAAAGGTTCATTATGAGGTTTTCATAAAAGATAATTATCCAAGGTTCGTGTCTTTTATGATGAATCTTAATGCATGTATGCAGCATACCAACATATGAATGCATGGCAATACTTAGCAACAATAAAACATATCAACAACCATTAAATCACATATATGTGGCATGTAACATCTCATGATCAACCTTTCGCTTTTATAAGCAAGATACTTCTCATCTTTTCTCAGTTCTCAAACTTGTGACATCATGATCTTTAAAACAATAGTAATCGACCCTGATACTAGGCTATGAGCTCATACCTTAACTAGTCATCACTAGTTCTTACTTATCCTCTTGATAAGCGAATCATAATCATAAAAATAATAATCGACTCCAGAGTACGGCAGGGGACCTAAGGAATCACCCATCATGGGACTTTCTTCCATCTTGAAACGCATCAGCTGGTTAAGACCAGTGACTTTGTCCGCTTTGGCAGGCTAATGTCGATGCCCTCACAGTTTTACCTTCTCCTCATGGAGCAGGAGAAATGCGTCTCAGTCCTGAAATACATTATCTGGTTAAGACTAGTGACATTGTCCGCTTCGGTATGGCCCTATGACCATACCCTCCACGGTTTCCTTTCTCCTCATTAGCGGGAGAAATGCTCTCTGCATGTCACATATAAAATCTTTCTTTTCAAAACTTTCTCAAGTCCCTCAAATTTGACAGAAATTCGGCATAATGACTATATTCCAAATTTCCTCAAATTTGACTCATGCCACATAACCCAATCACACATATCATTCTCATGGAACTTTCTCAATTAAATAAATCTCTAATTCATAGGAGTATACTCTTCTAACTCATTCATATTCCACTTTCTCATATATCTCAGCCATAGCATACCACATCAACACAACAATATGCCACAAATACACATATAGGCTCATGTTCATGATAATAACATATTCACATCATTATGAGTATACCTACTCGGTCTCATGCTCACATCACACCTCCTATCTCATGGTGTCTTATGCTTTGGCCCTTACGGGTATTAAACCTGTGTTCAATTATCCTAACCTTCATTATGGATTTTTATAACACCTAAGGGATCATTACCTATAATTCTCTAATGTTTATGCTCCATAATATAACCAAACAGCTCTAGTTATTTTGGGAGAATCTTGCCTTATGATTACGGGTCCTAGAATCTCCGCTTTAACCCTTTCTAAGTTCCATCTTCGCCTAAGGCTCTATAATTAACTCCTAAACCAATTATGAGGGATTCCTACACATATCCACTAATTATAAACCATTTTTCTTAAGTCCAATTATGCGGAAACAAAATTACAAATTTTGTGCATCTAAGTGTTCTAGAATTCACATTTTAAGTCCTTTCTAGTTACTTGTTCTTTTCTAACTTCCCTAAATCATTCCTTGCTTCACTCAAACATAATTTTACACATTTTAACACCATAAAACAGAATTTATACAGTGGCCAAACACCAAGGCGGAACCAAAAACATAAGCCTCATAGAATCACATAATCACATGATTTAAATGCATATAAGTTGCTAGTTTCTCTTGGAATCATTTTAGGAACTCAAAACTCTTTTAGAAACCAATTAATCTCATTGAAATCACTTAAATATGTGCTAGGTCAGTAGCTAAATAATTTAGCTCAAGGAATAGATTTAAAACATAAAACCTTGTTCATAAAGTTCCTTGAGTACACCTAAGCTTAGAAAAATTCCAAGACTTAGACTATGGGCACTTATGATTAGATGAACTCATCCAAGTCCATCATCATCATCACAAGGCCGAAATGGCATCCTTGAAATGCCTCCATTTTCTAAAACTTTATGTAAGATACTTGGGCAAGTCTTTGAGCTCTAGGACATTTAAGTGATGACATAAACTTAAACATGCTATGCACTTATTTTACTCTTCATTAGAAAATAAAGTGAGTGCATAAAATAAATATGAGATGCAACCTCATTATTATCTTTAAAGATTAAGTGATGACTTGAAATATAAACATGAAATGCAAGCTTGGAAATTTAAACATGATAATGCAAGTTCATTTAGTTATTCTTGAGAGTTTAGTGATGGCATCAAAATAAACATGCTATGCAAGGCATAAACATAAACATGTGTGCAACTCATTTTATCTTAGCTAGAGCTCTTAAAAGACTTTAAAGGAACATCACAACCTTAACCCAAATATGTATCTTAACAACATAAAGTGAGCTTTAGAGTTCTTAGCACCAAGACTTCAAAGAAGTCTTTAGTTTTGAACTTCATCATCAAGCTCAAGAAAATAGACACAAAGCTCAACACTTTGTCTAAACAAAATATAAAGAACTAAGTCATATTCTTTATTTTATTGCTCATGGGCTTCAATCTAGAGTAAAACTCTTAGAATGGCTGACCAACTTTAAGGTTGGCAAGGGTAAGCTTAGAGCTCTTTGAAAACATAGGATTAATTTTCTTAACAAAACTTTTGTGATCTACTTAACATTTTTAGCAAACTTTGTTCAAACAAAGGAAAAGGAAACCGAAATCATGAGGGGAAAGGAAGAGGAAACCGAAAACTTGTGAAGGAAAAGGAAGGAAAAATCAAAACCATGAGCAAGAAAAAGAGAAGAAATCACAAGCATATATGGTCCAAGACCAAGTTTCTCAAGCTTTAGAGGTTTTCACATGACATCAACAAGTCATTATCTTGAAACCTCATCATCAAGCCAAAGTTTTTCTCATGAAAAGGCCTCTTGGCCGAAAAGAAGAAAAAAAAAAGGAAAGCTTAGAAAACCAAGAGAAAGCTAGAACTTTTCTTGAAAAAACAAGCAAACACTTGAAGCAAAACCCCTACCTAAAGAAGTCTTTGAAAGGAAGAAAGAAAGCTTGATTCTTGAAGAGTTGAGAAGACAAAATCTTCTCTTGGAAGAGGATGTGTGTTCGGCCAAGAGGGAAGCTCAAGGAAGATGATTTTTCCTTGAGTTTCTAAGCTTGGAAATGGAAAGTTTAAGTGTTTAAGAGATGGTTTATGGTGAGGGAGTGGTGGTTTGTGTGGTGGAATGTTCTTTAGGAGGAAGAAGAAGATGAACAAGATGAAGAGAAATTTGAGAGGAAATGCAAGAAAGTGCAAGAAAACTAAACTTGGCAAATGATCTAAAGTGTAACCAAGTTCTTCCAAGCTTGGTATTTATAGAAATTTTGCAACATGGGGGCTGCACAAGGAAGGATGGTCGACGGCCTTGCTTGGTCTTTGGGGAGGAAAATATCTCTTTGATTGGAATGGGCTAGGCATGGGCAAAGCATAGTTGAAAGCATGGTGAGGTATGACTTGAGGTATGGCCTTTGGAGTGAAATAAAAATCAACATGTGACACTTTTCTTGGGGTGAGAATTCGGCCAGCTTGTGTAGCCAAGGGAAGAGAAGTATGTTCATGTAATTGTGGTTTAGTGATGTGTTTAGGTGTTTCTTTGATTAAGGTTTTGATTAGGAGTTTGTAAGAAAGTGTTTAGGTGAGGTAATTGGCTAATTAAGGTTGTCAAGACTTAATTAGGAGGGTAATCTTGCTAGATTAATAATTTAAAATCATTCTTTTAGTCAAATGAGGTATAGGCACAATTCCTTAATTTAAGGAATTGGAGAGAGAAATACTATTCAAGATTCCATGACTAGGAATCTTGAATTAAAGAATGTAATTAGAGTTTAACTAAGAATCTTAAGTTCTAATTAACCTTAATAAATCATTTTGACTCTAGATTAATTATCGAAATAAATTAATCTTCGATTAGAGCCTAATATTGCTTAGGTTTGCTTAATTACGTTATTAGGTTCACTATACACGTTCTAGGGGTAAAATGGTAATTTTGCACTAAACCTGCTGGACCTTCCTGCTTAACTAAACATCAAAAACCACTCAAAAACATTATTCCAAACTTTCTAGAAAAGTTCCGGGCTCAAATGACACATTTACCTGTGAAAACGCTAGGGTATTTTGGTCATTTTGAGCCGAAAGTTCAGAAAACGAGACTTTCACCTCAATATCAAATGTAACAGATATAATTCCCTTTAAACATTGAGTTGACCCATTCGAGGATTGCCTGCCCTTCCCTTTAATTTTGGAAAAATGACCTTAGGGGCATTTTGGTCATTTGTACTCAATAGAAAAATCGGGCATTACATCCCACATAAGCCTTGCATATGTTTTCTCCACATGTTCAAAATCTCACAACTAAGATTTACATATTCTCTTTTGTCACAATACCTGCATCATGTGTTTCTTTTTCTTTTCTTAAAGGCATGCTTACATTACATGTAAGCATTCAATTACATTAGAGTCTCACCCATGCCTCATAAGCAATTATTTGAATCAACTGGCATGCATTCATATGCCATATACTTAGGCTAAATGTTATTCTATCATTAATTTAAGTCATTCTTGCCATTCCAACACCCTAAGATTTACCATTTTAACAACATTTAATTTCCCTATCAAATGGTCAATTTAAAGGCAAGAAAAAATTCTCCATGACACTTCAATGTGTCCATAAATTGCCATAAAAATTTCACAGCAAAAAGAGTTCTCTAACTATTTTAACAAAATTAGACAATTTTGGCGCTAGAGATCACTTAACCTTAGCTTCAAACCAAAATTCATAATTTTTAACCCAAGCAAATGATTGAATCAATTCAAAGTAAAAATCAAGGTTGAACTTCAACATGTTTAAAACACCCTATAAAAATTTCAAGTGATGATTCAATTATTTGATATGGTAAAAAAATTAGGAAATTTTATAGCCTCTATTCCGACATTTTAAGGCAGCATTTATACCATTTCGGTTCTTGATTTTTTTAGCATAGTTTAACTCAAAATCAGAACCCAAGAAAATTTGTGGTACTAGCCCAAGATGTTAGCTTGAGCATATTTTTTTTTAGCTCACAAAAATGCTTACAACATGCCCAAGAAAATTGTGATTATACACGCCTATAAAAAACATGAAAATCTAGCAAGTATAACTCAACATCCCTTTGACCAACTTTATTTTTTCACAACACCAAACTAATCCACCTATGGAAATACATCAATATCTAGGGGTAACATCACATAATAACTAGATTTTATCACCTTGAAACAAGCCAAAATCAACAAGAACATAAAATCACAAAACAAGACACAAAACCCTACTTTTAGTAACTTAGTGGATTCTTGGCTCCAAGGTGATCCAAACTTGATTCCTTCCACTCCAAGGCTCCCAAACCAACCCCATCTCCTTTCTAACTCAGTGAGAGTGAGGTAGGAAGGTAAGTTTTGGTGAGGAATAGAGATTTTAATCAATTAGATTTGTAGAGATTAAGGTGTAGAACAAGTTTAGGAAAGGAACTTTTTGATTTTAACAAGGTTTGGCTTAGGATTTTTTAGCTTGAAACTCAAGATTGTCAAGGTTTTTGAGAAGAGAAAATGAAGGCTCTCTGATGTTCTTCTTGTTGGCCGAAACTTAAGGGAAGCAATTATGGAAGTTAGGTGTGTCATCTTTATCTTATAAGATGTAATATCATTGGTTGCACATAAAGTGTAAATCTTGCTTTTCATTAAAAGAAATTAACATCAATGGCTAAGATTTGATCTTGCATCCAAGATGAAATCTTAGCCATTTATTTGGCATTTAAAGGGATAAACTTCATTATTTGGTAGAGATTAACTAGCCTTCATGTTAAAAATCGCACATTGAATTTCATCGAACGGTACTATGCCATACTCAGTAATCAGATATTACTCGAAAATTAATTCTAAGTATCAAATTTTTATTTCCAATCATTTCTAACCTTATTCCCATGTTTTTCCAATTTCTAGCATTTCGAGCCCCGAATCTATGGTTTAGCTGTCAGGGCCTGCGGGCCTGCAAAATACTATTCATATTTTTTTTTGTTCATGCATAGAGTCGTTCTCATCATTACTATGCCTGTCAAAATCTTAGTATTCTCATTAACTAAGCCTTAATTAATTTTTGAATAAAATTAGGGTGTTACAGAAGGTGAGGAAAACACTTGGGAATTATAGTTATACATGAAAAGGATCACCTAGGACTATTGCCATATATGAAATTTTGAGGGCAAATTTTTCTTAAGGAGGGTGGTATTGTAACACGTCGAAGTTAGAAGAAAAAATGTGAATAATATTTTTCAAGCTCGTCTGGCGAAAGAAACCTAGAATTGGGATCAGGAGATGCCCATGATTAAGAAAAAATAGGATAAATGTTAGAAATGGTTAGAAATGAAGTTCTAGACTCTGAAGTAAATTTTGGGTAGAATCTATTTTCCCAGAATATGGTATTTTACCTGCAGTGAAATTTTAGTGTGTAATTTCTTACACCGTATGAAACTTGTAGTGCAAGTTTTATACTACTCTTGACAAGTGTATGGCTATGAATGGCCCCACCATTTTCTTTGTCAAGAGTTAATTATAACCACATAAAATTATAATTTTTGTTACAAATTAATATATTTTTATGGTAGAAACTTATAAGACATCTTATATAAGTAAAATAAAGACACAACTTCTCATTTTCTTCTTTCAAGGATTCAGCCAAGACCTTATTCCAGCCTTTTCCACTTCTTTTCTCCATCAAAATTCCAAAACCTAGCTAGAAACCCTAAGTTACAACATTAAGAATCCATAACCAAAGCACAAACTACCATCTACCTCTTGAAATCTTCAAATCAACTTGCTATAAAGAATCCTCATCTCATTTCACCATCAAGTGTAGCCATTGTCTTTGCTACTTAGGAGGAGAGTTTGGTTGATTTGAATTGGAATTTGGGTGTAGAAACCCTTGGAGAAGCCAAGACAAGTGCAAGAGTCTCCAAGTGACAAGTAGGGCTTTTTCAGCCTTTCTTTTTCCAAAACTGATTCTGAAAATTTGTTTGAATGTTTAAGCTTGAGATTTTTAGTTTTATTGGATAATTATACATGGATATTATTGTGTTTGCATGGGTGAAATAGTTTGGTGTTGTTAGAAATTATTTTTGTGAAAACAATTTGTAAGTTATAGTGCTGGAAACTTGGATTTTAAGCAGACATGTGATATTATATGATTTTTCTCACTTAGTAGGAGAATGATTTTGAGCCAAAATTTTTATATGATGAAGATAATGTATAGCGGTAACTTCATTTATTTTCTTGAGTCTATTTGAAGAGGTTTACTATTTTTAAAAATTCAGAAACAAAGGCGGTTATGTTTTTGCCTAAACAACCAATACTAAAAAATTGATTTTATTTAATTATGTTACTATTCCAAATGATCGAATTTTGATTCTAAATTTTTCTAAGATGTTGTGGACACTTTGAGGTCCAACCCTGAATTTTTTACAAAATTTATTGAGTGCATTTGGTATAATAACAAAATTGAGAATTTTACTGTTGGCTGGAATTTAGTGGTTATTGACCTTTGAATTTGTATAGTTTTGTTACTATAGCTAAAGTCCTCATTTTGCTCTAAAATTTTTACAGGACTTCATAGATATATTAAACTAACTCTGAAAATTATTTCATGCATTCATGATGTTTAGTAATTTAACTCTAATTTTCTTTAAGGCTGAAATTCTGGATAGCATGCTAACTAGTTGAAACTATGATGAAATATCAATGACTTGATCTCATTTATACTATGTAAGTTTGTTGATGACATTATGTACATGTAAATAAGCAATGCCCATGCCAATTGCTCCCATATGAAAAGAAGATTGAGATTATAGTTTGAGATAATGAATAATATGTATGCATGGTATACCATGTAAGTCAGAGGTTGACGCTATGCATATATGATTATGATGGTTGTGCATGTGACATGGAGCATGACATATGAATTAAGAGATCCTCTTCACTCTAAGTTAGGGAAAGTAAACCTAGTTAGGAATAGATCTGTTGAGAGTCGAAGAAAATAAATCTGATAATCATATATAGGAATGAGCTATCTTAAAAATAGTCTATTACCTAAGAGTGGAATAAGCCACTATATGTCAAAGGCATGTAAAATCAGAGATCCCTTTGATATGTCAATGGCACGTAAAGATGAGATCTCCTTAGGTGTGTCAAGGGCACATAAAAGATAAGATCCCTTTCATATGTCAAGGGCACGTAAAAGATAAGATATGTATGAGATCTCCTTCGGCATATCAAGGGCATGTAAAGATGAGAAAGATGTATATGCCTTCAACATACCAAGGGCATGTAAAGATGAGAAAGATATGAGATCCCTTCAACATATTAAGGGCACATGAAGATAATATCACTACCAAAGTAAAGACATTCATTGTATTCACCATATGCATGCTCATATTATATTGAATTATTTGTCTAGCATTAGTTACTATGAGCTTGAGCATTATGATATATGAGAATTAAGTGATTGAATGTTAAAAGAAACCCACTTTAAAAAGATGATTTTTTTCTAACTTTGGGATGTTACAGGAACATCCCAACTCACAATTATGTCGAGGAACAAATCAATCCCTTAGAATTTGAAGTCTCCAATTGGTCTCTCATGGTTTGAATAGAGCTATAAATTGGTCCTTATGTACAATTCCATACAGTGTGTTTTTAATTGAATGAACATGTATGGAGGGACCAATTTGTCCTCTTTTTTGAATTGTGATGAACCAATCTGAACTTTCAAATTCTAAGGGACCAATTCATCTCCAATATAATTCTCATATACCAAAATGGGTATTTAGCCACAAATAAATATATCTAGCCAAGCACCTCACCTTAGTGCGCTCTGTGTTGTTTATGAAGAAAAAAGATAAGTGAATGAGAATATTCATAGACTATAGGTAGTTGAACAAGGTAAGGAAAAAATGGTACCCTTTGCCTTACATTGATGACTTATTTGATCAGCTTTAGGGGCAGTGTGTTTTCCAAGACTAACAACCTCTGGTTGGTTACCATCAGCTGAAGATAAAGGGTGAAGATGTACCCAAGATGACCTTCGGTACTCGTTATGGACACTATGAGTTTTAGGTGATGTTCTTTGGGTCTACCTGTGCCCCGTAGCCTTCATATATCTAATGAACAGTGTTCAAGCCGTTCCTAGATCACTTTGTAATTCTCTTTATTGATAACATCCTAGTGTACTCTAAGAGCAAGGAAGAACATGAGCAATATTTATGGAGACTGTTGGAGACTTGAGGAATAACTAGTTGTATGCCAAATTCTCTGAGTGTCAGGATTGGCTTGAGCAAGTGGTGTTCTTGGACATGTATTGTCTAACAATGGCATTTAGTGGACTCAAAAAAAGTCAAGGCCATATAGTAATGGCCAAGGCCTTCCATCCTTTAAGATTTGTAGTTTCTTAGGGTTAGTAGGATATTGCAAGAGGTTTGTCAAGGACTTGTTCAAGATAATAGAACCATTGATTATTAACCCAAAAGGGCCAGGTTCTAGTGGACAAATAAGTGTGAGGAGAGTTTCCAAGGTTAAGACTCATTTGACCACAGTGCCAGTGCTAGTGTCACCTTTATGGATAGGAGGTTTCTCATGTTTTGCGATGCTTTGAGAGTTAGGCTTAGTTGTATCCTTATACAGCTAGGTAGGGTTGTGGCTTATGCATATCTACAGGTTAAGAAGCATGAGTAGAACTACCTCTTGCACATGATCTTGAGATGGCGGAGTAGTCTTTGCCTTGAAGATTTGGAGACATTACCTGAATAGAGAAACTTATGAGATCTTAACAGATTACAAGAGCTTGCAGTGAATCTTTCAACAGAAGAACTTGAATCTAGGCAATGCCGAAAATTAGAGTTATTGAAAGATTATAATTGCACAATTTCCTAGAATCCAGGCAATTCAAATGTTGTAGCAGATGTTTTGAGCAAGTGTATATGGGCTTTACCCATATAGCACCAGGAGATAGCCGCTAGCGGGGGACATCTATGAGTTAGAAGCCAAGGGAGTTCAGTTTTGAGATGACCTTAAGGTCCCTGAAGGCCCAGATGCATGAGTAACCCAAACATGTAGAAGCAGTGTTGCTACACCGCTATAGTAGTGGTCATAGACCATTATAGCAATGCTCCTCCGTAGAACAATACTAAAACGATATGGTTTTGTTTAATGACCCCTACCCCTATATAAACCCTTCTCCCACTTGGGTTTCTCAACCAAACCAAGAATCCTAGCTCCTAAACCCTCCTTCCTCCCTCCACTCCCATCCTTCATTAATCCTACCTCCTCCAAGCTCCAAGGTAAGGATTGTTTTGTGTTAGATTCATTTCCCTCCTTCTTTCTCTATGTATGGGTATTATTGTTTTCTCATTTTTCAACAAGTAGATGTGCTCCCCAATATTGTTAGAGTTGTTTTAGAGTTCTCTAGAGATTAATCTTAGGTCTATGTTATTCTATGGTAGTTGTTGGTGCCATTCTAAGCTCTCAAGGTTGATGGTGCCCACATACTCCTAACCCCAACCCGTAGAGGGTTCAAATTCATAACTTTATTTTCTTATCATTATGAGTATTTGTAAGCATTATGACCTTTAAACATGAAATTAGAAATGAGAATATGTATAGACTATGATTTTGCAAGTTGTGGAAAAGATAATGATTTTGACTATAGCATGGAAAATGTATTTTAGAAAATCATGGGACCATAATTTTTTTGTTGTATGCTATGAAAATGTTTATATGCTCAAGGAAAGATTTAACTGGAAATATGTAGTGTAGCAAGATGAGTGTTTTATCAAACATGTTTTTATAAATTTATAACATCACTATGTTTTCAACATAGTAATTAAACTCTGACTAGGTTTAACCCTTTAGCCGAAAATTGGTGATCGGTTCCTCTTAATGGATCGATTAGGTAGTACTCGTCAAACCCACATAAACCAGCCAGGCCACCACCAAACCGTACGCCCATGCTCCTCTATGAAATGCACTATGCACTATGTGAAGTGTGCAATAAATACCTAAAAATCCATCTTGGGGATCAAACTCAACACACTTTGGAAGGGAAAGAGCGCTTCTACCATTTAGCTAGTTTTGCTTTTGATATATAACGTCCCATACATATATATATATATATGTACTACTGCACATTGGGCCTTTACTAACATTTTGTTGCTAATACTATTCAAAGTGTTACTAAATGATCTCACTCTCATTTCGTCTCACACTATTCACGGTTCAATGGATTGACACAATAATGATGCATTATGGTTCTTGCTCGTAGTAGTGCGAATTCGATTTCTTTCCGTCTCACTCTTGATCTTTCTCATTCCAAGTTTGTGAGTTTTGTGAATCGGTACTGTGATCATGATCATGATTATGAATCCTAGTAACATCCAAGCTCAAATCACAGGATTGAAATCGGTGTAGAGTTGTGTGAATCGATGCAATATTTTTGGTGTTGCAGATTATTCTTGTATTCTTCTCTCAAATCACATTAAAGCAATCTAGCTTCATTTCTCTCATTCAGGTTTGTACTCTTTTTTTTCTTCCTTAGATTCCTTGGATCTTGATCGCATATTTGATATTTGGAAGAAACATAGTCTATATTAGCTCTCTTTGAGTGCAAATACAGTTGGGTTATTTGAGCATGTAATGTGTTTGATGAAATGTCTTACTCATTTTAAAGATTATTTTGCATGTTTATTTGGTGACTTTAAATGGTGTTTGTTGTTGTTAATGTTTTATTGGAGACCACATCTTTTTGTCTTATTGCGTTTGAATTAAACACTTTAACAAAAACTTCTATTATGTTAGATTGGTGCTTTCATTGAATAGCATGCCACAACCAATAAGATTCCAACCATTTAATCTTCAAGAAGTTCAGTACTTACTCTATAGTTAAACTTGTGATTTATCACTTTGACTTATATAATTGTTTTTCATCCATATGAATAATTTATTGTGAAGCTTATCATAGTGATGTTGACCATGCCGAGAAGAACATCTTTCTTTTGTTGGACTTATGCTTCAGATTTAGGGTTTGTGATGATCTGCCACGTGACTAGTCAAATTTCCAAGTGATGACCATTAACGATTCATATTATGCTCTGTTTGCTAAAGAGCTTGCTGGTGATCTTCTTTTTGTTTTCTTAAAAGAAAAACTAGCAAAGTATACTTACTTTATTTCCTTTTCTTTATCTTTATGTTAGATATTGATTTTCTTACTAGATAGTCATGGATAAAAGTTGGATGATTGAACTTACAGTGTTATGGCAAGCAAGCAAGCAAGGGAAAACTTCATGGCCAATAGCTCTATGGAGATATCATCTATGAGCAAGAAGAGAAATTCGGTTCAAGCCCCAATCAATCTCCTTTTACATCTCAATTGACACATAAACGTAAGGTTTCATGGCTAAGGCTCTATGGAAGAAATCCTTGGTGAGCTAGAGGAAACTGCATCAAGCCCGTGTCAAACACCTTTAGCATTCCAATCAAACAATGAGAGTAAGTAATTAACACCAAGTCCACATTGAAGTTGTTTATAGTAATAATATACGAATTCTTGATCGTCTTAAGCTCATGCTAATGCTGTATACATATTTAATATTGAGAATGAATTCTGCGAACTCTATACTTGTGACTCTAATATCTACAAATTAGTCAATATTCTCTAGTCATTTTACTATATAGCCGATGTTGTTCTGGGTGTCTTGCATCGTCTTCCGTTTTAATTTTATGTCACTTGCTTCAAAGTGTGATTATATGCTTAATTAGAATCCCCAATATATATGTGGTTTATAAAAAGATAAAATCCTATGTGTTGAAGCATTTTTGGCAATGAGTTGGTTGCTAACTTTGTTGACTTGACATTGTAGGTAGAGAAGCATGATCAACACAAAAAAGGAGTAAAGAAGAAGAAAAAGGTTACTGATATGAGTGAGTCACATAGCCCAACTCTATTGCCAAGGCCAACACTTAAATCCGTTGATAAGTAGTTGTACAAGGTCTTACCAAGTTTTTGTTTTGCAAAGACTAAAAAGGTCCAGCCCCATTAGCCCTTAATTAACTTTTACTTTAGATTTTGACTTTGTTCAATAAAGTAGTGAGTTGCTGAAGTGTTTGACTAGCCCTTAATTAACTTCTATCCTTATTATTTCAAAATGGCTCATTTTAGGTAAAGAGTAAAGTTTGGAAGCATGGTGAAGTAGCTGGAAGTGCTTAGATTACAAACTTGCAATCACCAACCTTCATTAGAGGGGCATCATTCTTAAGACACAAGAAGCATCAGTGACTCTTTAACAAGCTAACTTGCAAGGGAAAAGAGGAACATGTACATTTTTCACATAGAATTGTGAATACAATACATTTATTTGGTTTAAGTGATACATGTATCAAGATCCAATAACCAGCCACAACAAGTAATAAACCTCTTTATTAGTACACTTGGAACCTGAAACTAGTATCTATTTTCACTTTTATAATAAATAATATCTTGTCGATTGAAGGTTAAAAATGTTGTTAGGTCAGTTTTGCTTCTTTAGCATGTGCTTTCTTACCTGTATAATGCTTTATTTGATCGGATGTTAATGGTTGACTAGTTAATTGCTTATTGCTTTCCTTTCAATTTGAAAAAAATTCATAAACTTACGTTGTTTTTATGTCTCATTTTAGACTTCCTGCACTTAAAATGCTGATATTTTAACATTTAAATTGGTAATATTTATAAAATGTTGTAAAAAGAGAGTAGGAGGTAACATTTTTAAATGTTGCAAAACAGGAAATTAGTAAGATTTTAAAAGTGTTGTGATATATATGTGTTTTTGTAACATTTTTCAAATGTTACAAAATGCATCTATTGTAAAACTTTTAAAATGTTAGTAAAAATATAGAAAAATGTTGCTAAAACTCTTTAGCGACATAGAGTACATACCACATTTGTAAAAATTTTAGTAAAAGAAATAGCAACATTTTTTTATGATTTTGCAACATTTATTAAGTGTTATTAAAAATCAAATTCCTAGTAGTGATACTTAGTTGCATTTTATATACTGAATTAATTAAATCCAGTTCACCAATTCAACCAGGAACCCACTGGTTGAACCAATGACTCTATGACGTGGTGTCTTCGTCATGTTAATGACTAGGTCGTGTCTAATAACTATGTCATGATTTGAGATTTCAGACTATATTTTAGAATATTCAGTTAAGGTATATATTGGGAAAATGTGAATGAGAGTGTGACTTAGCATCAAGAATGCATATGTTATTATGAGTTCAGAGTTTTTATGATTATGAACCATATTATTTTAAAGTATGATATTAGAGTTATCAAGTTATGAAAATATGCTAGCTTGAGATATGAATTTGGAACTTTTGATATGATTCACAGGAACTTGCGAGATATATACTCCGTGAGCTGGAAATTGAAATGCCTACCAGATGGTGATCCTTATGATTTCACAGCCACAATTATGTTAAAGTCAGATTGTTAGAGTTATATGAATCCAGCTTCTAAAGTATTAAGAATTTTAAGAGTTTTCATATCTAAATGGATTTTGTTCAAACTAGTTTAGATGGTAGATATAGAGAAACAATTGTAAGTTAACGGAGTTATTTGTTAACCTTGGTATACTAAGTTGCATGCCAAGGGCCAGAGGAATTCAAGATGGGACCTAGTGAGGTGCCCTAAATATCAGATAATTGTTATGTCATGGTTGACATGCATAACCAGAGAACTTATTGTTATGCCACATATTTTGTGGATAACTAAAGAAATTCAAAGATAGTTATTATTATTATTATTATTATTATTATTATTATTATTATTATTATTATCATGTTCAACTTACTGTTTCTCAGGCTTTATTGCACCATTAGTTAAAATGATTTCTTGATATATTATGAGTTTAGGAATGCTTTTCTATGAATTTACGAATTCAGATGTTTTTTTATATAGCTGTGTATGTAAAAATCAATTGGTTTATGATTGCTGCATGTATATTGCATTATGTATATCTGTTAGTTGTCTTATGTGGGTGATGGGTAATAACTCACTCACTAAGTCTGTTACCTCACCCCTCTCCCTTCTTTCTTCCAGTTAGGTGTTGACATAGCTTAGTCACTTTTCCAATTGCCCGCAACCGTCCTAGTGGTGAACTTTACTTTAATTTGCAATAAGGCTTAGATTAGGACTTTGTTAGAATAGAGTACTCCAGGAGACATGGCAGGATCCTAGCCATGCATTTATTTTCATATCAAGTATTTAATTTCAGAGTTAGAAACATTTATGTATATGTTTACAATTTTCAAGTATGGATTTGAAAAGCTAGAGATGAGTTTGTGATTGGGTTTTCAAGTGTCAAACAGATTTTTAGAGTATGAGTAAGATATTTTCAGAGTTTTGTATATTAAGTACCTCAGTTTTATGAATTCAAATATTATGTTTTAATTATAGAAAATGATAATGACTTAGAGGAAAACCATATTTTGAGTATGCTATTTCGATAATTCATATATTGAGAGAAACACATCAACTAGAAAGCTTACATGGGGATGAGATTCACGTGCAGCTCACGTTTCCAAGTTGGGTTATGACAAAGTGGAATCAGAGCCATAGGTTTCCTTGCATAGTACTGGTGTTTATGTAAATTGAACTGCAGCCATTTGCATCGATGCAATGGTATTTGAGGTATTTAGGAAGAGTCAATCATGTCTAGGTTCAGTTAGAGTCCATGTTATTCTTTGGAACTCTTGACCCGATCTTACATTTTTCCCTTTTCTTAGATAAGCTATGCCACCTGCAAACCGTCGTTATCACTATCATCATCACAGCAATACCATACGGTTAGCACTAGTAGCATCTGATGCCTGAACGAGCCGTTTTATATCTAGTAGAGGTGGTAGGTGGGCATATTAGAGCTGGAGTGTGTTAGCAGGGGGCACATTAGGCATGACAGCTTAGAGGGGGTTGGCAACAAGCACCATTGGCTTGGGCCACTTCCCTAGCATTCTCTGATGCACCCAGTGGTCATTGACCCAGAAGTCAAGGAGATAACTAGCCAGAAAGGCAGAGTTTAGTGTAAGCCAGTTGGCCACCCCTAACCTATTAAAGGTGCAGGAAACATCACAAAGGCTAGTGCCTAAAAGGCTTATCTGCATGCTATGGATGCGATTTGGAGGGCACAAGAAAAAGATTACTTGCTTCTCTAGGAAGTAACAGTTTAAAGGCCAGAGCAACCTAATGCTCTAGTACAGCCTTCTCACCCGTAGTTGAGAATCACGAAACTAACCTAGCTGATGGAGGTTCGCACGCAAGCGGCTTATTATAGCAAGTAGAGTCACGATAAGACCGTATGTCATGTGTATAGGTATATTGTAGGATTGGTGATTGGTTTCTAATGTGTTGAATTGTTTTAAGTGACTTTGATGGCATGAACCTCACGTATGCCATGTTTCTAAGACGAGTGGGTTCATTATTCATGTTTAAACGTGCCTTTGAATGAGAAGAGTATAGCATGCATGTGGATTATGTTAAAAAAAATTATATGAATTGGTAGGCAAATTTTGAGTATGCATTGTGAGTCGTTGTGTATGTGGATTGCATCAGAATGTTTTTAATCACCTTTTGTTTTCCTTTCTCCCGATTATATGCATGATGTGAAAGTGCTACAAGTCATGAATGTTTTATTACTTGTGATTAGAACTAACACGAATAAATTATTGTAAGTTTTTGCCAAAGTACAAGTGATATGTCTATGATTGTATGCCTGTGGCTTCATGAATGAAAATGTAAAGTTGCTACGTATCGTGAACGATGGGTAAAATAGTTTTCTTTGGTGCATTCATGATCACGAAAATCCATGGTCTCTAGTTTGAAGTTTTTGAAATGCTACTACGACAAGTAGGCATGAGGCAAAATTTGATGGTTATGTTTTGTGAAGTTTATGATTGCTTGAGGATTTCAATAAATGTTTTGCAAGATTCTACATGGAAAGTTTTTCTCAAAGAATTTTTATTAACATTACATTACCATGATTAGTTTTCAAAATAGGAGAAGGGAAATTTGAAACACATTTTTCTTGTGTAGATTTAAGATGTATAGATATAAGTGTTTTAAACAAGTTTTGTTTCATGCTCATAGTGAATAGCTTGGGTTAAGATTAAATGCTTCAAAAAAGTCATGTTTTGATTGAAGATGTTTTCCCTTCCAAGTGAAATGTGTAAAGGGTATTATGTGAAGCTGTGTAATGTGAATAGAATCCTGTATGTTTGTATGATAGTTTTACTTGGGTTGGCATTGCAGTTTGAATCTTGAATGTAGACAAATTGCATAATAAGGTTGAGGACTCATGTGCGTGAGATGCATGCTCTTGTAACGACTCACCTTTTTGTATTGTCTCTGAAAAAATAATTAATCATGAATAATCGGTAGGGAGTTTGAAAATTTCGACAGAACGGTTATGATCGAAATAATATAAGGATTCTAAAAAAAAATTATTTAATATTATAATTAGAGATATAGAATAAGACCTATAAGTGGTATAAGGACATTGAAAAAAAATACTAAAGTTAAATAAATATTTTAACCCAGGAAATTATTTAGGAATCAATTGGGTACCAAAATAGTAATAATTGGTACATCGAGGTAGTAATAACCAGGACACCAAAACACTAAGTCTGGTAAAAATAATGGATATTATCCGATCCCAGATAATTTTTACTCATGACAATTAAATAAATATAAATATTTTTAATACTGATACAAGGAAAATTGATCCGAAAATATTAATTTCCTTACTTTCTCTCCAAGTTAGTAACTTTATAAAAAGAAAAAAGGAAAGAAATTTCATTTCTTCTCGCTTCATAGAACCACGTTTTTCCACCTCTTTCTTCTTCGTTGCTTTCTTTCTTCTTCACTTTTCCATTTTCTAAATTTTCTCTTTGAAAAAAACTCCTCTAAACCACCATCACTACAAAGGATACTCCTAGGTAAGCATCTAAACTACTTCAAGAACATCTTCTCTACATCAAAATCAATTGAAAACTTTGTTTTTCCTTGCAATTGGTCCACATGGTAGCACAAAACAGGGGCTGAAAAGAAAGGGGTTTGAGGCTGGATAAATAGAAAAAGAACTAGAGAAAAAGCTTGAGGAGGGTAGAAAATTATTCTAGTCTTTTACTTCATGATGTTTGGCTATTTTGCTAAGATAAGTGCTTGAACTTTGTATCTTTGAAAATTTAAAAGCAATTATTGTCCAAGGAATGTTGATTCATAGTAGAAATAGCTTGAAATCCATCGTAGGGAACTTGGTTCAATCGTTGAAAAATTGATAAGAATTATTGCTAACCAAGAGATGTACTAGAATTATTGATGGTATAAAAATCTATTAAAAGCCTAGTGGACTTTGCAGAAAAACATCACAATAGTATACAAAATGTTATGGGAAATATCTCATAAAAGTTAAAGAGAGACAATATACATATTCAAGAGATGTTAATAGAATATTTCATAAGAGTTTAAGTAGATTTCACGAAAAAGCAAGAGAAAAAAATCTCAAAGTAAAGTATGCAAAAATAGAACCTTTAAGGAATAAATCTTACTCAACAACTATGAGAATTTTCATACAAAAGATAAAGATACACATGAAGAAAGGAAACTTAAGGAAAACAAACCTTATGCACTATAAATTGCTTAATGGTAAGCTCATGGATTCACGGGTAGTAGTAGACGTGCTACGCCCTTAGAACTATATCAGGTTGTAATCGTGACTGCTACATCGTTATGAGGGAAGAGATGTACTGAGAATAGCAAGGCTATTGAGATAAGATGTAGTAGACATACTTCATCTAGTGAACTATATTAGGTTGTAATACGATGACATTACATTGCTGAGTACGATCCATTCGAAGTATATTAGAAGAGTCCTATGAGTTCTACCATTAAGTTTAAAATTATCTAATAAAATTAAGTCACAGGAAATAATGATATTAGTTACTGAGACCTTTATATAAACAACCGAATATACATTGCTTATTTTGCATTAATGTTGAATATCATTGAGTAATAAACTGTATTTTGCTACTGGAAATCATTGATTATCATCCCTATTGTATGATGTATTTTATATAGATGGCCTTGATTGTGTTCTTTCTCAAGATGCCTAGTTGCAATGGCATTATGACCCGAAGTTAGGGCCATTGTACCTGGTCGTTAAGTCTTATATCCGTGTCTATGTACTATTTGCTCACCCGTTCGCTACTACTTTATGAGTCCTACTATTGATCCAGCGTCCTCTTTTTTCGCTTTTCGCTGTATATGACTCATCCACCACAGCCACCATAGCCTCTGATAATGCTAAGTCTGATCCATTATAGGAGACATCTTCTAGTTCCTCTACTCCTTCCTAGGTAGTAGGGACTAGAAGGGCTATCTAGCTGATGTGCCTAATGGGCACTACTCTCCACTTACTTGACTGGTTATGGTGTATCCAGTTTGTTTATAGACATAGTATGGCTTAGTGTCCCTCATATTATCTGACTATCATGGGCTCTTACTTCTGACTTTTTGCCGAGCCATAACCGAGGGACTTAGGTTTATCTGGATATAGTTGGTTGTATTTTGTTAGGCCTAACCCGGATTAGGTGGTCGCTCGAAGACCAGGGTAGGGTTATTTATAATAGAGACGTAATTAGGTGTGAATGTATATGGTATAACTGGATGACTTAACTTACACTGGATGTGATATAAGATGTACATTATTGTGTGACCGACTTTTTGGAATGCACACTACATTTTTTGCTATTTCTATACGTTGATTATTATGCTGAACGGATTGCGAAACAAGAGAAAATTTGTATAGCTTTTAGTGCAAGGCTCCTACTTATTACAACTCATACATATGTAACTCATATAGTTAAAAGAAAAAATAAAATTTTATAGGTAACTACTACTTACTATAATGTTATGACTCGAGCATAGCACTATAGTAGGATGTGTGTTACATTATGGTATTAGGTCTATCCTCTTAAGCCTAGGGATGGTCTAATTTGCTTCTAAAGCATACTCTGAGATTTTAGTGTCATGCAATAAAATCTTATCTGCTTAGATAAGGCGTAAAATTTTATATGCATAGTCTATACTCTTTCGATATTTTAGTGTACTCTTCCAAAAATTTGGAGCATTCTTCTCAATATTTGTAAGTTCTATTTCTCAAATACAGGAAACACTTTGTTCAATTTCATGTCTCTTTATATTTCATATGCTTTATGTTATGCAACATATATATAATATATATATGACATGATATATATGATATATGATTTGATTCAGTAATTTACTTGATATTACTTACTCAAGTTAGTGTTTTATGATTCAAGTTGGTAAGCAAGGTTAACCTAGTAGCTAAAGTTTCAACGATTGGAGTACGCATATAGCATCAGAGAACAAAATAGACAAAACATTTATTTTAGTTACTCTAAAATTTCAAGTCACACAAATTGATCTTTAAAAAAGATCTCAAATTATTTCTTAAAAGATTAAATAGTTGAACATATTGGTTCCTTTTAAAAATAAAATATTTATTAGACAAGTTAGTTTCTCTAACTTAACTGAATAAGGGATTAACTTATTCGATTATTTAATTTTATAGAGATCAATTTATTTAATTATTCAATTTTATAGAACCAATTTATGAGTTTAGTTGTTGGGACCAATTTATTTTTAGAGTTTTTATTTTTCACGTATGCGACTTAAAATTTTAGAAGCAAAAGGTGGATTTTGTCAACAAAATATAACCTCTACAGCTCAACTCGAAATTTTCGAAAATCATAAGCATACTGGGCGAGGAGGACGTGGCGGACAGGGTTACGGCGGCGGGTTCATCGCTTAATAGTTAATAAAGGGCGTCCTACTGCTTGACTGCGTGCCATTCAGTCTGGGGTTCTGAATCGACTCCACTGAAAAAGGAAGAAAAAAAAAAAAACAAAAAATGCAAGCCTTGTCGATGAGGCTGAGCAACAGGGCTTCTTCCACTTCAAAGCCTCTCTTGTTCAGATTACTCTTATCCTACTACCATTATTCTTTCTCTTTTTCCTCCAACTCTAGTTCACTGTCACTGCCTTCTTCTTCTGCTCCCTCACCCAACTTCAGAATTTTCACCTCTCCATGGTCCATCATTCAATTCCGCGGAATCAAAGTCTCAGCTTCTGATGTATGTATGCCATTTACAAATTATCTACTTCATCCATATTTCAATCTTATAATTCATCAATCATCTTTAATCTTTATCATAAATCATCAGGTTAGAGTCGGAAACATAATTGAGAAGCAAGGTTAGCTTATGTTACTTTGCTTTGCTTTGCCTTTTGAATCATACTGTATCTGTATTTTGCTCTCATTTAATTTACTGGTTCAATAATTAGAGTGCCAACATATAATATAGTTCACTTGCTTTGCTTTGCTTCCAGGCCGCTTTTTCGAGGTAATTACGAATTTCTACAATTAAAGAGTGTTGGATCCAACAATCACTTACCTCTTTTCGTTAAATCGTTGTGTGCTTGTGAACCTCTCACGTCAGGTTCTTAAAGCAGATCACTCTCATGAAGGAAGAGGAAAAGCTACAATCAAGGTTTATTCTGACATTTCTTGTCTTTTTTTCATATCTATTTATTTATTTATTTTATTTTGCCTTTCTCACTCAACAAGGCTCATCATATTTTTCAACATTACGCATAGAAGTAGGATTCGCCAACTCCTTCTTTGCACAATATAGTTTGCCTTCGTTTTGTGCAACACTTCTTCCTTTGCTGGAGGAAAATTTAAAATTTTCACCCACGATGGTGACTTTCTTCTTTTTCCTCACTTATCAGAAATATTGATGAAGATAATAGAAAACACAAACTTTTTTTTTTTTCCAGAGTGAAAATAGAAAACAGAAACTTCTATATGAAGTATGAACAAATAAAAGTTTCTCCTATAGTCATAGGGTGAGTTTGTTTAAACGTGGACAAAAACTGTTTTTATGATATAGCCTTTTTTAGAGATGTGCGTGTGTGTGGGTTTTTGCCCAAAAGCTACTCTTATCAGTTTATGAAACAGGTACTAAAATAGTTTCTTTGATTCTATCTTTATCTTTTTCAAATAAAACTTATCTAATTGCTGTCTCAGTAGTCCTATGCGGCTCTAGTAAGATTGGCTCTGGCTCTAGTAAGATTGGCTCCATAACCAGTTGAAGGATGAATCCACATGTGGTTTCAACCAATTTTTTTTTTTACTTTTATTCATACCATAAAATTAAAAAGCATTTTTTTTTTCCTTAAGTAAAACTCAAACAAACATCCTGTAATTTTTCTTTCCCACTATATATATTGTTTATGTTATAAATTTGTGGAGACTAACTAGTTATTCTTCACAATGAAACAATATATGCATAAACAGATTTTTACAGAGAAAATGCTAGTTGGATTGTGTTGGGAAAACAAGCACATAGCTAATAGGACAACAATTTTCATAGAAGCTGTACCATTGAAGAATTTGGGTCAACTACTATGTAATGAATGAATAAATTTTCATGAAATTTACCTCTGATGTTAATACAGTGTCTCAAAGGGTCAAAACATATTTGTTTGATTTGTTTAAGTAATGTTGTTTTCTCAAGAGGGTGTTGATTTTGGTTTTATCACAGTCTGCTATTTCTTAATTTTACTTGATTGAGTTTAAAAGGTTGTTATATGGCTTTAATATATTTGAATCATGGTACTTGTCTGTCAGTTTTTATTAGTCAAGGGCATATGATTAAAAGACATCTCATTTTGCTTGATTTTCCAATTGCCGTACTTCTTTGTGATATTGTTTATAGATATAGTTTTTAAATTGTAACTTCTGAACTCCTACTTTTAATTCCATTCCTAACTGAATTTAGCTATTTCTGATAGTAGGTGGAACTTCGTGACATTGGCCAGGGGAACAAGGTAACACAAAGAATGAATACAGATGAGGATATTGAAAGTATGTCCGTCTATATGTGATATGTCACTCAAAGGAAAATTGCTAATAAAACTAATATATATTTTGTGTATTCTTTGTAAAATGTCTATTTAGTCATTGATCCAGATATTATTCTCGGTAGCTGTTTGTTATGGCTAGGACAGCTCAGGCCTGCTTACATTTGACTTGTAATCCTTTTCTGTGCTCACAAATCATAAATTATTGCAGGGGTCTATGTTCAGGAAAAGACTTTCATGTATATGTGCATGGATCATGATGGAACTGTAGTACTAATGGAGTGAGTTCTGACACATTTACTCTTTTTTGCTTCCAGTATTTCATGCTATGCTGTAAGTGCAAGGAATTATTTATGAGCAAAGTTAATTAATATGGTTTCTCTATGTAACTGTGGCCAGCCCTGATACATTGGATCAAATAGAAGTTTCCAGAGATTTGTTCGGCAAGAATTCTTTATATCTGCAAGGTGGATAAATGCTACCCCTGTTCCATTATTTGTCATTGCTCTTTTTCTGTCAATTATATTCAAATACAGCAGCTTTTCAGCTGTTTTTAATGCTTGTATAGTCACACTCCTAAAGATAGCATCCTTGTTTCAATAACCTACAAATGTGCACCAATTATTTTCTTTGTCATAAATGCTAATTACTATGGCTTATTGTCAAATCCACTAACCATTTTTTTTCAAAAAAAAAAGAAAAAAATTAGCATATCAAACCCACTATTCTAGTGCTGCTTAATCAATGTCATGCATAGTGCCCAAGTGTTTTCCTTGAACTTGTGCTACCAATTTTCAATTTTCTAGTTTACTTTGACAAGCACTTCTGATGTAAATGTTCATTCTTGTCTCTGCATCATATAGCTTCTTAAGTATCTCCTCCATTGCTTTCTTTATCTGGTGCATCCTTAATGCATAACACTTCAAGGTTTGCACTTGTCTATGTGGTGTTCAATTCACTTGCTTTGATCACTACCATTAGTTTTATTCTTAGTTCACCTTTATTTGTTCTCTAGCATCTTTAAGTGGAGTCAGAGGGTGTTCATGGTATTGGTTTAGTTTGACCTGAACCCGGATGAATAATTTTGGTGTGGCAGTGTCTTTGAATCCAGAAGTGGTTGAGGCATGACCCGATTAATTATCCAGTCAAACTGGCTCAATCCAATATTAAGACAAAAATGTACAAATTTTGACATTGTACATAGTTGAGTCATAAAATTTTGGAAGTAAGAAGCAAATATTAAGTGATGCTTTATTATATATTTAATAACAAATCTTATCAATACAAAAATATTATCATGAAATGTAGTAATTTGAGTCTAGATGTCTTATAATTTATCACTAACTTTCAAAAAAATACAAAATGATATGTGGGATTGTGCTAGGACTGGTTCAGGGATAGAGATAAAATTGGGGAAAAAATGCCAGAATAATCGGTGTATTGCTTGGGGAACATTTGACAATGTGTCAAAGAACCCTAACCCTAGAAAATCAGTAGAAACACTATGGGGATGTGTACAACTCCTAAGGAAGAGTTAAAGCTCCTCAACTCTCTCCACAATTCACCAAATGACCAGACAAGGGACCTTCTTAGCCTCAGACTCTTTTTTATTCCCCTAACTACTTTTTGTGCCTCCTGTAAATCTGTAACTAACTTCCTATCCTTCTGTTGCTGTGTTGTCTGCTACCACTTCTCTGCCCAACTCTTCCAGCCTTCTACTCATTCTTACATAAACCTGCGCCACAAATGATTTTCTAACAAATTGGGCCATGCCAATCTGAAGTGTGACTAGAATTTGGCCCAAAAGTGCACTAGGAACATTTTTCATTGCCCAAAGCTGGCCCAGCTAGCTTTTATATGGCCTTGAACACCTGCCCATGCTCTCGTTTTCCAGGTTATCTTGGGTTGCCTACGCATATGGGGCAAGTTTGCATTTGTAGCCTCGCTTGTTCTGCATTGATGGATTAAGGTTGCTTTACACTTTTTGAAGCCTAAAACTTCAAGGCTCTTCCGCACCCCCCCTCCTCCTCCTCCTCCTCCTCCTCCTCCTTACTTTTAGTGAATGTTTCAAAGGATCTTATCTTTCTGTCTCATATTTTCTCCTCTGTTGTCTCTAATAGAATTTCTTTTATCAAAATAATTATCAATCTTTAGCAGTCATCTGATAGAAAATTTTAGTTCCATGGATGTAAATAGGATTTAGTTCAACCTTTCCTTCTATTACTAGTTAATTATCATTTTGTTGCATGGTTAACAGATGAAATGAAAGTGAAGGTACAATTTTTTGATGACAAACCCTTATCTGCATCTGTTCCTAAACGCGTAACATGTACAGTCAAGGAAGGAATTGCAGCTACTCCAAGGTATGTGCCACTATATTGTCACATTTAGAAATGTACTTGATCTGTACCTTATCATAAACTGTTCTTATTATTTTACGCATTGCGGACATGCTTGATTATGTTTACTTGACCTTTTTTTTGGGAGACTAACATAAGCCCATTATACCAATTCTAGTTGGACCCAAAAAAATCCAGTCTACATTCAAGAAAAGAGAATTAATCAGACAAAAAAAAAAAAAAAAAAAGAGACAGAAAAAAAAGAAAAAAGAAAAAGGAATTGAGAGTAAAGGGGGTTTCTTTTCTTAGTATTTTTACACACATACTAGTCTCCATTTTATGCAAGGAAAACACCCAGTACAAGAAAGGAAAAACAATGATGTGGAATATTGCGAGATGAATTTTCACCAATTGATGAAGATTATGAAATCTTAGAAGTCGCTAACCTCTCTTCCATGAACCGAAGTTGGAAAGCGTACTCTTTGTCAATGAAGAAAATAAAGTTAATTTTTTGATGATCACTCTACTAGTCTTTTTGATGTGCATGACTTAGAATTTAGTTTTATTAAGACAATTTCATTTAGGAATTTTTTGGAGATGTTGATAGAATTGATGCCCCATGTTTTTGGGAAGAGGTGTAGAAATAGGAAGTACAAATGACATATACTAAGAATGCTTCATTTTTTTGGGGGTTTAGAAACTGATGAAAATTGATAATTTGACATCTATGAACATTTGAAAATATTCTAAACATTATCTATCATATATATATATATATATATAATATTATGGATTGTGAATTTTTCTTCTTAAATTTTTAATTATATATATATGTGGCCTGTCCTTGTTCTGTAATTTTGAGTTTTGTGTGTTTCCATGTCCATGTCGTGTCCGTGTTCATGTTAGTGTCTGCTTCATAGGTTGTCCTACATCACCAATGGTTATGTACTTTGTGTAGCCATACCTTGCGGTCTTCATATGATCATATGATGAATAAAAGTTAACAAAGTCAACTCCGGCTGCCTTCTTCACCAAATTCAAGAGCAGTTGCTGGGATAAGACCCTTCTATTTCCTTTCTTAATATCTACCTGATGTAGCAGATGAAAATTCAGAATGAAAGAAAAATACCTTATCATAATCCTATCCCAAAGGATAAATTTCTTCTTTTATCCAAAAAAAAAAAAATTCCTATCCCAAAGGAAAATTAAGGGAAAGGAAATGCCCCTAAAGGGTTATTTGAAGGAAAGTAGCTGCTTTACAGTGCAATAATAAGTGTCACTCTGTTATAAAGCTTGAGTTGTACATAACAGGCATGTTAAGGGAAAGAATAATGTGAGATCTACAAATATTATCAAGTCATTTGTGTTTAACCTATTTAGTAGGCAAAAGAAAAAACCTACAAACAAAAGATTTTAGAGGGAGCTCTAGGCTTCTGAAAGAATTGATTAGAGTAGTCCCTAAATTGTCCACTCTCTTAGCCCATGTATCGAAAAATAACTAGTTATAAATTGCAACTGAAGTCATACATTTATGATATTTCTTGACTTGTTCAATTCTAAATTTGTGGTAGGATGCTTGTTGAATTGTATCATACATTTATGTTTTTTGTCTTTATCATTTATTATGATAGATATAACATTTATTATGATAGATATGGTTAACATTTATTATGATGGATGTGGTAGATATGGTTAGGTAAGCATTTATTATGATGGATGTGGTTAGGTAAGTTAGTATCTTACACATTTATTAGGTAGTCCTTACAATAGGCCTATAAATTGTATCTTTCTCTATACCAAAAGATGTGAGAAAGAATTACTTCACTTCTATAATCCCTAGCCTTTCTTCAAGTTTCTTTTTCAAGTTGGTATCAGAGCTTCCGATCTGGAGCCTGATCACTTTTCCGCTACCTTTTAGCCTTTATTGCTGGACATTTATAGCCTTAATTGCTGTAGTCATTTATCCATTTTTCCCTTTTTTTTCTCAATTTTTCCCTTTTTTTATTCCTCTCGTCACTTACAAACCTCTAGCAGCCCATCTTTTTCGACCCCTTTCGACCTACTTCTACCATCCTTCGCCACCCTATCACCATGGCAGAACCTAAAACCTTCGCTGCTATTACACCTACACCTTTAAATCCTAACGACCTTCCCTTTTTGCACCTAACCTACCACTTGAATAGAAAAAATTACTTGCAGTGGGCTCAAGTTATCCGGCATACTCTCAAAGGTCGTCGGAAATTGTCTTACATTGAGGGAAATCCTCCTGAAAAGGACTACCCTACTTTTGAGGCTTGGGATAATGAGGATTCTCTTATTATGACATGGCTATGGAACTCTATGATTCTTGAAATCAATCAAAATTGTATATTTCTTGCTTCTTCCCGTGTTTGGGATGTACTTAGCAAGACTTTCTCCAAGAAGCAGGATATTGCTACTTGTTATGAGTTGAAGACGAAAATATTCTCCACCAAGCAAGGAGTAATGTCGGAACAGATTACTATGGTGTTCTCACTTGTCTTGGACTGAGTTTGACCAATACCAAAACTTGTTGATGGAATGTAGCAAGGATATTTCTACTTTAGCAAACTTTGTTAATAGGGACAGGATTTGAGTTTCTCTCTGGCTTAAATCCAGAATATGACCCCATTCGAGTTCAATTTTGGGTAAAGAGCAACTCCCATCTATATTCGAGGTGTTCTACACGTGCGGGGAGAGGAAAGTCGTAAGGCAGTTATGCTTGATGACAAATCCAGTTGTGGTTCAGCTTTGGTCACTAGCAAGACAGCCAAGCCAGGACCCCCTTCTTCCCTTTCAAAGCCTTCCCAAGAT
The DNA here is from genome assembly GCA_030441495.1 of Dalbergia oliveri. Taxonomy (NCBI): domain Eukaryota; kingdom Viridiplantae; phylum Streptophyta; class Magnoliopsida; order Fabales; family Fabaceae; genus Dalbergia; species Dalbergia oliveri. The sequence continues at coordinate 15,325,658 of JAMLFY010000001.1, forward strand.
AGTCGTTGGTGCCCCTATTGCAAGAAGTTTGGGCATACTAAAGAGACTTGCTTTAAATTTCATAGAAAGACAAAGTTCTTAGCCGCACAGGAGGATTTCGGCTTGCCAAGTAGTCAAGCCTTTGTTGCTTGGACAATGCCCTCTCTCCTCAAGTGGATGATGAAGTTCTTGCCCTTAGTAAAGATGAGCTTACACACTTACGGTCTCTCATAAACTCTATTAGTAAGCCTTCTGGCTCTTGCTCTCTAACCTTGTCTGGTAAGGTTCCTTGTTCTCAATCTTTTCATGCATCTAATACTGAATGTAAGGATTTATGGATCATTGACTCTGTGTGACTGATCATATGATCTCTAAAACCCCTCATTTTTCTTCCTACGTTCCCATTTTTGAAAAACGCCATATCACTGTAGCTGATAGCTCCCAAACCTCAGTTGTAGGATTTGGTAGCATTTCTCTTCACCCTTCTTTACACTTAAATAATGTCCTTCACGTTCCCCAACTTGCCAGTAACCTTATCTCTGTTCATAAGCTTACCAAAGATCTTAACTGTGCTTAACTTTTTTCCATTCACATTGTGTTGTTCAGGATCTTGCTATGGGGACGATCTCAGGCATCACAAATTTGGTTACACCATAGGCATCTAGGACATCCTCCTTTTCAATAAAGTCTATGTATCCGTCTCTTTTTTAAAGGAGTTAGTTGAGTCTTTTTCTTGTGAAGTTTGTCAGTTGCTAAACACCACCGAGTGTCATTTCCATCTAATTTTAATAAAAGTGATGAACCTTTTGCACTTATGCATTTTGATGTCTGGGTCCTTCATCTATTCCTAATATCACTTGGCACAAAATGGTTTGTTTCTTTTATTGATGATTGCACACGTGTCACTTGGCTTTTTCTTATGAAGTATAAATCTAAGTTTTTCAACTCTTTGTTCAGTTTTATCATATCATTAAAACAGTTGGAAAATCCATTAAACGATTATGTTTGGTGAATCAATAGTTTTGTAATTTTATGGAAGAGCATGACATTATTTATGAACTTACATGTGTTGATACTCCTCAACAAAATGGTGTGGCAGAGCGAAAGAATAGGCATTTACTAGAGGTTACTTGTGCTCTTCTTTTCCAAATGTTTGTCCCTAGCTCTTATTAGGGTGAAGCGGTTTTAACCTGCCTACCTAATTAATAGGGTGCCTTCTGGGTCCTTGGTAATGTCAGTCCTGCCAATCTATGTTGTCTCACTTTCCTTCGTTCCAATTATGCAAAGTTTATAGCCTCGGGTTTTTGGATGTGTGGCCTTTGTCCATGTGCATCGTCAATATCGTACTAAACTTGATCCTAGGGCCATCAAATGTGTTTTCATAGGTTATGCTCCTAACAAAAAGGATACAAATGTTTTCACCCGTCCATTCGTCGTTTCTTTGTCTCTTTGGATGTTACATTTTGTGAAACTGGGTCATTTTTAGTCCTCCGCTTCAGGGGAGAGTCTAGTAGAAGCTGAGACCTTTCTTCCTCAATCCTTTCTCCTTTTCCCATCATCACAAGAGTTAACTCCCTCTGGTTCTCAAGAGTTAGTGTCTTCCACTACACCACCTGAGGAAGCTTAGAAGAAACCACTTTTGGTGTATGAAAGGAGAAATAAACCCGATATGATCTAGTAGCAACTTCAAGAGTCTGAACCTTGGTAAGTATTGAAGAAATTGACTCTTCCAATATTTGTGAACCCACCCTAGATGACTTACCGATTACTTTGAGAAAAGAAAAAAGAACTTCCACTAAACATCCTATTTCTCTTTTTGTCTCCTCTAAACACCTTTCCTTGTAGCATCAAAGTTTCATTGCAGCTATTGATTCCATACAAATCCCAAACTCAGGACAAGAGGCATTAAAAGATATGAACTGGGTTCAAGCCATGAATGAGGAAATGAGGGCGTTAGAGAAAAGCAAGAGTTGCAAAAGTTTATACACAGAAGTATGGAATTGACTATAAAGAAGATTAGCTGCAGCAAAGATGAATACAGTGAGTCTTGCTTTCTCTTGCATCTTATTTTGGATGGGATTTGCATCAATTTGATGTAAAGAATGCATTCTTACATGGAGACTTAGAGGAAGAAGTTTACATGGAAATTCCTCTTAGATATGATGTCACCAATGGAAGAAACAAGGTATGCAGGCTAAAAAAGGCTTTGTATGGATTGAAACAGTCCCTCGTGCATGGTTTGGGAGATTTGCAAAAACCATGATGTCGCTTGGAAGAGGAGAGTCATGCGGACCATACATATAGCTGGAGGAAAACTTACGATTCTCTGGTGTATGTGGGCGACATCATTGTATTAGCTAATGATCCAGTTGAGAAGAAGCTCTTGGAGGAGAAGTTAGCTGCTGAATTTGAAATGAAAAATCTACGAAAATTAAGATACTTCCTTGGAATAGAGGTGGCATACTCTAAGCAAGGCATATTTATCTCTCAAAGAAAATATATCCTAGATCTACTTAAAAGACTTGGAAGCTTGGGAGCAAAGCTACTAGTGTTCCCATTGAACAAAACCATCAAATGGGAAGTGAAGAGGAGAATTCCAGTGTTAATAAGGCACAATACCAAAGATTGGTGGGAAAACTCATATACTTGGCCCATACTAGGTCAGACTTGGCTTATGCTATGAGTGTGGTTAGCCAATTCATGCATGATCCTAAAGTGAGACACATGCAAGCAGGAGAAAGGATATTATGGTATCTTAAGTCCACACCTGGTAGGGGACTACTATTCAAAAGTGGTGACATGCTCTTTATAGAAGTGTACACTGATGTTGATTATGCAGGCTCTATTAGTGACAGAAGATCAACATCAGGTTATTGTATGTTTTTAGGAGGAAATTTGGTGACTTGGAGAAGCAAAAAGCAAAATGTTGTTGCAAGATCAAGTGCGGAGGCAGAATTTCGTGCCATGTCACAAGGAATTTGCGAGCTACTATGGTTAAAAATTATCTTGGATAACTTGAAGATAAAATATGAGGCTCCTATGAAGATGTTAGGTGACAATAAATCAGCTATTAGCGTTGCTCATAACCTTGTCCAACATAATAGGACGAAGCATATTGAAATTGACCGACACTTCATCAAGGAGAAGTTGGATAGTGGACTTATAACCACTATACATGTTTCTTCTGGATTATAGCCGGTGGATGTGTTGACTAAGGGCCTACCCACAGAGCGTTTCAGGAGATTATACGCAAGCTAGGAATGATAGATATCCATTCACCAGCTTGAAGGGGGGTGTTGAGTTGCATCATACATTTATGTTTGTTGTCTTTATCATTTATTATGATAGATATATCATTTATTATGATACATATGGTTAGCATTTATTATGATGGATGTGGTAGATATGGTTAGGTAAGTTAGTATCTTACATATTTATTAGGTAGTCCTTACAATAGGCCTATAAATTGTATCTTTCTCTATAGCAAAAGATGTGAGAAAGAATTGCTTCACTTCTATAATTCCTGACCTTTCTTCAAGTTTCTTTTTCAAGTATGCTGATTGTTTGGCGTAGTTTATACCTGATTAATGTTCTGTTTCTTTATCAACAGAAATTAACTTACTAAGACTTTGAATATAACATTTTGCATGATGACTTTAATATAAATATCTATCACGAAGTTAACATCTGAGATGGAGCATTGAGATTCTCTATAACCTGCATCCTCTGGCTTGTAAAATGTGAACTTCTTGAGTGCTTGTACTAATTTTCTTTTCCCGTTGTTTCAAGGAATAAAAAGGTGGTACTGACCAATGGCATTGTAGTCGAAGTAAGTCAAATCATTCTTTCGTTTTCCTTCTCCAGTTCTTTAATAGTATAAATAATTGGTATAAAATTACTCAAAAAAATTCGTATAAAGTTTATCACATGTGAAACTGACCTCAACAATCTAATTATTATATAATGCCAAATTTACAATTGATAGTTATTCAACAATTTTTTTTTAATGTTAAAACTATCTTTCTGTAGGAATTTCTTTTGTGAAGTATGATGCTTCCATAAAAAATGAGGGGAAAAATTGAAGAGATGAGTTTTATATGAAAAATTGTAAAAAAAGAAAAAAAGAAAAAGAAAGAAGAAGAAAACAAATGTCTAACATCTTAATTTCATTTAATATTCAGTGCTGATAACGCTAAATGCTTATGTATTGTTTATTTGTATGAACAATGACTGTTAGGTTCCACCGCATGTTGTAGCTGGTGATGCTATAGTCGTTAATACAGAGGAGGACTCGTACATCGAAAGGTTAGTTGGTATACTTAAAGCATCTGATGATAAAATTAATTAATGATACTTCCATTCTCTTTAAGCATCATCTACTATTGTGTTTGACATTGTTTGTTTTCACCATTTTTTTTTTTTTTTTTGTGTATACCTTTGTTATAGGGAGGATATTTTGCCTCATCTTTTGTACTCCTTTCTTCCGCTCTCTCTCTTATAAAGGTCTTCCTTTATTGTGAATTCCATGCAATCTCTGTTGCACTCCTAACTCGCGTTCAATTATTTTCCCAATTACAACTTAACTTGCTTTCAGTTATTCAGCTCTTTTCCTGATTATAACATGCATTCAGTTATTAATTATTACAACAGTTATTACAACCAATCTTCTGTTAACCATCTATGAAGCGGTTATTGGCTGTTTCTCTTGTATTCCTCCTAACACAGACTTTTTTAATTGATGGCCCTGCTAACAGCTTGAAGCCAAATTGTCAATTACAGCCCTCTGGCACATTTTTTCTCGTGATTGTATTCTGGATCATTAGAAAACTTAAAAAAGAGTTGTTTGGCATGTTTTCTATATTTGTTATCAATTGGTGTGTTCTCATTAGTAACTACAAGAGAGCTACTTGTTTTTATTTTGTTTCCTATTTTCAAGTTTTTTCCTTCACTTAATCTTGAAAATAAGATACTATAAAAACAATGTGGCACCTCTGGAATCATTAATAAAGACAAATCAACTAAAATTGTAAACACAAAACAAACCAAGCACTCTTATTTGCTCTTTATATTATGCAACTGGGAAATGAATGGAAAAATTTACTAATAGGAAATTTTAAAAAAATGGTATAATTAGTAAACAATAATATTAAGCAACTGTATTAATTTCTTTACTATAAAGTACGTTATTTCATCATCATCTTTTTATTGTCCTTTGCTTGTTTGTTGTTGTATGTGTGTTGTGTGTGTATGTTAGCATGGTCCACGAATCAATCAGCGTGGCCACGACTGTAGGTTTTGATGATCATGTTGTTGGATTGGATTTTCCTTTTTTTCTTCCAATGAATGATAAAGATGATTGTGTGTGCTCTTTAGTTTAATACTATATATCATGTGGCCAATAAAAGTTGTGTTATCTTTTCATTCGCAGGGCCAAGGCATAGTTGTGGCTCCAGTGAGGATTTGAGAAGAGTCCTGCGTAATACAGACATCCATCATAAGGTGGCCAAATTTGTGGTCACGAGTTTTGAATCAGATGTGATTTTTTCAACCTCCCCGCCCCCGCTCCTTTTTTCCCCTACTAATAGTAAGGTGTTGTTTCTGTTTCCAAAGGCAATTAGTTTTGATTGTTGGTTCAGTTTATGTAGAACGGGGTGTTACAAAATGTTCTTAGCTCTTGAAAATTTAGATGATAGAAAAAATCATTTGTCATAGATATGCCTTCCATTTTGTGTTTTTGTTTGTGTTGACTGATGACTAGATGCTTAAGAAGGCAGATAGTTACCAATTGTGTTAGATTTTGACATTTCGTTATTGTTTGTGTTGATTGAAACTGGCACTTCATAAATGATGTTTCTGTTATTCCCATTTATCTATCCATTGGTGACGAGGTAAGGAATGAAATAAATGGAGAAGATAAAAATCAGAGATTATGGAACATTAGGTTCAGCAAGACTAGACCACAAATTCACTAACGTTTTTCTTTTTACTTTTTTATATTCCGTGTGGGTTTTTTTTTTTAAATTTTATTTTATTAAGGTAAGAGTTAGGGGGTGTAAAGTGTAAAAGGATTGGATTTTCTTTTTTCTTTTTTTGGTGTGTAAAAGGATTGGTTTAGACGGGCTTGAGTGAAAAACAAATTTAAATCCAGTTAATTTAATTGATTTGATTAGCCTCATCTAGTTGAAGTATAAAAAAAAAAAAAAAATTAGAGGATTGTAAGTTTTTGCAAAATTATCTAATTACATATTGTTAAATCGTTAAATACGTTGACTTTTCATTTTTTTAAAAGTCATGTATATAGAAGGATTTGATTGGAAGATGATGTAAAAATATTTTACATTGTCAATATGGTAAAGGTTTTTTTCATAACAACTAACAATAGTGTAAAGCTAAATTATAATATTATGATATATTTAATAGTGCAAATAGATTAATTTCGTAAACAAGTAGAAAGATAAAATATCACTATTATTAAAAGCTTAAGTGGCCATCGATTTACTAACCAAAGAACCGTTTGATTTTGAGTCTCTCGATCATGTTATCGACAAAAGAATTTGTAATAAAAGATGCATTTTGGAGGGTTTTATCACAAATCTATTGATTTTATATGACCTATTACCACTCATTTTGAGACATGGATTGAAGGTTTTTTTTTTACTTCACAAAAGGACATGTTAATCATGCATCTTCTATAACATTTACAAATAGAAAAATTGACAATAGATTCTCCCTAAATATCCTTGTTCCAATATCTTTTTGTCATTGATTCCCAAAATAATAAAAAAAAGAGACAGTTTCTGAAATAAAAATAAGGTTTTGTTCAACTAAAACATTCTCTTCCACAAAATCTGGTCATTGATACGTGGTCAGGTCATTCATTTGTTTTATACTTACTTTTTATTTTCCTTTAAATTTGAATCAAATGACCCTCCTTTACAATCTCATTGGTTAATGATACATGTAAGTATGATGATATTTGGCTATTTAGTTCTTTTATGTGGATTGTTATTATTAGGAGCAATTTTGGTTATCACATTTCAAGAAGTCATACAAATTTTCAATGACTTGTATTTTTTAAATCAATCATTTTCTTTTGCTGAGATCAAATATATGAATACGAATGAAAGAAACAATGTTTTAGAAAAAAAAAACTTACTTTTCTTCTTCTAGAAATTATTACAGGTCTTAGTTTATTCAACAATTGGATCTTTGAAGTTATCATATTATTGTTCAGGGTTTTATCTTTTTAACGATAGGGCATCTTTTTATCAACCAGGTTGCACTTTGATGCTCTAATCAAAAGTAAATTAGTGGGTTCCATGCCAGGATCATGAATATGCATTAAAAGGATCAACCTTTCCCTTACGATTAAAAAAGGGGCCGAACTTCTAACAACTTGCTCGTTTCCATAGAACAATATCATGGTGATGTCGACCTTAGTAGTCATATTGAATTTGCTCAGGATACCCTTTTTAACTTATAGAATCTATTTTTTAGTTCAAGATCCCTCTTATTACTACTTGGAATCAAAAAATTAGTAGATCTATTTTGCTCAAAATGGGAATGAGCTAGGGTTATGAACTTATAATCTAATGATCGAGTTGATTCCATGACAATAAGCTCATTCCATATTGGACTAGATCGGAATAGGGTTATATTATATAGGGTATCAAACTCCAAGTTTACCTAAACTCATAAAGCTGAGATAAACTCAAATTATATACTCATACGAGTTTACTTACTTTAAAAACAATATTAAAAATATTTATAACATGTAATTATAATAAAAATAAATTTATGATAAAACAAAAAATATATACAAAATTTAGTTGCAACATCACAATGAAGCAAATACAAGTAAGAATATAAAATACAAATTAAAATCTTAAGAGATCAAGACTTTAGGGTATGATAAATCAAAATAACTTAAATCAATACATCATAACTTCAATTTTGGACTAATTACAAGTGCATATTGTGAAATTCCATGCTTTATTATTTGAGAGACCAAATTCTAATTAAAAGTGTAAACTCTCGAGTTTATCCAAGTTTATAAGAGTATAGCTGAGTTTACCCAAGTTTACTTAAGTTCAGTTTTAAAGCGAGTTAACTTGATTTGGGAACCTAAGCTCGTAAACTCGTAAGAGTTTAAGAGTTAACTTCATAACTTGATAACCATGGTTATAAACATTCTCATTATGCAAATCCCTTATGATACACCATATCCGACATGGTTGTTAATAGAGTGAATAGATATGTCATTTCTTAAAACCTTTCTTCTGATTCAAAATAGTGGTGTAACGTGTATCTCCCTTTAATCATGGAATAGATGAAATAAACCAAAATATGGATTTTTGTTCAAAAATGATGTAAAAGCCGAAAACAAAAAGTGTGACACTAAAATAGGCTCCTGGTAGATCATATAAGATGGCAAACACATCTTTTTCATACTACTTGTGTTGTTGGGAAATAATTTCCGTGCAACATAAATCAATCAAATCAACAAAGCAAAGAAACACAAGAAAATTAATGTGGTTCGGTTTCAATTACCTACATTTACGACCTCACAAATCAATCCACTAATTTAATGAGGAATACAATCACCAATCTCAACAAATCTCAAACAAACCTACCGCATTCATGAACACGCCGCTTAACACCACATTGCCAAGTCAACACAAGCTATCCTCCTTGTATACTACTCACAAAACATAATATCATCATTGCAACTTTTCTAGGAAAACCTGAAGCCTCCATCAGAACTTTTCAGCAAAAGTTGCAAACCTTCCATCAGGACAACTTTATGGCAAAAGTTGCAAACTCTTCATCAACGCAACTTTTTTGGGAAACACATTAGTCTCATCAATTTCATCCTCATCATCTGTATCATCCTCATCATCACCCTCTCTCTCTCACTCTCCATTTTTAATCTCTTAATTATATTTTCCTCAAATATCTAAAATAATTCACAAAACTATTATTTATAATAGTTTACACATTCACTAAATTCGACCTTAATTCTAATAATTAATAATTTTCAATTCTAAATAAAATCCTAATAAATTTTCAAATATTTTTCAAATCCTTTCCAAATATCTTTAAAATCGGAAACTATTAATAGCAATATTCAATTAGATATTTGGATCAATTTCAACAATCTCCATCTTGATCCAAATTCCATCCAATCTTCAAATTCTAAAACATAAATCTTCATGGGTGCCTCACCTTCATCAAAGATCCATAAAAAAAACTCCACTACAAATCAGCAATTCCTAGCTTTGCATCTTCAACACCAGAACGGATTAGAACCCTCTAACCAATTATTGGGAAATAATTCCCATGCAACATAAATTAAGCAAATCAACAAAGCAAAGGGACACAAGAAAATTAATGTGATTCAACCTCAATTACCTACATTTACAACCTCACAAATCAATCCATTAATTTAACGAGGAATACAATCACCAATCTCAACAAATCTCAAACAAACCTACCGCTATTCATGGAACATGTCGCCTAACACCACATTGCCAAGAAGACTTTCGACATAAGCTATCCTCACTTGTAACGCCGCTACTCACAAAACATAACATCATCAATGCAACTTTTTTGGCAAAAGCTACAAACCCTCCATCAAAGCAACTTTTTTTGCGAGCGAAAGGCAATGCAAAAGACCTTCATCATTTTCTAGCGAAACTTTTCCTAGAAAGTTGTAAACCTTTCATCAACACAACTTTTCTGGAGAAAGTTGCAAACCTTCCATCACATTAGTCTCATCAATTTCATCCTCATTATCTGTGTTATCCTCATCATCACTCTCTTTCTCTCCACTCTCCATGTTTAATCTCTCGATTATATTTTCCTCACATATCTAAAATAATTCACAAAATTATACACTCACTAAATTTGACCTCAATTCTAATAATTAATAATTTCCAATTCTAGATAAAATCCTAATAAATTTTCAAATCTTTTTCAAATCCTTTCCAAATTTCTTTAAAATTGGAAACTATTAATACCAATATTCAATTAGGAATTTGGATCAATTCCAACAACTTGTTCTATACATAATCGAATGGTTTTGGAAATTTTGAAAAAAAAAATCATATCAAACTTGAGGTGCCATACTATTATTACTTAATATTCATATATTGGAAAAATTTTATATGGGTAAAGGAAGGGATCAAAAGTTGTCTTTGTTGAAATAATGTAATAATGTAAAAAAAAAAAACATTTCCCTTCGTTAGAAGTTCATTATGGAAATGAAAAGTGAAGAGGGTTGAAATCTATACATTGATTTATTTTTGTTATTTATTTTTGCCATTGTTGACGACCCTTTACTCTAACAACATCTAAGCTTCCTCAAACAATATGATATCTCACATTGGATAAATCCTTAACCTTTTCCCCTCTTACTAAGACTACAAAATATTATTGTAAATTATGGCCAATATTGAGTATATAAGAAGTGATTTAAAATCTAGAGGTTAAGCACACTCTGGCAACTTTACATAAGGTTGAGTTTTTCTTTCTAGAAATAAATATTAAAAATAGTTGATCAAATGACCAGGTTGCAAATTTATAAATCAGTTTGATTTGGTTTCGCCATTAAATGAACCAATTGTCTAAACCAATCCAAACTAATTCCAGTGGAGCTGTTGGATTTCTAGGTTCATTATATCAATTTGATTCACTTATACCTTAGTAAAAATGAATTTGGCAACGTGTGTCCTTAGATAAACTTACTGTTAATTTACAGATGCCAAGGGTTCTACTCATTTTTCATATGTGTCCTTGTTTAATCTTTCTAATTGACATTTTACTAATTAGTTTGACCTTTGACCTTTTGTTGAATTTTTACTAGTTTAGTTGACCTTATTATAAATTTCATGTTAACCTCTTAATTTTCATTTTACTTAATGTGATTACCAAATAGAATTTTTAATAGGGGATTTAATCTTGTAATTAGAGTGTCTTTGTTTAGGTTAATGTGCTTAATTTAGAGTTTGTCTTAAGACTAGTTATTGCTAGTCATTCTTGATTTTGTCTTTAGCCATTTATTTAAACTACTTAATTAATCCTTGAGAATAACCATAAGTTAACTCAATCCTACTTGGATTTTATGAGTTATGATTAATCTAGTAACACACACACACACACACACATACACGGTTGGGTAATGGTTAAAATTTTTATACTTATTACCCGACCCAAGGTATAGACGGGTTGATTATTTAACCCAAATGGACTAATGATCCAACCCAACCTTTTTTTTTTTTAAATTTGGGTTAGGTCAGGTTCACGCTACCGAGCCCCATGAACACGTTGATAGGGTTTATCATGCACCATTTCCTTTACAACTCTAAGCATATAGCATCATTTGTGTGCTAAAATGGTTGATAAATGGTAGATTTGTATTTAGTCCTCATCTGTATTACTAAATGAAGTCATGGTTATTTGCACAATTTTGATGAATAAATATATTTTGAACTTTCCTGTGTTTTTAATCCTCTTTTGTGAGTATTATTTGCTTATAAGGATATCCTATGTTGGTGCATGAAGGTCAAAGAGGAACTTGGACCAATTTGGAGCTTAATAGAACCAGGAAGACCGCTATAGTGGTCACCAGAGGACAAAATGTGACTAGACTACTATAATGGTCTCCCGCAAAAGATTGTGTTGGAACACTATAGACTGCTATGACCACTATAGCAATCATGTGATTCAGGCCACTCTGTTAGCACCACTTATTATCAGGTGGACCCCAATTTTTTTGCATGTAATCACACATTATAAATAGTTTTTAGGTCAAAATAGTAGGGGACTTCTTCCAGGTCTAGTTTAGTATTGCCATCATTTCTCTTTCTCTATTCTCTATAGGATTTTTAGCCATTCTAGTATCTCGTTTTAGTTTTTGTTTGGGATTTTGATTGAACTATTCAATACCTTAGCTATAATCTTCCACCCATGGAAGAGTAGTTTTTCAACCTAATTTTGATCACACTTTTCAATTTATAGTTTGACTTTCCAACCTTTCTTCTTCATCTTTCTCTTATATTTTTGTAAAAATTAAACAATTATATTTGTGAGAGTCAATATCAATTATGCGTATATTTGTGATTGTGAATGCCATGCTTAGTTAGGGTTCCAATTGGGCATAATGTAACTAATAGTTTAAAGCATGCTTAATTTGTAAAGGGGATTGGAATTAACTCTTATAAGAGTTATGCTATTGTAATTGACATTTAAGTTGGTAGAAGCATATATGGGTTGCAATTGTGATTTCCTAATGTTCATATCTAGCCAGACTCTTTGTTAGTAGTTTGATTGTGTGACTGCCAAATGGAATTATATCATTGATTGTGCAATTATGAATTAGTGAAATTGATCGCCTCCGTGAATCATTCTTGAGTCAATGATAACATAATCCTAGATCTAAGAACTCCTTATATATGCAATAATTTATTTAATTGATTTCCTTCCATTATTTTTATAATTTCTGCCAAACAAAATCCCTAATTTCCAATTGGGTAGTAACATTTCCTTGTAAGATGGCCTGATTTGTGCTCATTACTATATTTTTGGTGCAATTTGGCATTAAATAAATTTTAATTTGTTTAGGGGTCGCGAAGCTCCTATCAAATTTTGGCACCATTGTTGAGAAAGTGGTGCTAATTAATTTTGTAATTAATTTTACCTTTTATTTATTTTATTTTATTTATTTCTTTTCTTTTTATTTTATGTTCTATTATTTATTTATTTATTGTCTCTCTTTTATTTGTCTTATTTTTAAAAAAATCCAGTTCATTTTATTTATTTATTTAATTCATGATATTTATTTTATTTAGTTGGTTATCTTGTATGACTCAATCATTACTTGACACTACCTTAATTTCTTTAGAGCATCTCCAATGGTGTCTCTCTGTGATCCCACTTGTGGTCTCACTTGCTATCATATCATCACCACATAATCAAATTGTCATAAAAAGGAGAAGTTTCCTAAGAGTGTCCCTCTTTGCTCCAATAAAGGGACCAACTTTGGTCCCAACTATGGTCCCACATGATTCTTTAAATTAAAAATAAATCAATATATTTATAAAATGTTTTATTTTAATATCTTGCATTATGTGATTTGTTTTCAATTTGGATAAAAATATAAAATTATTTTTAAATTATTTTTAAAGTTAATTTTAATAAATTAAATTGCAAAGGAATATTTTGTAAATTTTTTAAAAAGTTAAAATATATAAAAAAACAAATATTTTTTAAAATAAAACAAGTCTTCGATATGTTTTTAAAATATAACACGATTAGCAACAACAATGCATAATTTAAATATGACCAACAACATTGCGTAATTGAAATATTATATAACTAGAAACTATACTTGACGAGCATTATGGAATTGCCAAATATGTTCCACCAAATTTGTTTGTAGTTGCCGATGCTTTTGTCTATCACAAAGTCGGATATTGTTTTGAATATACCTCTCATATGGAGCAAAACTTTCTTCACCTAGCTTTGGCTGTGATAAGCCGTTGTTTACATCATCGTAAAAAGAAAGTTGAGAAAAATTTCTAGCATGTGTCTCTCTTATCCTCAACAATAATATTATGCAATATAATGCATGCTCTTGTTATTTTTGCAAGTTTTGCTTTCTCCCATAATTGTGCAGGCCGCGTATAATTGCAAATTGAGCTTGTAGCACTCCGAATGCATGCTCCACATCCTTTCGTTGCCCTTCTTGATATTTTGCGACAACTTTCACTTGTCTCCTTGTGGTCGAGATATTATTTTCACAAATGTTGCCCATTCAAGATAGATACCATCTGTTAAATAGTATCCTATGGTATAATTGTTACCATTCACAATATAATTTACCTCAGGTGCTCGACCATCTAGAACTTCATCAAACATTGGTAAATGGTCTAACACATTAATGTCATTGTTTGAACCAGCAACTCCAAAAAATGCATGCCATATCCAAAGGTCAGGTGAAGCCACAAGTTCAAGTACTATAGTTGCAACCCCATGGTAACCACTCATGTACATCCCTTTCCATGCTTTAGGATAGTATTTCCATTGCTAGTGCATGCAATTGATGCTGCCCATCAATGCTTGGGAAGCCACTGCCTTCTGCCATCTGTAATAGACGTTGTTTTCCTCACAATATGCATGTATTCGGTTCTAAATGCATCGCCATTTTGGTCAGGACGACCAAAGGATCCATTGACACATTTAGCCATGCACTTATTAGTAGCTCATTTTCTTCCTATCACCACTGACTATTGTCTTGCACACGATCTTCAAAATAGCTATCAGTAAGGTTGATAGCATCTAGCCCATCATAGTTGAAAAATTGTGAATGCTATGAACATTGATTCAATTTTAGGTGCTTGAGGAGATGGATCAGAAACCCACCAATACCAGTTGATCCCAATCCGATCCTCCAATTGGAGCTTGAAATGATAATGAAAATTGAAATTGAAATGTTGATGAATTTTGACTATTTGGAAAAAAAAGGAGCTTGAAAATTTGAAGAAATTTGAAAATTAGAAGGGACTTGAAAATTAGAATTTTGCAAGTTTGAGAGATTATGATTTACGAAGAAGTTTGGCATTTGAAAATTAAAATTTGGATTTGGATTTTGAGAGTTTGAAGCTTGTGAATTTTGGATATTTGAGTTTTGAGGGAGGTTGGATTCTACAAATAATTGAGAAAATGGTTCAAATTAAATTAATTTGAATCCATTATTTGTGAGAGAATAAAAGAGTAGAATTGTGAAAAATAAAATTAGAAAGTGCTAGAAATGATTAAGAATGGTTGTGAAAAGAGAAGTTGCAATAGGTTAGTATTTATAGAGTTGAATGAAAAATAAAATATTGTTTTATAATTACCTTTTGAAAATTTTAACGGTCATATAATATTTTCAATGTCACTCAAACGGTCTTAAATTTTTTTTGTGGAGTAACGGTAATAAAATCATAATAAAATAACCATTTATTTATGTCAAGGGAGGAACTGGACCGTCCTACTTTCATGACTCTCTCTCATCGTCCTATGCCTATGCTCCAATGGGAATGTGCGAGACGTCCCTAACATCTATAGTGATTGGGATGAGAAATTCCATCTGCTAGAGTTGTTCTTAGATCCTGAAATTGAAAGGACTTTAAGGTGTCTTAGCGAGAAAGAAACAACAAGAGGAACAATTTGAACATTTTAAGTTCTTTGTTAGTTTTTCAAGTGACATGACAAATTTGAAGAGAACCTTGAAAGAGCTAGTTGCTCCTGATCTCATGTACCAGCCGTTAAGGATTGCTTACTCAAACCTTGAAGCGCACTTTGAGCTCGGGTTTAGGCTCCTACATCATATGTCCAAGTTTCATGGCATGTTTGGGGAAGACTCACATGAGTATTTGAAGTAATTCCACATTGCCTGTGCCACCATGAAGCCTCAAGGAGCTATAGGAGAGTATAAAAAATTGAGAGCCTTCCCATGCTCCTCTGAGGGTGCCCAATAATTAGTTCTTCTACATTCCTCAAGGGCAGTTGAGAGTTGCGTTAGGATGAAGAGAATGTTCCTTGAGAAGTTTTTCTTGGCCTCAAAATCAGCCACCATTAGAAAGGATATATATGGCATCTGAAGGCAAGTCATTATATGAGTACCAGGAAAGGTTCAAAAGACTTTGTGAAAGATGTCCTTTGCATCAAATTCCCAAGTAACTCGTCATCCAATACTTCTATGAGGGTTTGCTAGCTTTTGATTGGAGTATGCTTAATGCTACTAGTGGGAGTGCATTGGTGGACAAGACTCAGCTCCTGCCAAAACACTTATTGAGAATATGGTTGAAAATTTACAACGTTTGGATCAGAGCTAGTGTTAGTACTCGCAGTGTGAATGAAGTTTCTTTGCTAAAGACTAGCAGAGTGGAAGTGGAAAAAAAGCTTGAAGAGATTACTGAGTTTTTGAAACATATTTGCCTTGAATCAGTCCAGATAGGCTCCTCCACACAAGGCATTAAATGCTTGTGGTATTTTCTTTTGTGATACCTATACCACTTATGCCTATTCCCAAATGCAGGAAGACCCTACTTCAGTTGCTACTAATAATGTATTCCCTGGTAACCCTAGAATCAGAGTAACTAGCAGGGGTATAATGCTTATAGCAAGAGATACAACCCGCTGGAGAAATCATCCTAATATAAGGTGGAGTAATTCCTCATAGCAGGAGGAGATATGTCCCACCTCAACAAAGACTATAACCACCTATTCCACATTTACCTATACCTTGGTATCCTCTAGCATTACCTACTCTTCTTGCCAACTCTGAAGCACCATGGTAGGAGATGATGAGAATGATGATGGAAAAGCAGAAGAAACTAATGCCATCATGCATTAGATGAGGAATGAAATAAATCAACTAAAGGGTGGTCATGTTAGCAACAACAAACATGTTCTAATGGTCTTATCTGAGCTTATTAGTCCACCTTAGTAGATTGTTGGTCAACGAGGTGAGGTGTATGAGCTTATGGTGCAACATAAACCTCCTTAATAGAAGAAGTTAGTTGAGCTAGTAGGGAGGTCCATTCCATTGCCTTTTTCTAAGAGAATCCCAAGACCCAAGAGCCTGGTTGAAGCAGAGTTTGAAAAAGAGTTATTGGAGAACTTTAAGAAGGTGCAGGTAAACATTACCTCTATTCGATAGAATCAAATAGATTCCTAAATTTTTACGACTCGACTTAGGAACTTGATCAGCACGTGAGGGATTGTGTCCCTATGGAAGCCTCTGGTAACGTGACTTACTAATATGCATAAATATTAAACATATATTCCAAATATTTCAAATTTAACTAAATTTTATAATTTCGAAAATGTTTTCAAAACATAAATACTATATGTAAAATTGCATAATAACTATAATGTGGGTCGAAGCCAAACATAATTAAATAAATAGCTGAAATCTAGATAATAATTAAAAATAATATTATACATGTCTGGATCTTGCTTATACAATTACTGGAGCACTATTATAACTACATAAACCTATTATAAGCTTTACTTCCAAGTGAATCTCACCAAATGATATTGCAACACTACTTAGGAGGATCCTATGGTGCAACCGAACCTAGCTATATTTGTAAGGCAGGAAAAGAGAGGGTGGGCTTATCAAAACTCAATAAGCAGTCTCCACTCACAACCCACATAGGACAACAACAAAAATAATACACACACACACACACACATATATGCAGCTGATATAAAATATTTTTTATATTTAAATACATATAACTATTGAGAATAATAATTCAACTAATTTCATAACAATAACTAGTGAAGAAACAGGAGTTGAATGAATTTATATTATCAAGTTGATAGTTGAAACTGATGGGCACCTAACTAGGTCCCATAAATGGATAGCATACCTGGGTTCCTTACTGGAACTTGGGTTTGAGCTATTCCTCTGGTAGACCATTTGTTACCAAGGCTAATGATCGATCCTGGAGCCATTAACTCGTTGTTCTATTTCTATCTAATCATTGGCTAAAAACTATTATTCAAATATTTCACCGTTTCTGCTATTCATACTAAACTGGGTTCATGCAATTTTTCTCACTGGTGAAATAATTCTAAAACATACACACAACAAGTATGGTCCCATGGGTTTTCTAAAAGTAATATTTTCATGATAACTGCCAATCAATAATTTTCTAAAGTTTCTATAATTCATGAAAGTATGTTTTCTTGATATAAATCATTCTAAAATTTCATAAATAATTTATATAATACTGGAAAATAGCAATAATGACCAAATGTATGGCCATGAGCTTAAACCCACTCACCATTGGTAGCTGAGAGTGTTCTTTCATTGATAACTTGTCTTTGGGGAGTAGGATTGACATCGGTAACTACCAAAGGGCATAATGACAACATAAACAATTTTTATTATTACTAAGAACTGGATTTGGAATATTAAGAAAGAAGAATGTTGTGAGAAAATCATGCCTAATGATACCCTAACTCATAAACGAGATAAAAAAGAGGAATAACTGGCTAAATTCCATGAAAATCACTTACTGGAAGCTTGGAAGGAGGGAAAACGTGAGGGAGAGGCACAAAGAGTGTTGGCAGTGGCGGGTGTCTAACTCGAGCCTGGGGATTAGGTTTACATAGTGTTAGGGGCATTTTAATGAAACTGGATCGTTTTACACTATTCTGTCATCGGGGTCCTTGCAATAAGACAAACTCCCTGAGTGAACATGTTTGCCCATCTTGCTCACTGCAATGAGAAAATCTCATTGCAGCTAACATGTCTGGAGTGACAAATGTAGACTTTAGCAAAAGATTTTTTTTTAGCAATTCGATGGTTTCTAGAATACCCAAAGTCTGTGCTAGGCTTAGCCAAAGACATGTGAACTTGAGACATCACATATTATCCCCTTAAAAAGACTTGGTCCCTAAATCTAAACAAACATATCTTGAAGTGAAAAAAGGTGGGGATACTTGGTTTTCATGACTTCTTCAGGTTCCTAAGTCGCCTTTTCACTAGAATGGTTACTCTAGATGACTTCGCTAAGGCTACCTCCTTTGAAAGAAGCTTCTTAATCTACCTATCCATGATGACAATTGGTTCCCCTTTGTAGGACAAGCTCTCATAAACTTGGATTGTTTTCAGAGTGAGCACGTGGGACTAATCGGGCATATACGTCCTAAGAATACTGACATGGAACACAGGGTGTATGGTTGATAAACTGGAGAGAATGCCAATCTATAAGCCACCGCTCCAACTTTCTCTAGGATCTCAAACGGACCAATATAATAAGGGCTCAACTTTCCCGACTTCCGAACCTCACTACCCTTTCCATGTAGGATACCCTCAGAAACATGTGGTCCCTAATCACGAACTCTAAGTCTTGTCATTATCCCATAAGACTTCTGGCTAGATTGTGCTAAGATATGCTTTCTGATTAACTGAACCTTCTCTAAAGTTCCTTGAACTAGGTCCTGGCCTAGGGACTTAGCTTCTCCAAGCTCAAATCACCTTATGGGAGACCCTGATGCCTCCCATACAAATAGTGCTATCTAGATACTCGCCTAATAACTATCGTTGTATGGGAACTCAATCAGGTGTAGTGATCACACTAGTTCCCTTCGAAATCTAACACACAAACTCTGAGCATATATTCTAAGGTTTGTATCATCTTTTTTGACTGACCATTTGTATAGGGTGAAAGCTGTGGTCAAATCCACATGCATCCTAAGAGGCTCCTGAAATGCCTTCCAAAACCACAAAGTAAATTGGGACCATCTATTTGATATGATGGACACTAGGACACCATGGAGTCTGACTCTCATCGATGTACAATTGAGCATATTGTGTTGTACTAAAGGTAGTCTTCATTAGTAGGAAATATGCTAACTTGGTCATCCTGTCCATTATTACCTATATGGAATCAAACCCCTTGGTGATCCAAGGTAACCCAACCACGAAGTCTATGGTTATCCTCTCCCACTTCCACTCTAGAATATCTATATGTTGGAGTAACCCTGCTGGCCTCTAGTGCTCAGCCTTGACTTGTTGGCACACCAAGCACCTTGTCACAAAGTCATCGATATCTCTATTCTTACCGTCCCACCAGAACAACTGGTTGAAATCCTGATACATCTTCTGACTCTGGATACACTAAGTACACTGCACTATGGGATTCGTCCAGCACTTTTCTTCTCAATTCGCTCACCATCTGGACGAACAAATGGTTCCCAAAGTACAACACACCTTCAACATTAATCGAAACTTTGCATTCTCGCCCTTGCGGACATCCTCAACCAACTTAGCTAGCTTTGGATCTTCGTCTTGTTGTGCCGTAATCTATTTCACCAAGGTCGATCGAGCCTAATGTGAGCAAGTAAAACCCTTGTGTCACTAAGATCGAGATGAACTTTCTCACCTTCTAACTTGTGGATATCTTCCACTAGCGGTTGCTTCACTAGCGCTATGTAAGGCAAACTGCCTGAGACTTTCCTACAAAGCATTTTCTACTACATTCACTTTCCTTGGGTGATAAGAGATCATACATCATAATTCTTTAGCAACTTGAGCCATCTGCACGCCTTAGGTTCATATCCTTCGGGAGAATGTAATTTAAGCTCTTGTGGTTGAAGATCTTACAAGTATCTTTATACAGGTAATGCCTCCAAATCTTCAAGACAGAAACCATTGCTGCTATTTCTAAGTTATGTGTGGGTAATTCTACTCATGCTTCTTGAGCTGCCATGAGGCATAAGCTACAACTTAGCCATGTTGCATCAGGACACAGCCAAGTCTAACTCTCAAAGCATCACAAAATTCCAAAAAGCCACCTGTTCCTAAAAGGAACACCAAAACGGGGGTTGTTGTTAGACATGTCTTGAGTCTCCAAACTCTTTCGCACTCTTTTATCCACCAAAACCAAACAATCTTCTTTGTTAGCTTAGTCATAAGTGCTGCAATCCTCAGAAATCCTGAACAAATCACCTGTAGTATCCTGCCAAGCCTAACAAACTATGGACTTCAAAATCTGTTGAAGGTTTAGGCCATTGTTGTACTACTTCCACCTTCTTCAGATCTACCAGAATATTATCCATAGAGACTATATGCCCAAGGAACACCGCCTGTCTCTATCAAAACTTTACAATTGGAGAATTTGGTGTACAATTAATTCTCCCTCAAAGTTTGTAGAACCAGTGCTATCAAACGAACCAAACTAGACCGATTCGAACTAGAAATCGATGAACCAATCCTTTCAGTTCTTTGATCAGATCGGTTCTACATGTGAACCGATCAAACTCAAGGCAACGGCAAGTTTTTGAACCACCCATTTAACCCTACATGTGTTGACCGTGCATCCAAGATATTTTTTAACTAAAATTTCAGGATGCAAGGCTCAAACCCACGTCCCACTGGGTGAGGGCGTGCTTCATAGCCATTGTGCCAATAATGCTTGTTGTTATATATATGTATAGAATTATATATATTACATACTTAGTGACTTTATTTTTTTTTTTTCCGAAATTTCAGGATGCAAGACTCGAATCCATGTCCAGGTGTGTGGGCGTGCATCACAACCATTATGCCAACAATGCTCCTTGTTATTCATATGTATGGAATTATATATATTACATATTTAGCTGAATTTATATATTATTTGTTCAACCGTTGAACCAGGAACCTACTTGATGAACAGTGACTCAATGACCTAATACCTTGGCCGAGTCGATGTTAAGGTCGAGCTTAGAACTATGTGTAGAACTATCCTCATATGTTGCCATGCTCCTCCTTACTCTTGGAGTACACTAAGATGTCATCAATGAAGACAATCACAAAATGATCCAGAGATAGCTTGAACACCTTATTCATCAAATCTATGAAGGCTGTTAGGGCATTGGTAAACCTATAGGACATCATTAAGAACTCATAGTGCCCATAGTAAATCCTGAAGGACGTCTTGGGTGTATCTTTATCCTTAATCTTCGTTGATGATAGCCAAGATGAAGGTTGATCTTGGAAAAGCATGTTGCCTCCTAAAGCTGGTCAAAAAGATCGTCAATACGAGCTAAGGGTATCAGTCTTGATCGTCACCTTGTTTAGCTGCCTGTAGTCTTTACACATTCGCATAGAACTGTCTTTCTTTTTAACAAACAACACTAGAGCACCCCATGGAGAGGTACTTGGCTAAATAAACCCCATGTCCAATAACTCCTACAATTGTTTTTTCAACTTTCTTAACATTTCTGGAGCCATGCGGTATGGGGGTTAGAGATGGACCTAACTCCTAGCTCAAGCTCTATCCCAAAATCTACTTCCTTCTCCGTGGTATACCTGAGAAATCATTTGGAAACATATCTAAACTCCTTAGCCACTAGAGTTGTGCCCAAACCTGGTGTCTCTACCTCTACTTCCCAATTGTAGCTAAGAACCTACAACTACCTCTATCCATCAACCATAGCACTCATAGCTTATATCAAACTCATTGGTGTTGAACACCCTGTACCCATAAACTTTATTGGCTTATCACCTTGGACTTCGAATTTCACTATCTTGCTATAATAGTCATAAACGACATGGTATGAGGCTAACCAATCCATACCTAGAATGATGTCAACATCAGACATGTCCAACAATATCAAATCTACTAGTACCTCCATGTCACCAACTTTGACTCTGACTACTATATACTGTTTGAACAAAGGGGCTCTCTTGAAGGTACCCCAACTACGAACGACTCCTCAAGATCCTTTGGGAATCTCCCAAACCATACGGGAAAAAATGGGGTCACATAAGAGTAGGTAGACCCTGGGTTAAACAATGTCATGGCATTAAAAGAATATATTGTTGCTATACCTATTATTACTTCATTTAAAACCTGAGCATCCAAACGGGTCAGAGCGAACAAATGGGGTTGCCCCCCACTCTCTTGGCCTCTACCACCTGCACCTCTAGCACCGGGCCCCTGGCTCCTGGCCCACGGCCTCCTCGATGGAGCCACCTTGGGCTATGGACTAGAACTGAATGGACATGGACATGGGGGGGTTAGCTATCCCTTGATTGGAAGGCCCCTGACATTAAACACTCTCTGTGCTTATGGCTCGATTGGCCATACCCAAAGCATACTAAAAAACTTGATAAGTACTAACCCAGATGTCTTCTCTCACAAGTCTGGATACTGAATATGTCTCCATAAACCCTGTCCATTGTCCGGCTATCCCTATGCATTGAGTTTGTGATATGGCTGGGCGTGCCAGGGTTGGCTCTAAGAGGGTGGCCTTACCGACTGACCCCACTCCTGGTCCTGTTGATGGTGACCCTTACTCGATCCTACTCCACATGAGAAAGAGCCATGAAACTTAGCCTTCTTGTTGGTCTTTGACTTCATCCTACACTTCGCTAATCCATTCTTAAGACTAATTGTTGTGTCTATAACCTGAGTATAGTCCATTGTCCATACGTGAGGATGCAAACTAAGGAACATGTCCTTGGACAAACCTTGAATGAAACTTCTCACTCTGTTTGTCTTTGTCAGGAATATGTCCCAGCTGCCTGCTTAGCAGGTGAATCGCTTGTCATACTCTAATAGTCATGCTTAGAGTTAACCGAACCTTCAAGAACTATTCAATCATCTGTGCCTACCCTTCTAATAGAAATATTCACATAAAGGCTTCCTTAAACCTTTCCCAAAGGAAAGGCTTGGCCTCCTAATTGGAAGCCAGCCAACTATACTGTTCTCTTGAAGAATGGATGACACCAACTATCTTCCCTACATGTCTGAGGAATTCATAGCAATCCTCCTATCAGAACTCCTATTGAAAGTGGGCGAGTTCATCCTCTTGAAAAGTTCCAAGGCTGAACCATCTGTGTCTCAAATCCAGATGGCTGTGTGATAGCCTCAAGCTATCTAGTCATAACATATGTCAAGTTTGCTACCATATGTTCAAAGGCTTTGAGATGAGCACCGTCACTAGATGAGTCATTCCTATGGTGACGATAAAGGCATAAGGGTGTACAGGTGGCATGATCACACCTATGAAAAAGGAGGACATATAAAAAATATCATGAGTACCAAGAAAAGACAAACTTTTACCAAACCTAAGCATGACTGACTATTTCCTAAAGGCCTCAAATAACACTATGTCAATGCTAATGGGCACACTTCCATTTACATAAATACCATGTTATTTGTGGGCACTTACTCCAGTAATATGTGTAACACCCTAATTTTTAACCTAATATGCTCGAGTCGCATTCCGATTAATATTTAGTTGCTACGCCTTTGTCTCGGAACTTAGCTTATTCTTCTTTAAAATACGAGTAATAAAAATATGACTAAATTTTTTTTGAACTTTAAAACTAAAATGCGAGCTGAGCATGCACATAGATACCGATTAATACATGTATGACGTAGCAATCATATAAACTTTCATTATAGCATGTATATGTAAACCATAGTATAACATACACAATCGTATTAACATGCCATAACCACAACATAATAGCAATGTCCTGGATACATTAGGGCATCCTAAGATACTAAATTCAACAATAAGGTTGAACATATACCAGTCCAATGCTAAACATAACTATAACAAAACTAGACAAGTCTCCATGCTTTCGCTAACCTCTATCGATAGGCAACGTGACTCTATGCTCGCACCTCAAAGAAGATCACAAACAACCACCCCATTCATGTCTGGAGACGACAGGAGAAGAAAAGGACGAGAAACTTATTCAAGATTCTCAGGAGGGCTCCCGACTCTAACACAAGTGTCATCATCATCGCCCCCAGCCACTTCAGTTTTCATTATAAAGGAAATGTGCATGCATAAGGTTCAATTTTAAACTTCTCAAAATCCCTTTATCTAAGTAGGTGTCTTTTCGCATGGGTCTTAATGACATGAATGCAATAATGCAATATATCTCATGTATGTATGGCAATACCTCAATAAGCATTATTAACACATGTAAATAGCACATATCACATGATTAAATTAACCAATAAAACAATAATGTAACGTATGCATATGCATCTTTACTTTATCATGATTGAACTTTTAAGTTCCTTTTTTAATGACCACCCTTGTACATCATCACCATAAACCAACCATCTCTCCTTCCTCGGCTATTTTACAGTCATCCCAAAACTCCACCTCACTGATCGCCTAGGATGAGCTCAATCTTAACTAGCCGTCACTAGATTTAATATAGGATAATAGAGGGGGAAACACATTATTTTCTTATCATGAGTATGCATCTTTCCTGGATCACCTCTCATAACTTTTAATTTGAGGAGTCTAAGAATCACTTCCATTTGTATAATGTCACCTTTAATTCTTAGCCTATTATGTTAAGATGCAAAGCCGTAACCATATCATATGCTTTTCTCATGCTCTTTTGAACATATGCAACTTTACAATATTCCAAGTGAAATTATATCATGCCATATCTATTCAAAATTAAATAACTAAACATATAAAACCTCAATTTCACATAATTCCTCAAGCATATGAAAAATCACAACATTAACTAATCTTTCTTAAATTTAATTCTAGATTGTTCTTATAAATAAATTTGTATCTTTATGGCAACACAATAAGTAACTTTTAGATTAGTAGCTAGAATTAGAGAGCTCAATAAAAGGATGTCTACTTTTAATAAGATGTATATTTCATGAGTCAAAGTTCTCATGTGAGTTGAAATGGTGAGTCTTAAGCACTAAGTTAATCAAGTGATGACTAATTTTAAACATGCAATGCAAGCTTCATTTTTAATCTTGGCATTATAGGTGATGGCAAGAAAAGCACAAGCTATGCAAAGCTTTGAATTTAAACATGAGAATGTAAGCTCTAGTTTTAAATCTTTATGTTTAGGTGATAACTTGAAAAATAAATACGCTAGACAAGAAATATAAACATGAATGCAAGTTTAATTCTTTATTTTAGTGCTCTAGGCCCCTTAGAGTATTCACTCTAAATCACATTTCAACTTTAAGATTGAAATAGGTAGGCTTTGAGTTAATTATTTAAATGATATGTAAGCTCTTGTTTTAATCTTTTAAGTTTAAGTGATGGCTTGAAAAGTAAATATGCTAATCAAGGAAATGTAAATATGAATGCAAGTCCAATTCTTTATTTTATTGCTCTAGGCCTCTTAGAGTATTCACTCTAAATCACATTTCAACTTTGAGGTTGAAATAGGTAGGCTTAAGATTAATCATTTAGGTGGTTATGTAAACATGAAATGCAAAGCTTAATTATAAATATGTAATGCAAAGACTTGAAATATAAATATGGTTGCATTTCTTTGAGTCCTAGGCTCAAGACTTCCATTCTAACACATAATATCGTTATTTGCTAAAAACTCTTGAAAGTGAAACCTTCAAACTTTAGAGGTCAAACAAATGATGGTTTTGCAACCAACACCCAAGACTCTCATCATCAAGCCATGGTTTCTTCATAATGTAGGCCATAAGGCCGAAAACAAAAAGAGAAGAAAAGGAAAACAAAGAACTGAAAAATGGTGTAAAAAAAAGGAAGAACATCTTAAACCAAGAGAAAAGAATAGCAAATCCTTAAAACAACTCCCTACCAAAGATGTTTTTCTTTTTAAAGAGGAAAGCTTGGTCTTGGAATGAGATGAGAAGAACAAATCCTCCTTGGTGCCAAGATAGTTTAGGCCAAGAGGAAAAGAAAAGGAAGAAAGGATTGTCTTGGGTTTTTAATCTTGGAGATGGAGAGATTATGTGTTTAGAGGAATGTTTATGGTGTTTGTGTGGTGGTTTGTGGTTAGGGAATGATGGAGGGTGATGGCTCTTGGAAAAATGATGAAGAAGAAGAATTCTTTGAGTTTTGAGAAAGAAAGCTTTGAGGTTGTGAAGATGAGCAAGTGTTACAAGCTTTCCTTGATGGCTATTTATAGGAAAAATGAAACACATGGAGTGTCATGGGGGAGGAGTGGCTAGAGGCTTCTTGGAGGAAAAGGAAGAGAAAAATATCTCTTTGTATGGTATTGGTTTGTGTATGGCTAGGTATGGTCCAAGACATGGCTCAAGGTATGGCTAGGTATGGTTCTTTAAGTGTATTTTAATTGAATTTCAACAAGTGATGGATGCAAATGGAGGAGGGTGGCTGATTGGTTTAGAAGCCACGGGGAAGAGAAAATCTCATTCTAATGTTGGTTTATGTGTATGTTTAGAAGTTGATTTGGTTAGGTCATGGATTAGAGGTTGTAATTTAGTGTTTTAGGTGAAAAAATGAGTAATTAAGGTGGCTCAAGACAAGATTAAAGAGTGGTCTTACTTGATTAATGCAAATCCACCTTTATTAGGGAGGAATCTCATCATGTGACCATTTCCATAATTTAAGGAAATTGGAATAAGAATTTTACTATTCATGAAAATGTGACATAAAGTCTTAAATTAAGAAAAGGATTTTGAGTTTCTCTAAGCAATCTTAGGTTCTAATTAACCTTAATTAATTATTTTGACTT
This sequence comes from Dalbergia oliveri, assembly GCA_030441495.1. Lineage (NCBI taxonomy): Eukaryota > Viridiplantae > Streptophyta > Magnoliopsida > Fabales > Fabaceae > Dalbergia > Dalbergia oliveri. The sequence goes on from JAMLFY010000001.1 coordinate 15,352,653, forward strand.
TGGATTAGTAATTAGAATTTACTAATATTTAATTAGAGCCTAATATTGTTTAGGTTTCGTCAAACGTATCATTAGGCCCAAAATGCACTTAGCCGGGGCAAAATGATAATTTTTCTGCAAAAACCTCCCAGGGCTATCCGGGCTCAACCCGATGTTAAACATTGCTTAAAAATATCATTTCAAACTTTTGGGTGAAGTCCGCTCAATCGGCACTTATTCTGTTACACAACCATATGGGCATTTTGGTCATTTCACGCATCGAAACTCAAAAATGAGATTCTTCTGCTTTATTAGCACACATAACATATGTAATCCCCTTTCATCATCAAAACATTCCCTGGAGGATGGCTGGGTTCGCGATCCTCATTTTCCTGGTAAAATGACTTCAAGGGCATTTTGGTCATTTGCATACGGAAAAATCGAGGTGTTACAATATGCAAGGAAATTTATGGCTTTGACACCACATTGTCACGACCTGATTTGGAAATGTGACCAGCATGTGACGTATTGGGTCCCTCAGAAGCCTTTGGTAACGTGACTGACCAATATACATAAATATTAAACATATATTCCAAATATTTCAAATTTAACTAAATTCCATAATTCCAAAAATGTTTCCAAAACATAAATCCTGTATATAAAAATGCTTAATAACTATAATCTGGGCTAAAGCTAAACATAATTAAATAAATAGCTAAAATTCATAAAATAATTAAAAATAATACTATGCATATTCAGGATCATACCTACATAATTACTGGAGTACTATTATAACTACATAAACATGTTATAAGTTTCATTCCAAAGTGAAGCTCACCAAACGATGATGCAACACTATGAGGAGGATCTTGTGGTGCAAATGAATTTGTAGCTATATCTGAGGTAGAAAAAAAAGGGTGAGTTCATCAAAGCTCATGAGTGGGTCTCCACTCACAACCCACATGGGACAACAACAAAGATAATACATAAATATACATGAAGCTAATATAAAACATTTTTTATATTTAAATACATATAAATGTACTAAAAAACATAATTCAACTAATTTCATAACAATAAGTAGTGAAGAAACAGGAGTTGAAATTAATATATATTATTGAGATGAGAGCTGAAATTGATGGTCACTTAACTAGATCCCATAAATGGATACCAGATTGGGTTCCTTACCATAACTAAGGTTAAGCTAGTCCTCAGGAACCACTCGGTAACTAGGTTAACTATCGATCCTAGCCATTAATTCACTGTTCTGTTCCTCACTAATCATTGGCTAAAAATAATTATTCAAATATTTCATTGTTTCTATTGTTCATACTAAATTAGGGTTCATGCAATTTTTCTTACTAGTGAAATGCTTCTAAAACAAACACAAAAGTATGGTCCCATGGGTTTTCTAAAAGTAATTTTTTCATGATGGTCCCACGGTTTTCTAAAAGCAATTTTTTCATGATAACTGCTAATCAATAACTTCCTTAAGTTTCTATAATTCATGAAAGTATGTTTTCTTAGCATAAATTATTCTAAAATTTCATAAATAATTTATATAATACTAGAAAATAGTAATAATGACTAAAGGTATTGCCATGAGCTTAAACCCACTCACCGTTGATAGTGGGGAGTGTGCTTCCATTGATCACTTGACTCTGGAAAGTAAGATTGGCATCGATAACTGGCAAATGGCATAATGAAAACATAAAGAATTTGTATTATTGCTAAGCATTGGATTTGGAATGTTAAGGAGGAAGAATGTTGTGAAAAAACCATGCTGATAATGCCATACTCATAAACTAGATAAAAAGAGGAAGAAACTGGTTAAATTCCATGAAAATCACTTACCCGAAACTTGGGAAGGAGGAATAATTGAGGGAAAACATGAGGGAGAGGCACAAAGATTGATGGTGGTAACTAGGATGTTTAACCCAAGCCTGGGGGTGGGTTTATATAGTGTTGGGGGGCGTTTAAATGAAACTGCGTCGTTTTACACTATTCTTATTGGGGTCCTTACTTTAGTGAGCTAGTCTCGCTGCGGTGAACCTACTCCGCTCCTGCTCATTGCAGTGAGACAAACTTATTGCAACAAACCTTGCCTCACCTCCTTCTGGTTGTAAGGAGAAACACTCGCTATAGCGAACCTCTCTGCCTATCCTCAATGCAGCGAACATGTATGCACTGACAAATGCAGATTTCAAGCAAAAGATTTTTTTGCAATCTGAGGTTTAGGGATACCCAAAGGCTATGTTAGGCTTAGCTAAAGACACATGGACCTGAGACATCACATAAATATGCTAAATTTTTAAGGATATGTGCACCATCAAAAGGAAGCTACAAGGCAGTGATAGGAAAAGTGACTATTAGAGTGAATACCTCCTCCATTATCAAGCCAAGCAACTAGCCACCTAAATTCAAGGACCTAGGCATATTCAATGTTCATTACACTATTGGGAACTTGCATATCAAGCAAGCCATGGTTGACCTTAGGGCTAGCATTAATGTTATGCCTAAGTCAATCTATAGGTTCTTGCACTTTGGGGAGCTCAAGCCATTAGATTGAAGATCTAGTTGGCCAACCACATTATCAGAGCCAAAGGGAATATTGGAAGATGTGCTGGAAAAGGTAAATGATTTATTATTCCATGCTGATTTTTATGTGCTTGACATGGAGAATGACAATGATGTCAACTACTTGAAGATTAATCTCAAGTAGACCTTCTTGAAAACTATTAAAACCAAGATTGATATTGATACTTGCACGTTATCCATGGAGTGTGGGGATATAAAAATTCAATTTTGTTTAGCTTATGCTATTAAATTCTCCCATGAGGAAAACTATGTGCTTGGCATTAATGTCATTGACTCTATAGTAGAGGATGTGTGTAGTAGTTTACTTGGTAGGGATACATATCCCTATTCCCTATTTCTTCTTCTCCCATGGAATATGATGATTTTGGTATTTTAGAGTCGTCCTAGTTTGTAGATATAGATACTCCACCAAGGCAACAGTCATCAATTTTAGAATTGAAGCCCTTTCCTAGTGAGCTCTCATTTGAATATAAAGGGAGGACCAAGGTGTCCCATGACCAGCCTATATTAAGGAAAGAGCTTCATGAGGAGCTGAAGATCTTGCTATATAAAACTAATGACTAGGAAGTCAAAGTCTAAGTGAAAAGTGTTAGCTCGGTTTAAAAAGCTCTATAGCTTATGTTTTGAGTGACAACAAAGCAAATTTTGTTAAAATATTTTGAAGAAGGGACTAATGTTTCAATTGAGTTTATGTAGTGATTAACATGACTATTCTTATAACATATAAGTTCAATTAATGACATATTTTTCACAATGTCATGTTCCAACATGATTAGAATCTCATTCAAAGATATTCAAAGTTTTAGTGATGTGAAAAATAGTTAAGAAAGTGAACTAGAATATGTTAGAGACATGAGAAGAGCATCAAGCATTAGAAACTAATCATGTATCTTTAGAAAGTGTTTCACGCATCCAAAAAGTGTGATATTCATTGAAGAAATCAATCACTCATGATCAAATCATGATTATAAATTTTGATTAGATGGAATATCATCTCAAAAGGCTTTCTACATGCTAAGAAAAAGGACATTGACTGAGGTTATCGACTACCTCCTCAAATTAGAAATTATTTTAATGTTAAGTTGCACAAAAAATGTAATAAAGAGCATAACCTAGGTCGTCTCAAGGAGGCTTTGTCACTTAGTTGGGAAAACTTGGTGGTTTAGACATTTAAGCAATGAAAATTAAAAGATAATAGCAATGATAAATAAGGCACTAGTGCAAGGTATTCATAGGATTGAAATTAATTATCATTAACCAAATATTGAATCCATTAGTTGCTATTAGTAATTAATTCCTGGCAATTTTACTAGTGATCAATCAATCCCTATAATTTGACCAATGCAAATGACCAATAAACGAGATCTCAATTTATTTATAAATTACAGTGATTAAGGTATCAATTGCTATAGCCTAACCACCAATTGGAAGGTTAATTCTAATATTATCTCTCAAGCATAAACCAATGGATCCATCAATTTATGCCCAAAGGGTTTTCCTAAACGATGATCGCCAATTTAGTTATTTCAATAAAAATTATAGTAATCACCACAATAATTATAAAAATAAAAACTGAAAAACATTGAGAAAAGTAATGCATTTAATATAAACAAAGGGTCTAAAATATCATCCCAATCCATCCAGAAATTCCTACACTAGTAAGAAAATATACTCCTCTATCTCTAGAGGATTACAACAATGAATCTAAAAGTGTACTTGAAAATAATAGAAACAATCCTTGTTATAATCCACAAGAATAAAGCAAATTCACCTATAGAATCCCTGAGAAAGAAGAATAGAGAAGAAGATATAGAGAGATGTAGAGAGAGAAACCTAGCAACCTAAAGTGTGTAGCAAAAACTAGGGTAAAATTCTGAGTCATTCCTATAAATATTGCTATATAAGATAGGCTAAAGTGGGGCCCAAAAATAGATTAATTAACTATTAATACGTCATCGCATGAGCGCTCAAGCACTGAAATGAGCACTGGAGTGCTTCTAGAACCATGCACTTGGAGAATCTAGGTATTGTCTCTCCAGACATCCAACGCTCACCCAAGTGTGAGTTCGTGCCAATTTGCTTCCTTTTTGCTCTAAGCTCCTTCAGAGTTCCCAACCTTGATCTTGACATTTTGCACTCAATCCAAGGTTCTTGTATACAAAAGCCATACTCAAATAGACAAGTTAAACCATATTCAAATAGATAAGTTAAATGCAACAATCTCTAATTCCATAATTATTCCAAAAATCAATGCAATAGTCAATGATTCTCTAAAAATTCACAATGAGAAACAAGTCAACAATCACTACTATTTTCATCAATAACTCATCAAAACTTATGCAAAAAGCTAAGGTTTAGAAGCAAGATAAGTGGCATAAATGCCTCTTATCATACATCAACTTTAGAAAGGATAGGAAATATAAAGGGAAGATGGAGAATTTAAGCTATTATGTAGAGAAAGGACACTTTAAAACAGATTGTCCAAAGCTCAATGGTCCAAAAAGAGGTTCACTCCAAAGAAGAAACTAATGCTTGCCACATGGAGTGATTCTAAAGAAGAAAATGAAAGTTCACAAATCCAAGATGAACTAGAAGATGTTGCCAATCTCTGCTTTATGGCTGATTGCACATCTAAAAGAGAAACTAAGGTAAATGAATCATCAGAAACTGAACTTTCCTATGATGATCTTTTAAAGTTATATGATGATTTGCTTGAGAACTCTCAAACCTTAACTTCTCATTACATATTTATTAAAAAGAGTCATTAGAAAGTGATTCTGAGCTTAAGAAAGTAATAACTGATTTTGAGAACCTAAGACTTAGAAAGAATAAATTCAAGGAGAAAACAAGTTTTTAAATGTCAAAATCAAGTTCTTAGAAACTGAAGTTTTTGATAATGATTAGAAGGCTCAGAAAGAAATTTCTGAACTTGAGAAAACTTCAAAACTTCTCAGAACGATTTGGAGAAAATGGTCAATGGCTCAAAGTTTCTGAGTATGATGCCTAGAAGTCAAAGACCTTATTTTCAAAATAAAGGGATAGGTTATGAGAAGGAAATGAATGAGAAAGCAAAAGCAACCTCATCTAAGAAAGCAAAGATTAAAACCTCTTACAATTTCTATCATAAAAAGGGCCATCTACTTGATAAATGATTTTTGATAAATAAAGCAAATAAACAGGTCAAAAACCACCCCCAAAAGTGACTAACACAAAAGAATCAAAGAAAATATGGGTACCTAAAACCATAACCATTTCTGTTGTAGGTGTGTCTTAGAATACTTGTTGAAAAGGATGACAAGTGGTACATAGACAGTGAGTTTCCAAACACATGTCAAGAAGAAAGAAATGGTTCAGAAACTTAAGGCCAAAGAACTCAGGTTTTGTGAAGTTTGCTAATGGTAGTAAAGCTAAAGTCACTAGCATTGGAAATGCTAGTAAGGATGACTCTCACCAAATTTCTGATGTATTATTAGTTGATGACATGGCTCACAACTTGTTGAGCATTAGTCAATTTCATGATCAAGACTTTAATGTTTGGTTTAATGCCAAAGTATGTCATATGATGAATTCAGTTTGAACAAGTCATTTTATCTGGTAAGAGACATGATAAGACCTATGTGTTATTCTTAGATGACCTTCTAGATTAAGATATAAAATTTATTGCATCCTTTATGGATGATAAGTGGCTTTGGCATGAAAAACTTGGTCATGCTCATATGAAGCTAATTTCTAAATTGTCTAAGAAAGAGCTTGTTAAAGGCCTTCCAAAGATTAGTTGTGACAAGGATACAACTTGTGATTTCTATGAAAAAGGCAAGCAAACCAAGGTTTCTTTCCATAACACAAATATGGTTTCAACTACAAGGCCACTAGAGCTTTTAAGATGAACCAAGACTACAAGTCTTCCTGGAAAAAGAAACTATCTTGTCATAGTGGATGATTTTTCAATATTTACATGGATTATTTTCTTAGCTTCTAAGAATGAGGTGATTGAAAAGTTTAAAATTTCTAAGAAGGGTTTCTAATTCAAAGGGTATTCAAATTACTTCTATTAGATCAAATCATGGATGAGAATTTGAAAATCATATTTTTGAAAACTTTTGTGAAATTATGACATTTCTCATGAGTTATCTTCTCCAAGAACTCCCCAACAAAATGACATAGTTGAAAGGAAGAGAGAAACTTACAAGAAATGGCAAGAACAATGCTTTTAGAAAGTAGTTTATTTAAAGGTTTTTGGGTAGAGGCGTTAATACCTCTTGCTACATTCAAAAGAGTTTTTCTAAGACACATCCTCAAGAAAATATCTTATGAGCTTTGAAAAGGAAGAAAACCCAACATATCATACTTCCATGTTTTCAATCTAACTGTTTCATTCTTAACGCCAAAGACAAGCTCACAAAGTTTGATCATAAATTTGATAATGGTATTTTCTTAAGATACTCTTCAATTTCTAAAGTGTATAGGGTTTACAATAAAAGAACTCTATCTATTGAAGAGACCATCCACATTAAGTTCAAGGAGCATAAGAAGGACTTTGCTCAATATCTAGTTGATCTAAAAGAAAACCTTGAGAAGTTGAGTATCAAGGAACCTTCAGAAAGTAAGCAAGAGAAAGTATAATCTTCATAAAGCAAGCTCCAGAAAGCAAAGGATTCAGAAAGAAAACCTGAGAAAGCACCTTTAAAAAGCCATCTCAGAATTCCAAAGCCTTTAGAAAGTGACATTTCAAATAGAGACTCACTTCTAAACACAAAGAAGAATATTCTAAAGATTAAGAAGATCCTGGATTAACAGGGTATAGAAACTACAAAGCGTTTATGATCAAGGCAGTTTTCAAAATCAGGTTCTTAAGGACATTTTAAGGGTGTTAGAATAAAGATCTTCCCTTAGAAATAAAACCAACTGTACTTTCATATCCACAATTGAACCAAAAAGCATTGAGGAAGTACTTGATGACCAAAACTGGGTGGAAACTATGTAAAAAGAACCATATCAACTTGAGAAGAGCAAGTTTGGACACTTGTGGAGAAACCAAAAGGAAAATCTATCATTGGAACCAAGTAGGTGTTTAGAAACAAGTTAGATGAAGCTGAAAAGATGGTAAGAAATAAAGCAAGATTGGTTGTACAAGATTATAATAACAATAGGGAATTGATTATAATGAAAACTTTGCACTAGTAGCTAGACTTAAAGTCATTAGAATGCTACTTGCTTTTGCAGCCTTCAAAGGATTCACTCTATATCAAATGGATATGAATTCTGCCTTGTTAAATGGATTCCTTTATGAAGAAGTTTATGTAAGGCAACCTCCAGGATTTGAGAGAAGCCCTTCCTAACCGTCTTTAAGTTTACCAAGGCACTCTATGGTCTTAAACAAGCTCCTTGAACTTGGTATGAAAGACTAAGTATTTTCTTACTTAAGAATAGGTTTAAGATAGGTATGTAAAGACTACTTTATTTACATTAGCAAGATAATCACTTTCTAATAGTTTAAATATATGTGGATTGACATTATATTTGGCGCCCTAGCCATTCTCTGTGTGAAAAGTTTTCAAAGCTTATGCACAATGAGTTTGAGATCAGCATGATAGGTGAATTGACGTTTTTTTTGGGCTTCCAATCAAACAACAAAAAGAGGGAAGCCTGATCCATTATGAAAAATACACCAAGGAACTTTTAAAGAGGTTTAACATGGATAAAGCCAAATCTATAAGCACCCCATACATCCCTCTCAAGTCATTGATGCTGATGAGAATGGTGAAAAGGTCTTAGAAAGTAATTATAAGGATATAATTGGTTCTTTACTTTATCTTCCAGCTAGTAGACTTGTCATTCAATTAGTGTGGGTATTTGTGCTAGATTTTAATCTAACCTATAGCAATCACACTTAAATAATATCAAGAGAATTGTAAGATATTTAGTAGGTACTATTAATCTTGGTCTTTGGTATGAGAAAGGAACTTCAAGTGAGATTGTAGGTTTTTGTGATGCTGATTTTGTTGGAGATAAGTGGACAGAAATAAGCACAAATGGATGTTGTTGCTTTTTTGGTGATTGCCCTATCACTTGGTCTTGCAAAAAGCAAAACACAAATGCTCTTCAATAATAGAAGCAAAATATGTTGCAACTGCAAATTGTTTCTCACAAATGCTTTAGATCATAAACAAGCTAGAGGATTATCATCTGAGGTATTCCAAAATCCCTATTGTTTGTGATAATACTAGTGCTATTAATCTTGCAAAGAACCCTATTCAGCACTTTAGATTAAAACATATTGATATGCAACATCACTTTATTAGAGATCATGTTTATAAAGGTGATGTTCAGCTAAAGTTTGTGAATATTGAGGATCAAGTATATGATATATTCACTAAACCATTGGTCGAAGATAATTTTTACTATATGAAAAAGCTTCTAAACCTTAAATGCTTTTGAAAAACATGCATCTTATGCATACATTGCACTTTCTGGAGTCCTTTAAGAGACTCTGGCCTTTCAAAGAAGAATGTTGAATCAAGATCAGAAACAAGTTTGCAAAATCAAAAAGTGGGTTAGAGGTTCAGAAATCCATTCAGATGGATTCAAAAAGTGAAAGATCTCTCAAAAAATGAGTTCAGAAATGGATTGAAGCAAAGAGAATGAGTTCAAAAGATGGGACATGATTAAAAGATGGTTTATAAAATGGGATTAAAGCTTAGAAAGTGAATCAAGTTTAGAGAAAATAAGTTTAGAAGCTTTTCTATGTTCAGATACCACTTGAGTTTCTGAAGTATTATTTTGGCAGGATAATTCCTCGTTTGAGTTTCTCTCTCCCATGTCTGGTCAGTACCAAACCCTTCATCTCATAAATCCCAAAACTCCCAAACACAATACCCCCATATTTAAACTATTCATCTTCAACCTTAAACATGTTACCACAAATGTTCCATCTTCTATCCCAAACCCTTATTCTCTCAAACTTTTTTCAACAAAACCCTTAATCAAATCCTTTTCTAAACCACAGAATCCCGGCTAAGGGAAAACAACTCGATCGCTTAGCCAAATAAGGAGTTCTCTACATGGACAATGAACTTGATAGCAGGAGCATTACTCTAAGAACTTTCCCTTAGAAAAGTTGCTCCTAGGAAAACCCTAAGAAGGGGACTTCTTAAGGAGGTTCCAATTATGAAGGAAGTCTTCTCTTTCTAGGGATGGGAAGACTTTCTAGAGATCTCAGATAGGGTTTTTCCTAGAATGGTGAAAGCATTCTACTCTCATCTTGAAGGAACCTTAGAAATTGTCCTCAAAACCATGATCAGAGACTACTCCTTAGAGGTTAGACCTTTTAGATAGTCAAAAGTTGTTAGAGCACCTAATGAAGAGGTTGTATGCGTGTCCTACAACAACTAGCTTTGCTCATTGGGTGTCAATGAAGGAGACATATCAAGGTATCTCACTGACTCAATAATGCACAAACCTAGTGAGATAACCATTGCTATGTTGAGTACTAGAGCTAGCAAAGTGTTTACAATTGTCCAATTTTCCATTCTGCCAAGACTAGGTAGCACATATGTGCTTATAGGATGGACTACATGCTTTTGTATTACTTGTTTTCCACTATATGTTGAGTGCTATTTCCAAGGACAAAAGAAGAACTGCTGGTGTCCCTTATGGATGCTTTTGACCAAGCTGTTTCAATACATGGGCTACCTTCTAGCTGATGAGTCGTATAAGTACATGCTTGGGACTCAGTCTCTTTAAACTCCTTCAAAACTATGAGGAGAACTAAAAAGGTTGTTGTAAAGATCAATTCTAAGAGGCCAAGCCCCAAGACAAGGGAGGAAAAGAAAAAGAAAAAGAAAAGAGAAAAGGAAAAGAAAAAGCCAAACAAGAAGAATCAAGAAAGATGAAGAGGAAGCTGGTCCTACCTTTAGAAAGTGATGATTCTGAAAGCACCAATTTTGAAAATGTGCCAAGCATCAATCTTGAGAGAAGGACAAAGCATAGGGAGGAGAAGACAAAGGGTGAAGTCCTCTAAACCTTTAGAAACTAAGGTTGGACACTCAGAAAATGAAGGACCCAGAAGGAGACTTGACAAGCTGCCTATCAGGAGAGGGATATTGAGCATAAATCAGGAAATTGCCCAAAGATGTTCCAAGAAGTGCTCTGATCTTGAAGGATATGCTTGAAGCTAAGCGAGAATGGCATATTGTTATTGAGGATGAAGAGGATGAAGAAAGCTAAAAAGATTTCTCAAGGAGAACAAAATTATCCAAGAGAAAAGGAAAATGGAATAAGCTCAAAAATTCAGGAGACCAAGGGATTCAAGCTCAAGTAGAAGAAGAATAAGGAATCTGCTCTCAACCCTTTGTGGTTATCCAGGATCAATCCTCAAGGCCCATGACTCAACAATTTGGGTACACATCCTTCCTTATTTTTGTTCCTGTCCCTAAAGCTAAGGCTCCTTCAACCACTACTCTACTCTCTGAAGCTTGCAAGTGTTGCTATTGAAAAGGCCATAAAACAATCAATGGAACCTAAGAAACCAGCCTCTCCAGAAGTGGTTCTTGAAACCACCCTTGAAGCCGTGAAGATACCATGGCTCTAAACTAGGTTTTAAAACCTCTTTCCAAGAACATGGAAAAAGTGTCTTACACTTAGGGGCATAGTACTAAAGAGCTAAGGCTGTATTTGAGTGAGCTATCTTATGCCTTGGATCCTATCATTGAAGAGCCTAAAGAAGTTGAACCATCCACTGCCCTTATTCTGAAAACCATACCTCAACCTTCCATCAGAATTAGATCCCTAGAAGAGGGAGATAAGGCTTTAGAAATTGGCTTTCATCAAGAGGAATTCCAAGCCCATGCTGACCTTGGGAACTTGGAACAATACTCCGACAAAGGAGATTAATCGACGAAGAATGCTTGGAATCCTCTTATTAGAATTCATGTTCTGAGGTGGAAAGAGTAGTGAGGGCAGCTAAGGTTTGTCTTAGAGTGTTTAGGTTGTTATGATATGTTTATTTATAAATTGGGGCTAAATCGTTAAAAAAATTCACTTTTTTTTTTAGTTCTAGTCTACCATAATTAGTTATGCTTGAGTGCAGCGACCTTCGGTCCTAGATACATCAGGTTAAATCGTTCATATCTCTCAATACGGTTGGAATTTGGCCTCGGGGCTAAAAAAAACACTTGTAAAGATATCAATTAGATTTCTAATACCACAAACAGCATGTCCATCAAACATCTATTGCTTGAGATGTTGGCAAAATACTAGACAAAGGTCCTACTTGACAACTTGAGAACAAAGTTGTATTTCAAAAATTAGATTCCAACTTCACCTAGCATATCCAGGAACTAGAAGTTGGTCCGAAAGGCAATGTTAGAGATATTTTCTTGGTTTCAATTGAATGTTTATAATAGGGGTATTACACAAAAGCAATATATAAAAATCGTTGACATTTTGTTCACAATTATTGAAATCAAGTATTCTTTTGACAACATTATGAAATATGAGAATATAAAAATCGTTGACATTTTGTTCACGATCATTGAAATTAAGTATTCTTTTGAAAACATTATGAAATATGAGAATCCATAAGAAGAATTGCTTCCACTCCCTAAATTGAGACCTATGAAGTAAGAAGGAAATTATCAATTATTTGTTGTCAAAGTAAAAGACAAAATCCCATAAAATAGGGGGTATAATGCATCTATCTTATCATATTTTTTGTTATCAGGTCTTCTTATCAAATGTGTGAAATAGACTTTATGGTTTGTTTATATAAGAAGAAAAATGAAGAAAAGAGAAAATGAAAAAAAAAATGTGCTTTCTATTTTATTGTTTGACTTGATAGAAGAGGAGAGAAAAGAAAATGTGATTATATATAAATAATTTTTTTTATCCTTTCACTTATTAAAAATAATTGTATTCAAGGTTATAATTATAATTTAACATCTTTTGATCCATTTCTTCTATTTTCTTTTTATTTTTGCGAGGAAAAACTTTTTATAGATCCAACATATTTTTTTCCCTTCTCTTTTATTTTTTCTCCTCATCCAAATGAGAGAAAACTCTATGAATGAGGTGAAATCTTTTATACATAAGAGTTGTGGAGGGTTAAATGGAGTATAAAAATGATGTTTATCCAAAAAAATAAAAAATCCTCTCTTCAATTTGTAAGTCGAGTGATATTGAAATTTGGAAGAAGATACTCCACACCCCAACTATTTTAGCCCCAAAGATCATATTACTAATAAAATAATTTAAAAAATTATATTCAGTTGTTACCCATTAAATATGTATCTCGTATGACAAATTCACCTAAACGTTTAATTAATCTCTATTTTTATTAACAAAACTAATTTTATTAAAGGCTATTCTATCAAAGATATGATATTTTAAATACTAAAGTGATCATTTTACAAAGTCAACTTAACAAAAAATGGATTTTTTTTCAAATATATGATATTTTGAAACCAAAATAGTAGTTCTCAAAGTGCGAACTTGACATAAATCATTAATATAATCACTTTTGTCAATAACAATCTTTAGGTAAATTTATCAAACAAGATAAGTCATTTAAATATTAGAACAAATATAATTTTTTTTATGAATTATTTTAATAGTGACATCATTTTCGGAAGCGAAACAAAAGACCTTTTCACAGTAATGACAGCCATGGAAGGTACCAAAAAATACACTTCTCTTCTCTTTTATTTCACTGCATGTCCTTCTCTCTCTCTGACTGACTGTAATTTCATCTGCACTGTGCAGCCACTTGTGTTTGTCCAAGAGCTCTACCCTGAAGCTTAAAACTGCTTTCATTCACCAGAAAACTTCCATTTCTTTGTCTTGCACTCCGACAGCAATGGAGCCATCATTATTGGACACCATCATAGAAGTTAGAGAAGATCTCATGGTTTCACCATCATCTGGCACAAACCCAACAAAGAGAATCGCCCATTTTCTCAAACCCATTATGCATTCAATGATCAAAGAGCCAGCTTCTGACTTTCTTCTTCTTCCCCATTCCCTGGTCTCAGGAACAGTCACTTGTTGCGATGTTGGAAAACCTCCATTTGAAGTGATATACAATGGATGGCTACACCCTAAAAAAGAATGGAAAACATAGGTTGAGCTAATCCAAAACACGTATGAACGATAGACCAAGCAATCAAGCTTCTACATGTGAAATCAACAGGAACAGTGAACTGGTTCTTGGCCATGCAGAGAGGTGGTATTAGGTTTGTGGAGGTTTTTCTGTTATGGGGGACCCTATTTTCAGACCTCTTGAGACCGAAGAGCAGAAGGATATAGAAGCAAAACTGATTGCAGTGAGAAGAATGTTTTTCAGATCAAGAGCCAGGACAGAAGAACATCACCCTTGGATGGTGCACTTCATGAAGGATGAAGGCCCAGTGGAGCATGAGGCATTCTTGTCTTTGTGGTTGTCAAGGTTTGTTTTCCCAGGTAAATCACATAAAACCATTTTGAAATCTTTCCTATTGCCATACATCTAGCTAGAGGGACTAGAATAGCTCTAGCACCTGCTGTTTTAGCAAGCATTTATAGGGACTTGAGTTTGCTGCATAAAACCATAACCACAAAGCTGAAGCTGCTGGGAGGAGTTGCTCTCTGGGCTCTGGAGAGGTTTCCATCACATCAGCCATAGCCACAGCCAGCCAAATTTAGTTGGTCAAAGCCAACCCAGAATGGCTAGGTGGCATAGAGTGAAAATGCTGCACAATAACAAGAGTTGAAGTGGCCTCTGGATTCTGCTGGAGCTAGAAACTGCTTTCTGTGGTGCCCTTACAAGAATTCTCCATCCCTTAAGCTTTACAATGAAAAAGACATGTGGGTATGTGATAATCCTCATTTAGATGATGAATTGGATTCCTATATTCGCTGCTTGTGGGTCTCTGAGTTGGTTGGTATGGAGTGTGTAGAGAAGTACTTCCCAAATTGCGATGCTATGCAATTTGGGATGGATCAGGACATTCCTGGTGTCGTGGCTCATTGGAACAAGGATTCTTGGATAAATTATAGCCAGCCAGTAATGGATACAAAGAATTTGTGCAATGCATTATGTTCTAGCCAGCCAAATGTTACTCCTAGGTACTATGATTGGTGGAAGAAATCAAAACTAGGCAAGAAAGAAGACACAGAAAAAAAAGGGGTTCCAATAATTGTGTGAAAATAATAAGAAGCTCAAAAGTATTTGTCACAGAAAGAATCATGTTGGCAGGTGGAGGGTGATGGATCCTATGGTTCACATTCCAAGCAAAAGAGATGTCATGTAAGGGATTCTGATCAAGGGGATGAGTTGGCAGTTAAAGAACAACTGAGTTCTTCTTGCAAATATAGATTTTTTGAGAAGGAAGTGACTGGAAAGAAGAGCACTTTGTCTAGTCCTGAATCTGGTATTCTTCCATCATTAGGTGTTGCTTATCAAACATCTGGATTAATAACTGGTGGAGTTTACAATTCTGGTATAAGTAAGGTTATACTTGGAGTATAAAAAAGATGCTAAAATAAACGATGTTGTTGGGAGAGAGAATTTTCAAAGAAGATGTAAGTATAGCCAGAGTGAAGACCCAATTTTGTGATACAAATGGTGTCAACAAGGAAGGAAAAGGTGTCTGTCATGGTTTTGTAGATATAGCATCTTATCTTGAAAACCAGATACAGAAGCTTGAAAGTGTTTATGCTAAGCTTAAAGCAGAAAAACTTGGCCCCAAGAATAAAAATATTGGATCCAAGGCAATAGCTTCTGATTAATAACTGGTGGAGTTTACAATTCTGGTATAAGTAAGGATATACTTGCAGTATCAAAAAGAAGCGCAGAAGATGCTAAAATAAAAGATTTTGTTGGGGAGAGAATTTTCAAAGATGTAAGTATAGCCAGAGTGAAGACTCAATTTTGTGATATAAATGGTGTCAACAAGGAAGGAAAAGGTGCCTGTCATGGTTTTGAAGATATAGCATCTTATCCTGAAAACCGGATCCAGAAGCTTGAAAGTGTGTATACTTTTTTTCCGTATGTAAGACCAAGAATCAACTCTTTCTACTTGTCATTGTATAAAATAGGGTTGTGTTAGGCCGACTATAGTCTATGTAAATTTCGTTGAACTCTTTTATGACATGAATAGCTGTTATATAATTGTGCTAATCGTTTTTCATAGAGAAAAGTAATATTATTTGATTTATGCAGTCAACTAGTATAGCATAATAAAACTTGGTAAAACCCAAAGAATCTTTTTCGCAGCAGCAAAATCAACTTATTAATTTCAACTAGCATTGAAGAATACTTAGGGCCTTTTTAATATTAATTTTCAGTTTTCAATTTTCAGAATTATGTGAAGAAACACTGAAAATGAAAATAAAAACTAGATTTTATAGTTTTAACAATATTCATATTTTTTTACAAAATTTGAAAAAATCAAGAACTAAAAATAAAAACTGAAAATTGAAACGAAACAGGTACTTAGATTCCTAACTTGCAAGATCTTATGGCTTATTATCTATTATAGCAAGTAACAGATCAGCATCTGACTAGGACAAGTTGGCTAGAAATGGCCATATCAACTATGACAAGATAGTTACAACTCATGGCCAGTTTGTTGGAGTGGCAAGAAAGAAATATACATTTGACCTTTGAGCTAACAATCACAAATCAACCATTGCATATGCAACAAAACTCCAATTAGCCTGGAGATGGCAGCCAGACTTAATTTATGCCCCGTTGCACACCTTATGATTTCTCTCCGTCTTTTTTCCTTTTCTATTATTTCATAGTATTTCCAATACAAAGGATTAGCCAGTCAGATGTATCAATATGCTTCAAAATTTGAGTTCAGAAAGGACTTTCTCCTTCCACACATCTAATTGATTCATCAATCTTGCTTTTTCTTTTTCTTAATCAAACCAAAAAGAAACAGTAAAACACATACAAAGCAAAACACCAAACCAGTAAAGAACTAACAAGGGCACAAAACATTTGATTTAAGTGTTTCCCACCTGCTAGCTGAGACATTAATTGGGAACCAGAGGGGCTGAGCTCCTCCCATTAGTTGAATCAAAGGGCAAAATGGCCAGAAGCCATTTGCCACAGAGATCAACACAATGAATAAAAGCAGCAGGTCCAAAGGTAAAAGGATCTATGCCTCATTAATACATGAACCAGGTGGGAGGTAGGAGGTCACAGAAGGAAAACCCTAATGGGAAAACCTCCATGGTTGGTAAGTTGATGTTGCACAGCTATGACTCAAAACGCTTCCATGATTCATAAGGAAGGCGATCTTAAGGGCGGTGCTTAAAGCAATAATCAGAGCATGACATTGACAAATGAACAAGAACCACTTGATTGAACTGCCTATGAACCAAAAACGTTTTACACAAATTGACAATAGAGGCAGCAGAAAAATTAAACAACCACATATAGACACATTACTATTTTCAGATCTCACAAAGGAAAATACATGACACTAATTTCATCAAAGCACAGAAAGACCAGCAGCAATAACATATAATTAACATGTTACTTTTCGGACAATGAATTGTAAAACACAGATTGCATGATTTGAGGATCCCTCAGATTGTATCTTCCTCAATGGAATTCAGTCCACTACTTTCAAGATTATAAAATCATCACAGGGAAAGTCATTCATTAAAAAAATGAAGTCATCCACAAAAAGCGCATCCAATGACAAATAAACTGGTGCTTTTTGGCGTGCAATACACAAGACAGGAAAAATGAAAGACCAACCGAATCGAACCTTTCGAAAAAAACACTTCCAGTAGCATTCTCAAGGAAAACAAAGGCAACTTCACCACAACCGAACGCACGCAGCCACAAAAGCTGCACAACAACAAAAACAGAGGGTTTCGCTGGTATTTAAAGAAGATTACGTGGAGGTCAATTTACGGATTTACCCTAATCATTTTATATAATGACGCTTCAGTCCCTGGTAGCGTTCTCGTTGACTCGGGCGTTAGGCTCAGTAACTCAGCCGGTGTCGGTGGGAAAGACAAACAAGTGATGTGCCCCCACAGAAGCGTAGAAAACAAAACTACCTATCGAGTGCACTGAGAAGGTTTCCATTTTTTTTGTTGCCCTTTTTACTTTTTTTGCTTTCTTTTTGTTGTTGTTCCTCAACGATGGAAGCAAAAGGGAGGAAGACGGGGATGCGTCTGACTCTGTTGTTGTTGTTTGCTTTGGGTGCGAGTGCTTGGACTGGTGAAATTCACGGAAGAGTTGTTTGTGATGTGTGTGGGGATTCTTCTCTTGGACCAGAAGATCATGTTCTTGAAGGTCTTCCTCTCTCTCTCTCTCTCTGAATCGGCATTATATTTCAGTTATATGTGATTTTGAGCATGTTTTTGAAGTGGGGTTTTTGCTCTCTGTCATGATTTTTTTTTTTTTTTTGGTGTGCTGTTCATGACCTTATTATTTTCCTCCAATTTGGCTTGGCATTTGGCTTGTGCAAAGGTGTTATGGTACATCAGGAGCAAATTTCTAGCTTGATTTTGTATTTTTTACCAATTTACCATACAACACTAGACCAAGGATGTTATCATAGCCATTACTCTGAGAATCCAGCCACACATGTCTGCTAACGGACGTTTTAATAGGAATTTGTATGCAAGTCTAACGAAGATTACTACCGGAAACATTAGGAAATGATGATAGTGATGATGATGACAATGACGGCGACCTATGCTGAATTGTTTGTCTTTTGCAATAATCAACAAAGAGGCAGATGAATTGGCTTGGGTGGTTTGTTTGGAGCAGTGGATTTTCTGATACTCAACATAAGATAAGAATGCATAACCTCTGTTTAGAGTGGGTTTGATTTTCCACCCGTAAAATATACTTGCATTGCCAATGCTATCAAGGTTATTTATATGTATCAATGACTAGTGATCTCTAATTGTTCTGTAGATGACTCATTTTTCTTTCTTCCACATTTGCTTTTTCTGCAAGGAAACTGTTTTTATGTGTTGTGTCGGTTAATCTTATACACCCAGATCAGAATGTTGCTGATGATATAAGGGGTCAAAGGTTGAAATTGATTGCCATTAGCTGTCACAATGTAGAGAATTATAATTCAGTATACATCTCGGATGACTGAATAATGCAATTGAACTTTCAGCCTTTCGATTTGCTCTTTTCATTTTAGTTCACTTTCATATATAAAATAAGGTCAATCCTGCAGTGGTTACGGATTAACTTGTTTTAAATACATGAATAGAAACCAAACCTAGGATTATCCAGTGTTCAATATAGTTTTCTTTCTAGCCCCTAAGAAGTGTTTGATAGCCTGGTTAAAGCTTGCTGCATTGTACACCAACATAAAATTATTGTAACCATGCACCTTTTTGACAATTCCATAGAACACAGCCATGCTTTTGGAAAAAATGACTTAGTGACTATCAATTATCTGATTCAATTTATCTTTATTTATTTAGTCATTTATAGAACAAATTCATAGGGTGAGCCTCGATGCAACAGTAAGGTTGCCGCCTTGTGATTTGGAGGTCACAAATTCAAATCCTGAAAACAGCCTTTCACAAAGTGGAGGTACGGCTGCATACATCTACCCTCCCAGACTTACCTGGTGGGAGCCTTGTGCATTAGGTCACTTTTTTATTGATAGAACGAATTCAATTTATCTCCAGCCTCATGTTTTAGTAGGTGATATCCAAGGATGGCTTGCTTAGTAATAAAGTATTGGAAGCATAAGAATAGTCTTGGAAGCATAAGAATGGTCAACAAGTATTCTTGTCAGTCAATAGTTGTGTTAGTTAGTATCTTGTGTATATATATGTGTGATGACTGAATAGTAATAATAGAAGTTCAACATTTTATTTTTTTGTTCCACTCGTGTTCTTCTACACTTTTACATGGCATCATGAGCCTCAAGAGAGGCAACCCTATAATTGGACTTACCTGGTGGACCCAATGTTCTTTGGTAAAAAAATTTTTGTGGTTGACCATCTTTTCTTTCTAGTCTGTTGTTGCTTTATTAGTTTCCACTATCTCCACTGTCTTAGTGGTTTTTTTCTCTCTCCACCGCCATTGTTTCCTGCCATTAGCACCTTTCTTGTGACATCTCCTGTCGATTGCCCCATTTGAGTTCTCTTGAGGTCTCACCCATACCTTGCAGCGGCCTTCCAGAAGAGCCCCCACGTTTGTCTTTTCCTCTTTGCTAATCAAGAAATGCACCTTCATCTCTCTGACGTGTGGCGACACGTGACGATGACTCATCAGTGGCAACTTCAACCTCACCTTTGCCAGGTCATTTTTGGCCTTTTCCTGGTCTTTCCTCGCGTTCCTCTCCTTGTCAGTGCTTTTACTCGTTGCTCTTATTCTTGCTGCGATTTTTGATTTGTTATTGCTTTTGGTGCTTCTTGAACATTTGGGGATGCCATGTCTCACTCATCCTCTGCCTCCTCCATGTCAAGGGCTCTATCTTTACCTTTGCGACTCCAGCTTGCCTGTCATCACTATTGAGTCGCTCAACAATGCTAATTATATGCAATGGGCAACACCAATTGAGCTATGGTTTAAGGGTCATAAGTATTTTGTTCACTTGAAAGAGAAGGCTTTTGAAATTCCAACTATTGAGAGAGGAGTGGGAGGCCATGGATGCTCAACTTTGTACACTTTTGTGGAATTCTATTGATTGTTCTATTGTGGATCTATTTCGTACTTATCATACTTTCTATAATGTTTAGGAAAAGGCTAAGTTGCTTTGCACTATTGATATCTAGAGATTTTATGATGTTATTTTTTACATTATTAATCTTCGGAAACTGGATCAGCCCATGTCCTCCTCTCAGGAAAAACTGGCAGAAGTCGATGGGTTTATGCTGTGATGGTTGGTCTTGATGGGAATATGGATTAGTTGAAGGCTCATTTGGTGGTCGAGGTACACTCAAATCTATAGTTTGGATTACACTGACACTTCTTCTCCTGTTGCTAAGATTGCTTCTATTCGGCTTCTTCTCTTTATGGCTGCCATGCATCATTGGCCCCTCTATCAACTTGATACCAAAAATGCCTTTTTATGTGGTGAACTTACTGAGGAAGTTTATGTGGAGCAACCTCCTGGTTTTGTTGCTCAAGGTGAGTCTGCATTAGTATGTTGCCTTTGATGATCACTTTATGGTATAAAACAATCCCCACAGGCATGGTTTGGACAATTCAACACTAGTTCAGCGGTTTGGCATGGTTCGTAGTGAGGCTGATTACTTGGTATTTTATTGCCGTTCTTCACAATATCAGAATATTTATCTAGTGGTTTATGTAGATTATGTAGATGATATTGTCATCACTGGTGATGATGAGGATGGTATTAGGAAGCAAAAAGAACATCTTTCTAGCCATTTCCAAACCAAGGATTTAGGACACCACAAGTATTTCCTTGGTATTGAAGGAGCTCAATCCTCTACTGTTATCGTCATATCTCAAAGGAAGTATGCCCTTGATATCTTGGAAGAGACAGGTTTGTAAGATTGTTGACTGGTTGACACTCTAATGGATCCCAATGTTAAGTCATCACCAGGACAAGGAGCCCTTATCGGATCCTGATACATCTCGGAGGCTTGTTGGAAAATTGAACTACCTCACCATCACTTGACCCGACATTTCCTTTGTTGTCAATGTAGTTAGCCAATTCCTATAGTTCCCTTGTGATAGTCACTGGGATGCGACAATCCAAATACATTAAGAGAGCACTCTGCCAAGGACTCCTATATGAAGACAAGGGTCATTCTCAAATTGTTGGTTCTTCAGAATGCAGATTGGGCCACCTTTAGATAGACGATCCACCCAGGCTATTGTGTAATGATTGGAGATAACCTCATATCACGGAAAAGTAAGAATTGCATACCAACATAAAAAAAGTTCTCTTTATTTATTATTTATATATCCCTCATATTTGTTAGTATAATAGCTCAAAATAATTTTCAACATCCTCTTTGCATACGTATACTATGATATCAATATTTTACTATCTAAATACTTGGTTCACATCCTTGTACATTAGCATTAAATTAGTTTCCAGTTTTAAGCATTCTTCATGGAAGCTGATTCTGATCAATAAATATGAGAGATGAGACTCTCCTAATCATCTGCAAGTGACTTCATGGGAAAGAATTGGAGCCATCAGAGTACTTGATATCAGTGAAGACCAAACTTATTGGTTGGAGTATCTTAATCGAGAAAAGTGTACTCATCTTGACTGGAGATAGGTGTCTCGTAAATTTATTCTCCCTAAAGTTTTGATACTTGCTGGGATTACATTTTCTTTTATGTTTCTTACTTTCCTTGTCAACTTTTATGTTTCCTACTTTCCTTGTCATTTGAATTGTTTTTGTTCTTGAAAAGTTCACCTCACACTTGTTTGATTTATTTTCATTTCTTAATTGGTGAAAACCTAGGCAAAGGGTTTGAATTTTGATAATTTGAGGTTTCAAGTGTTATTTATTTTTATCTCAATGTTCCATTTATTTTCCTGTGATGTCCTATGACTGTCCCTCCATTGTTCTTTTAGCAGCATTTAATTTGATTCTGTGACACCTTGATTCAATGTTTTCTTAAGCAGAACATCATGAGGCTTCATATCCTATTGTACCGAGTTTCTAAGTAACCCATTATGTTGATGATTCATAGTTTCTGAACATTATTATAATTTTTCTGTTTGTTATTTTTGTTTGGTGGGGGAGGTTTGTTTTTGGTGCGGAGGCTTGCAGGGGTGGGAGGAGGCTGCTTTTTGGAATTAAACGATGATAAAACAAAGGACATGTTAATGTGATCAAATCATCATCCTCTGAAACGTTTCCCGAGTAAAACAGGAAAATGGAAGTTAAACTGCATTTCAAATTATTGTTGTAGCCAATGATGCATTTTCCATTAGAGTGACATGATAGCATCACAAAAACAAAAAATGTGAATTCCGAGTGTGTTGATGCAGGTGCTGAGGTTGCTGTTCTTTGCATCAGCAAGTCTGGGGAAGTTCTAAATTACCAGGCATTCACAGATGGCAAGGGAATATACACAGTGGCAGAGACAATGCCTGAGAGTGATCGTTGGGACGCGTGTCTTGCTCGACCCATCAGTAGTTTCCATGAGCACTGCACTCATCTTAGCGAGGGCAGCTTGGGGGTGAAGTTCAGTTATAATCACCCATCAGGATATTCACACACTGTCAGAACCTTCGTTTATCGACCTGACAGTGTTCCAACTTACTGCATTTGATATATACTGGCTTACTCGGGCTTGTGCTTGGTTGAACTGCAATAAAAAAACTAATGACTGTTTGGGCATTTTCTTTGTAATATGTGCATATATAGTATTGTCCGGTATGTATTTGAGCTTAATCAAAGTGGAGCATGAAATGTTGTTTAAATCACTGTAAATGACATTGTCATTGAGAGTAATGCAATATATTACAGTATAAAAGCTTTTGATGAAAGTTAGCAGCTATGATGAAGTTATGAAGAACTTGATCTTTACCACAGCTATTCATCTGATACAATGTTTTTTTTAAGTGCTATTGTATATCTTTGCGTATCTGTATAATATAATGTACTAGTACAATAATATACATTGTACAATGAAGCCTCTTTTTAGCCTCTTTTTAGGATAATATACATTAGCCGCAAGGAATATGAAAGTCCGGTAAAATATTGAAAATTATAAAAATTACAGTATTCAATTTTTATTATCAGTTTTAGTTATAGATAGTATCTATGCATTGCATGGTAAGATAATATTTAAAAGGTAAAATCTCTATTTTCATCCCTCATCTTTTGGTGATATTTTAATTTCATCCATAATATTTTAATAATATCTAAATGCTGTCTTATTTGATAGCAATATCAATTTTTTTTAACGAAGATTATTGCTCTGACTCAAACATGTCCATTTTATCTCATGTGAATGTCATGCTGTATATACAAAAGTTTTGTTTTCATCTTCAATCCTTTAAACTTCTATTTTTGTAGTTAAAAATTGTCTACAAATAAGATCAAATTCATTTCAATAAGGATGATTAGATAAAAATAGAGCTTTAACTTGTATAATAAGGCATCTACATAAGATAATAATGAATATTTCAAAGCTGAATCAATAGTATTTGTTGGTTAAATTGCTGGTGTTCATACATAAGACAACATAGAAACGTTATCAAAATATTAGGACGAAATTAAAACAAATAAAACTTTTGGGATGAATTGACACATTAATAAAAGATGAGGGACAAAAATAGAGTTTTTGCCTATTTAAAATTATTATTAATTTAAATTTATTTAAATTGCACATAAAAAAAGTTATTTGAATTTAATTAATGCTTCACTGTATGAAATCTTAAATTAAAATTTTATAATTTTATTTCTAAACATATATTTATATATGTAATTAGTTATTATAGAATCAAAAAGAGTTAACATTATTATTAGTTTTAAGCTATTTTACACAACAAAATTTTATTATAATTTGAAAGTAAATTTCAATCCGAGTTATGGACCACATGAAATGTTTATGGAGCTCAGACATGAAAAGTCGTTCGTAGAAAATCTTTATTAGTGTCTTCAAAAGACCACATGAAAAGACCATGAATAAGAAATATGTGTTTTGTATTATTTTCTATAAGACCATATGAAAATTAAAAAACCTATTGGTTAAGAGGTAAAAATAAGGAAAAATTTATAAATAAATTTTATGTGTAATTTTTACACATTAAAGCCATTTGCATAAAATTTTCTCCCAATTTACCTCTCAACTAAACATATCCGAGTAAAATTTTTATTTATTTTTTGTAGAATTTAGTTTTTTTCAAAAGAATTTGATTTCTATATAAATATTTTTATATAGACATCTAATCATGTATTATTATATTAGTTATATTAGATAGTAGCGAAAAAGATTAGCTATGTTAGTTAACTCCAAGACCTACTACTTGAAAAATTATACAAATAGAAAATTTTAATTGGATGACAATATAAAATATTATTTTTTCACAAGGAATTAATTGGGATACAATGACATTGTAAAGTATCTTTATACAATCAACAAATAAAACGTAGGCAACTCATCACTTTGTATAGCTTTTTAAAACTTGAACTATAAGTGATATCATAAACATGCTTAACGTTTTTTATTCCATCATAGTGCAAATATGGTATCTAGGGTGGCAAAATGGGTTGAGTCTATAGTTGGCCTACCACCCATGACTTTTTGATAGGTGGATTGGATTTTTCAACTCGCCAAAATTTTTCAACTCATCCCATTTTATAACCAACCCGATGGGTAAGGGCAAGTTGACAAAAATAGCAAAAACCTAACCAAAATCGAGTTGACCCACCAACTCGCGCATTTGACGGACAAGTTGATACTTTTAATCCAAATAACTAAAACTCAACCCCGTCCTTTTATGGCCAACCGCGGGTGTTTGCCACCCCTAATGGTATCACTATTAATAAATACCAAAGTCGAATGCCCAATAACTAATTCTCCAAACAAAACATAAAAATACCAATGCCTAATGAAAATTTTTTTCATTTTCAATAAGGATTTTGTTTTGGCACCATGGGTATAATCAACAGTTGTGATTTGATAAATTTTTAAAAATTGGGGTTAGCGGGACACATGGCTCATTGTTGAGACTAGAGGTGGTCAACATGGGGTTGCCACTACCACTGTGTGTGCATGGTTTGGGTTGGAATGTGTTGTTTATATGGGTGCTCAAGACATGGAAAGGTAGGCCCTTAATGTGTTCAGGATGCGCCTTCTTGGTATTGAGGTGTGTTGGCCTCTTCTTTATTGCACTTGTAGTTGGTGTTTCATTTTGGAGTAAAACTACACTTTAATTGCTAAAAGATTTATATTTTAATATCTTAATTTGCAAAGGATCAATTGTATACACTTGAACCTTCAAAGATTTGCATGAACACTTTAGTTCATTGTTACCATGTTTCTTTAGACTAAAGTGTTATAACACTAACTCTTTGGAGGACTCAAGTGAATGTAATTGATCTTTTGAGGACTAAATTGTTATAATGCCAAATTTTGGGGACAATCAAGCATATACAATTAATCTTTCAAGGACTAAAGAGTTAAAATACAGGTCGTGTAGGTAGCAAAGTGTGGTTTTGTTCTTCATTTTATTAGGACGGTTCACCACTGTGTTTGTGAGTTTCTCCTTGGATGGAATGAGAGGAAAATTTTACTCTTCAAACCTTTTTTGTTCCATTCCCTCCCTTCCTCTCTATAGTGAAGCTCACAAACACATTGTAAGAAGCACTTATACTTCACAATAATCAACGTGTACATATCGGATTATGTTGGATACCTCACGAATACTTTCATATATTTCTAATTATATTTTGCAAGTTATTGGTTTAAATTTCTGAATTTTCATACCTATATAAATGGAAATTCTATAATAATCAAACAAATAAGTGCCTTATATCATATTTACAATAATTTATGATAACATTGAAATTGTTCGTTGTTTTAATCATTCTTGTATCTTGTATCTATATTTGTGCTTCATAGATGGTACTTTATGTTTAGTCTTCTCGAATGACAAATTTGTTAAGAAATTGCCTTTATGTTGGATGCTACTTATTCATGTGCATTATTATTAAGTGGCTGATCCTGATGGCTATTTATAGTTAGTATTTTAGACTAAGTTTAAAGTTTTAGCATTGGAGATAGGCAAGGGAAGAGGACATCTTGTGAATGCAAGGTGTGTCCTATAACATCCTAGTAAGATCAAACCACACTCAAGTCATGTTTCGTTTCTATTAGTTGTTAACATTTTGCTTTATGTTTCTTTTTAAATTAAGATATGTGAAAATAGTGGGAACTTCTTTTTAAAAAAAAATGTGAGTTGATAAAGATAAGTTTGCAACATGAAGAAGAATAGTAAACACAATGGTCGGTATTCATTGATTTAATTATCAATTTATTATGTAAGTTACATAATAACGGCAAAATTTAGTAATTAACCACGGAAGCGGTAAGTAGTAATATGTATAGCTTAATATTCCCATCTTCAAGTACACATAGTTGTCACACAATATGAATATCAAGTTTAATCCTTACAATCAAATAGATCAACACAATCTTTAAATACATAAAACATAAAAAGTTATAGTACTAGACATACTAAACAACAAACTAGGTAGAAGGCATAGTCAACAACAGCAAGTCAAGTGCCTCCAAATCATCATCAAGCGGTATGGTGAGTGCGGAAAGGACTTCTAATAGTTGGGTGCATGGTACGGCAAGGCGCACGGGCTCTTGGTGTAGGGGCTCTAACGACCATCACATGGCAGTGGTGCCATTGTGCAGGTCGTAGTTAGATATGGTAATCACATCAAGAACTAGGCCTAACTCATCCAAGGGCATCTCCCGATGATCCCAGCCATCAAATCTTCATGTCATTGCTCAAAGTCCTCATCCACTAGGTTCCTGTCTACCTCCATATGGCCTAGTCCCTCCTCATCCTTGTCGTCCTCTCCCATGGGGTCCTCCTCAAGATCTTCCTAATTGTCAACTTCATATTGGTGTTCCTAGAAAGATAATCTGGAGCGGTTCCACATTGAATGGCACCTCAAGAATCTCAACCTTGGAGTCTTAGGATAACTCTACCATAAGGATATGGGGTGAAGGGCTCCAAAATCTACACACTGAATTGGAAGAACGGGAGATGACATGAGGATGACTAGGTGTGGTCGTTGCTCCTTATCCTATTACTAGGGTCGCCTCGATGGAAGAAGCCCCTAAGGGGCCATGACCCTTGCCCCTGGAGTCCACTCAAAGTTAAAGTCATTAGGTTAACATGCCTTCCTCGAGCACACCATGATTTGGAGATAACACGATAAAGATAGGTGTGAGAAATTAAGTATTTCTTAGTAGGAGATTTTAACTTCACTTGAATGCCATCATCATCATCTTCGGCCACTTCGGGTTTGTTTTAATAAAATGTGGGCATTTAAAGATTCCATTATGCTTTACTTTTGAAAATGTTCATATTCTGAAGTAACAAGTCTTTTAGATCTTTTTATTAACAGTACTACTCAAGTATAACAAGAATAACAATAAGACGGGTTCAACATAGCTGTATGCATGCATTTAACATTGCATAAATCTTTGACTTGGTTTGGTCCTTCACTCACTGTGTGCACTAACGCCGCTACCTAAAATCACCTTCGTGGGGTAATGATCTTATATTGTGGTTGTTGCCTTAAACATTATTCTATGGGAAAAATCCAATGGACGGGGTAAAGGGTTAAGTAGTGAACTTCTCCCATTACTTTTTCATTCCTATCATACATGAAATTTATCTCAATGCTTTGCATGTTAGCTCTAAAATCCTTCAGAAAGCTTCAATACTATATGTTTCGAGTGATAGCATAAACAATTTGAGAAAATATTTTGAATAAGGACTAATGTTTCCCTTGAGTTTCTTGAAGCAACAAATAGGTCTTATCATGTTAGCATACATGGTTCTTAAAATGTAAATATTTTCACATGACATGTGCAAACATGTTTAATCTTATTTCAAGAGATTAGGACTTAATGAAAGTGAAAAATATATCATGGAATGAACGTACATATGCTTAATGGATTGAAGAAAATTCTCAAGTACAAGAAATCAAGGCTCAAATCTTCATAAAGTAGCACATGACTTCAGAAAGTACAATTCAAGTGAAGATTTCTATCCATCTCTAAAGCAAGTGTGTTCTACCTTCTTTAATCATCATGCTTGTAATCATAACATTCACAACAAGTTCTGATTGAAGAAAAGAAGATCAACCAAAAGCTTAAAAACTACGGGCACTCTTAGAAAGCATGTTTACAGTGAAACAGTGCACTTTACAGGAAAATGAGGAAATTTAAAATTTAAATTTAAAGTCAAACCAAGTTATAGACTAAAGTGACATCTCTTCTGCCAACTAGGTCAACTACCTTAGCTTCTAGAAGGAAAGGTTTAGAAACCTCATTAAGAAAATAAAAAGTAGTTTCTAAAGGTAACCTCAAAAACCTCTTTAACAATGGCTTCTGCAATAGCTTCAATGCCAAGCTACTCCTCTAGATTGCATTTCCAAGACACAAAAGGAAGAACAACATGTGTCACTTGGACAACAGATCAATGGAAACGATCATAAATGCAGATCATTTATAAATAGAGATGTTGTGCTTACAACTATAGAGACTTTTGTGAAGAAGTGCTAAAACACTGAAAAATTTTCTCCTTATCTTTTCTATAAATATATTAGTGCTCATAATCAGTTTCATTCTTGAAAAAAATCTTCTTTTTACATTCTTAATAGATCATATGTTCTTCCTAGGAAGAAATTAAAAAGAAGTTATTCAAGTTTTCAAAGTCTGTTATAGTTCATCTTACGAAAACTTGAGTGTTAGTTAGTTTGAGTGTCAAACCCAAACAAAAACCTTTGTAACTCCAATCCAGTAGTGATCATTGTGAGTTAGCTTGGAGAAGCTAAGCAAATACTACTTGTAACGTGATAGTAGAGTGAGCAACTGGTCACGGGTTATGGTCACGGGTTATTCCTGGTCAGAGTTAGCTTGGAGAGGTTGGTTAAAAACTACTCAAGTGTGACAGGAGAGTGAGCTCCTGGTCATTGTGTTAGCTTGGAGAGGCTAGTCAAAGACTACTCGTTTGACAGTAGAATGAGCTACTAGTCACTTGTAAAAGCTTGGGAAGGCTACTATAAAGACTATCCAACTTTCTCGTTGAAAAAGATTTAGTGAAACTCAACAATGGTTGAGAACTTTATATTGGTAGGTTGGTTGAACCATTATAAAAACACATGTGTAGTATCTTCTTCTCCCTTAACTCTCCTTTATTTATTACTTTGTGCTCATTACATTGCGTGTTTTGGAAAACCTGCTTTCAATTTAGAAAGTTACTTTTTGACATAACTAACATTGTTTTCACTGGACTTCAAGTTCAATACTTGATGGTATATTTTCTAAGTTTTTCTAGAAAAAGAAAACTAAAGAAAAGGCAAAGCACGATTCAACCCCCTTCTCATGCACCTTTCTACCTACATTGGCATTAGAGCTTAGGCCTCTAAGAGGTTGAACATTCTAACAACTATAGAGGTTAAAGATCTCGAGGAGACATGTCACAAAATATCCACATAGCAAAAGTACACTCCATAAATAGACTACCATTCTTTGATGTGCATATTGGAGATATCGTATAGAGTTGTTCATAAAATGCACATGTCTTGACTTATGGGAGATCATACAAGAAGGAGATTATGTTCCAATGGAAGAAGTTTCGGGAACTGAAGATACACCTTCAACCTCAGAAAAGTCCCCAGAGTAGGTGAACAAAGCAACATAAAGCCAGAGTTCAGTTGAACTCCAAAGCTATGTACCTACTCACATGTACACTAAGCAAAGCTGAGTATGATAAAATCATTGCTTGTGACATGACCAAGGAGATATGGGACACGGCACATGTTACATGAATGCACTGTTCAAGTTAAAGAGATAAAGATCAGTATGTTAATTCATCAATACGAGATGTTGAAAATGACAAACTAGGAAAGTATTGATGATATGACCATAAGATTTATGCACATCATAAACCAACTTAAGGGATTGGGCAAAAGTATTCTAACTGAAATGGTTAGAAAAATTTTAAGAAGCTTCCTTAAAATGGCTGCCTAAGGTCACAGCCATTCCTGAAGCTAAAGACCTACAAACTCTTGGCCTTGATGCACTCATTAGGTCACTCAAAACCCAAGAAGTTGTGCTCTTCAAAATTCATGGTGAATCCATAAAGAGCAAGTCTATGGCCTTGAAGTCATCTTATCAAAAAAGTATAAGGGTAAAGCAATGAAAGTTGCTGAAACCTTCGACAAAGGGAAGAATCTAATAAAGAGTTTGAAGATGAGGATGGAGATGGGATCTCCATGCTAGTGAGGAAGGTGTCCAAAGCCTAGGAGGCAGAATAAAGAAGAAAATACATCAATCTTAGAAAAGATAGGAAAGGCAAGGAAAAACTGAAAGCATCACTTGCTACAACTGTGAGAAGGGACACTTCAAAACTGAATGTCCAAAGCTCAATGGTCCACAAAGAAGCTCTACTCAAAGAAGAAAGGAATGTTGGGTACTTGGAGCAACTTGAAGAAGAGAAGGACAGTTCAAAAAGCCAGGATGAGCTGGAAGTTATTGCAAATATGTGCTTCATGGTTGGATATGTTTTAAAAGGATAACCTAAGGTAAAATCTTCTCAACCTGAACTCTCTTGATGAATTACTTGCATTATATGATGAGTTGCTTGAAAATTCTCAAACTCTCTCATTTCATTATGTCAATCTAAAAAAGAAGCATCAAAAAGCTATTTTAGAACTTGAAATGGTCAAATCAAATGTTGAGAGTCTAAGGCTTGAGAAGGAAAAAATAATAGAAGAAACAAAGTTTTAAATACCAAGCTCAATGCCTTAGAAGTTAAAGTCTGAGAAAAATGAGAAAACTCATAAAGTTATTTATGAACTAGAGAGGACTTCAAAGCTTCTGAAATTGACCTTGAAAAAATAGTAAATGGTTTAAAGAATCTTGAACTAATACTTAGAGGTCAGAGGCCATATTTTCAAAAGATTAGGTTAGGATATGAGAATAAAATGGATAAGAAAGGAAAAGCAACTCATACAAAGAAAGTAAAGAAGAAAGCTTCTTGTACTTTCTGTCATAAGAAGGGACACCTACTTAACAAGTGTTTCATGAGGAAGAAATTTGTCAAAAAGGTTGGGAAATTTCCTCCTTGAAAGATTAACCAAAAAGGACCCAAGAAAGTCTAGGTACCCAAATTAAAAACTATTTTTGTTATAGATGTGTCTGAGAATGCATGTTGATCAGGACAACAAATGGTACATGGACAGTGGCGCCTCAGACACATGTCTGAATTAAAAATGGTTCAAAAACCTAAAGCCAAAGAACTATAGATTAGTCAAGTTTGCTGATAGAGGTAAGGCTAAGGTCATAGGCATAGGAAATGTTGGTAATGATGACTTTCACCAAATTTTCAATGTTTTACTTGTTGATGGTTTGGCTCATAACTTGTTGAGTATTAGACTTCTATGACCAAAGCTTTATGTTTTAGTTAACGCTCATGCTTGCAAAATTGTAAATCCTTCGGACAAGTCTTCTTATTTGGCAAGAGGCATGATAACACTTATGTGTTATTCTTGGATGACCTTCTAGATCAAGATGTAAAATGTCGCATCCTTCATGGATGATAAGTGGTTGTGGCATGAGAAGCTTGGACATGCTCATATGAAGCTTATTTTTGAGCTTTCTCAGAAAGAGCTTAATAAAGCCTTAAAGATCAAATTTGATAAGCATTCAACTTGTGATTTCTGTGAGAAAGGCAAGCAAAGCAAAGTTTTTTCCATAACAAAAATATGGTTTCAACCACTAAGCCACTTGAGCTTTTACATATGGATCTCTTTGGACAGACCAAGCTAGTCTTGTTGGAAAGAGATATTGCCTTGTCATAGTGGATGATTTCTCTAGATTCACATGGGTTATCTTCCTATCTTCTAAGGACGAAGTGGTTGGAAGATTCAAGGATTTTGCAAAAAGTGTTTGCACTAAAAAAGATTCTCAAATCACTTTGAAAATCATGTTTTCGAAGAGTTTGTGAAAATCATGACATCTCTTATGAGTTTTCTAGAAAACAAATGGATTGTAGAAGGGAAAAATAGAAGCTTACAAGAGATGGCAGAACCATGCTTTTAGAAAGTGGTTTATCAAAAGGCTTTTGGGTAGATGCTGTAAACACCTCATGCTATATCCAAAATAGAATCTTTCTAAGGCCAATCCTCAAGAAGACCTCTTATGAGCTATGGAAGGGTAAAAAACCTAACATATCTTATTTTCATGTTTTTGGCTCATCATGTTTTATTCTTAACACCAAGGACAAACTCGCAAAGTTTGATCCTAAATCTGATGATGGTATTTCTTAGGATATTCTTCCGCCTCTAAAGCTTATAGGGTGTATAACAAAAGAACACTATGCATAGAAGACACCAGCCATATAAAATTCAAAGAGCTCAAAGACTTTGCTAATGATCTTGAAGAGCTTGGAAAAGAACCTTGGAAATGAATCTCAAGAAATCTTCAGAAAGTAAGCAGATGAAAGCTCAACCTTTAGAAAGTAAGCTCCAAAACATGGATGCTTCAAAAATTTTGCTCAGGACTCCAAAGCCCTTAGAAAGTGACATTTCTGAGCATGAAGAAGAGAAATTTGTGAAAGTCATCAGAAACAAAGCAAGGTTGGTTGTATAAGGTTATGACAACATGAGGGAATTGATTATGATGAAACTTTTGCACCAGTAGCTAGGCTTGAAGCCATGAGAATGCAACTTTTTTTGCTATCTTCAAGGGATTCACTCTTTACTATATGGATGTTAAGTCTGCGTTCCTAAATCAATTCCTCACTCAGGAAGTATATATGAAGCAACCTCCTAGTTTTGAGAGTAAAAACCTTTCCAACCATGTCTTCAAGCTAACAAAGGCACTTTATGGTTTGAAACAAGCTCCCTGAGCTTGGAATGAAAGGCTAAGTGCCTTTTCACTGAAGAATGGGTTCAAGAAAGGTAAAGTTGACATAACCCTTTTTACTCTTGAGCAAGATAATCACTTTCTGATAGTTATTTTGATGACATCATAGTTAGTGTCACTAATCATTCTCTTTGTGAAAAGTTTTCAAAATTAATGTAGAATGAATTTGAAATGAGCATAATGGGTGAACTCAAGTTTTCCCTGGTCTTCAAATAAAACAACAAAAGGAAAAGACCTTGATCCATCAAGAAAAGTATGCAAAAAAGCTTTTGAAAAAGTTTAACATGGATCAAGCCAAACCTATGAGCATCCCTATGCATCCATGTCAAGTCATCGATGCTAATGAGAAAAGTGAAAGGTATCAGAAAGCAATTATTGAAGAATCATTAGTTTACTTCTTATCTTCCTAAGTAGACTAAACATTCAGTTAAGTATGGGAATTTGTACTATATTCCAATATAACCCAAAGCAATTACACTTAAATTCTATCAAAATGATTTTAAGATATTTATCCAATACTAATAATATTGGCTTATGGGTACAAGAAAGGTACATCTTGTGAGATTATAGGGTATTGTGATGACTGATTGGAGACGAGTAAAGAGAAAAGGCACTAGTGGATGCTACTATTTTCTTTAGAAAGAGCCTAACACTTAGTCATGCAAAAGCAGAATACCATTGCTCTCTCTTAGTTGAAGCTAAACATGTAGCTACTACAAACTGTAATCAGATGCTATGGATAAGGAACCAGCTCGAAGATTATCATCTAAGATATTCAAAAATCCCAATCTTCTGTGATAATACTTATTATATTAATCATGCTAAGAATCCTTTCCAACACTCTAGATCCAAGCATATTGATGTTAAACATTATTTATCTGAGATCATGTTCAAAAAGGGGATGTTGAGTTAATGTTTGTAAAATCCTGAAAATCAAGTATTTGATATATTCACAAAACCATTAGCTGAAGATTATTTTTGCTATTTGAAAATCCTTTTGAACCTTAAAGCTTTTAAATTTGCATAAGTATTCATGCATAAACATCTCTTGAACTCTCCCTATCATGGCTCTGAACTGAAGCCCAAGTGAAAACATCAGTTTGCAATAATAAAAGATGAGTTTGCAAGACCAGAATTAGTGTGCAAGATCAAAAAGTCATTGCAAACTCAGAAAGAAGATCAAATAGTCAAACTGGTTTTATAAGGTATCTCGAGGGTTCATAATATGAAGATGGATAAAATGTGAGAAAGGGTTATTTGATCGGTCAAAAAGTGGATAAGGTTAGAAAGTGGTTCCAAGTTTTAGAAACCTCTTATTCTAGAAGAGTGAAAAATGCAGGATAATTCCACTCTTTTTGAGTTTCTCTCTCCCACGTCGCCTAAGCTTCAATCTTTATGCCCTATCACTTAAATAACTCCCCACTCATCATACGTCACACTTTTACTCCATCATCTTCAACCTTAAACCCAGAAACCTCAACCGTTTTATTTTCTCATTCACAAATTCTTCGTCTCTCCAACCCTCATGAACCAAACCCTCATCCTTTATTCAACTCACTTACACACAACCTTATAATGGCTGAAGGAAGACTCGACCTCAAACCTAAGGGGAGACCCTTTCTCATGTATAATGAACCTCTAATGTAGGAGCTCTATGAAGAAAACTTCTCAGAGAAAGATTACTTCTAGGAAGAGATTAAGTAACTCCTTAATGAATCAAGTTCCTATAGTCAAGGAAGTGTTTGTTTTTCAAGGATGGAAGGAATTTCTGGACATCTCAGATAGGGTGTTTCAGGCATGGTAATTGTATTCTACTCCTACTTCAAAGCAAAGAATTGGACTACACTCAAAAGCACCATTTGAGACACTTACATGGAGATTAGGTTGTTTGACTTGTCTATAGTGGTTAGGCTCCGATGCTGAGTCAATTGTCTAGCATAGAGTGATTGGTTAAAGTTACTTAGGGTGAGCGTTGAAGAAGTCTCCAAGTGTCTCATTAACTCCCTCGACACAAGCCCTCCTGACATTATCACCTCCATGCTAAGCTTAAGGGTGATGAAGGTATCACTGTCGCTTAGTTTCCGTTCTTCCTAGGCTAGGAAGTCCTGAGTGTACTATTGGACATGGGATTTATGCTGCTTTCTGCTTGATGGCTAAGAGAAAAGTAAATCTACCCAAAATGATTATAGACTACATGCTTAGTGCTATCTCTAAGGAAAGAGTAGAAGACCTAGGTTCCTCAAGGGATGTTATTGACAAAGATTGTATAACACATCAAATATCCTCCTCCTGAAGAGTGGTTTGAATACCTCATTGGCATAGACTACACCATACTCTCAAGACGATGAAGAAAACCAAGTCTATACATGTGAAGACAAGCTCCAAAAACAAAGCTCCCAAATTGGGACGCTAAATTGAAACTCCTTGAAGCCAAGAGAAGCCAGAGGAAGAAAGGAAGGACAAAGAGGAAGATTGTTCTCCCTAAAAGTAGTTCTGAAAGCTCTAAGGAAGTAGAGCAAGCTTTTGAAAGGACTTTATTGAAGAGGTTCCTCCGGGCAGAATGGAAGGGCAAAAGGAGGCAGAATCAAAAGTAAAAGCAACCTGAAACCTCAAAGCCTTCTGAACCATTAGAAAATGAGTGGACCTCAAGAGTGAGCTTCCAAGGACGAGCAAACTCCCTATTCAGAAATGTTTTTGAATAGAAATATAAATGTAAGGGACAAGCAACACTAATTTAAAATACTTATGTGATGTTGAATAGGCGGGGGTGCTACAAAGGACATGAATCTTTGAGGATGAAGAGGAAGCATAACGAGTTCTCAAGGAGCGGAGAATTCTTTAAGGGAAAAGAAGACTGAAGGAAGCCAGTAAGTTAAAAAAGCTAAAGGGATTCAAGGTTCTCGCAGAAGAAGAAGAAGACCTCAATTCCTGAACCCTTTGTGGTAATTGAAGAATAGCCTATAAGGCCTTTGACCCAGTAGTTCGGGTTTACTTCATTTCGTCTCTATTGCACCTCCCCAAAGTCAAAAGGCTTCATAAACCTCTCACTTCCAGAATCAGCCAGTTCAGAAAAGACAACTCCAGTTAGGCTGGGTGGCTTTCCATGGTAAAAGTGATGACTTCATGACCATCAATCAAATGTTGGAATCAATGACAAAATCCATGGAGTTTGAGTCACGCTGAGGGAGAAGGTCTGGAAGAACTAAATTTCTTCATGAATGAGCTCTTTCAAACCTTGAAGCTGATTATTGAAGAACTATCTCTGGAGCCTATCATTGAAGAACTCTGAGAAGCCAAGAACTAAAAGCCACAGTTATTCTGATGGTACCTGAACCCCCTCCTTCCATTCGTATAACTCAGATGAAAGAGGAAGAGGATAAGACGTCAGAAATAAGTGCTCTTCAGCTGAAGAAGCATACTTTTGTTTTGACTCCTATTCTTGATCCTCTTCTGCACTTATTTCTATCCTGATGCTTAATGGCCAAAGTCTGGGGATATTGTACCCTTGGTACATGCTTAAGCCTTTACCCAAGGCTGCTCCATCACACCGCAACTATCCACCTACCACACCAGCCTCATCCAAGCTTTCAACAAGCTCTCATCATCCGCTTCTTCTACAAAATCAAAGGGATATGACCTCAAGGTTGGATCGGTTGAAGCTCCAACATTGAGCCCGGCACCCAACTTTGAAGACATGAAGAGCTCCTGCTAAATTCTTCAAAACACTCATTAGAGAGACTGAGGCATTCCTTGTTGTCCATCGAGAAGTGGCAGAGGGGTTGATGATGGTATCACTTGGGTTCAGGACACCTTTTTTGGTGATGACAAAAGGGGAGAATAAAAGAAGAGTTAGAAAATCTTGTGTTAGGAATTTGGGGGAGCAAACTGGAGGAAGACCAAGAATTTTTTCTAGCATTTGTATTATTTTTGTTGTTACTTGAACAATGTTCTTTCTTTTTATTATTGCTATGATATCTGAACATTTATCTTTTTGATACATATATGATATTTATCAAGTTTCTTTTATGTTAAGCTTTCAAGCTTTGATACATATTTATGCTATGATATATCTTGAGGAAGTAGCTAATCATATATCTTGCATATGGTGTATGATGTATAAGTCTTAAGCACTTGTTCTTATATGCTGATTTTTAGCATGCTTTAATATTTTTAGCTACAACAATCATATGCTGTGTTTTATTGTATGATCAGCCCTAGCACATATCTGATAAATGCTCTAACATATACATAACTCTGACATATATTATGGTGCTCTAATATGTTTTCTTGATACATGATCTTGGAGTTTTTTTGATAAAAACATATATACTTTGATACTCAAATATGAAGCCATCTTATATATCTCATAAGCTCTAATACATATACTCACAATAGTGATCAATTTGTTTTTGAGCTTCAAAAACTTCATTTGTGTGCAAAGTCTATATGTAACATGATTTTATGCACAAAAATTGCATCATGTTTCAAAAATTCGTTTGGATAAAGATGTGTGGGATATGATTTCAAGATCAAAAGAAAAATCACAAGTATTACTCGCTTTTTAAACACGAGCATTTTCAAAAAAGTTGAAATGACTAAATATCAAGCTGTGTTTATTTAGAAAGCTTAAATGCTCACATCTTTTTTTTTCCTCAAAATTGCTCTGATACCTCTCAGAAAGTATTCTAATTATCTTAGAAACCTTATTTGAAATAAAACGCTTTAATTTCAGTCACTTAATGCAATGAAGCATTTTTTATTATATCTATATCATGCCTTAAGAAAAAGACTCTCTGAAAATCAAATCGTATATATTTTGAAAGAATATTGGTTTAGCAAGCACTACATTCTGTTGTATATTTCTTTCAAAATGTCTTCAAATGAATTTCTAAGAATTGGTTTGTCATCATAAAAAAGATTGTTAGCTCAGAACCCTTGGAAAGTTTCAATGCTATATGTTTTGAGGGATAACATAACCAATTTTAAAAATATTTTGAAGAAGGATTAGTGTTTTCTTAAGTTTCTTGAAGCAACAAACAAGTCTTATCACGTTAGCATCACAGTTCTTAAAACGTAAATATTTTCACATGACATGTGCAAATATGTTTAATCTCATTTGAAGAGATTAGGTGTCACGAAATGAACTTAGGCACATGACGGCACGTGATTAATCTTACGTAAGCCTATAACCTGTATCATTTCTATATGCACAAAAATCCATAATATAGTTTTATTCTTTCTAAATATCATTCACTTTTCCAACATCATAATTATAAAAACAAGCTTTTATAATCCGTTCCAAAGTATAACGCTATATTAACATAAAATATCCAAGAAAGTCCTTGTTATACAAAGTGTCTACGAAAAGAAAAAGGCTAATAGTCCAAATAACATTCTAATATACATGATTATGCAAAAGACAACATGCTCTCAAATCCAGAAATCCTGCTTGCATCATTAGAGCATGTCTAGAGCAAAAATCCCAAACTCCTCACCTAATAGGCACGGCAAGTATTTCATCTAATGCTTGGGAGGAAGATGGCGTGTAAAATCCGCGGCATCTATATCTCTAAATGAGAAAGGAAGGAGGGGTGAGTTTTATTACTAAAACCCATGAGTGAGTCCTCAACTTGAAACCCTCCTATAGAGCATTAAAGGGCATGCATAAAATCACAATGATATAAATCCTGTCAACCAATCAGTATAGTTCTAGGAATGTAAGTATATGCAAGAGTACTAAACACTTATCTTGTAAAACACTTCAGGTATCTCAATAGAGAACAGTAATTTCTACTCTCATTATCAGCATAACAAATCTCTTGGTCACATCCACGTTACGGGGTACCCCCAAGTGTGACAATAATGGGTATCTAATTAGGTCCCTTCTCTAATACTATGGCCCTGGGCTACTTGGTACCAAGGTTAAATTAACCGCTAACACACAGCATGTTTCTTATAGCTCCTGTTCAATCAATTAAAGAATCCAGTATCATCTCCAACTTTGAAAACAATAGCATCTACCCTAGGGTTCAAACTCAATAAGTAAAATCCATGGTTCTACAAATCAGATCATCATTATAATAGTTCAACAAGTCATGTTCTCGTACTCCGCTTCATCCAAAAAATACCTTTCATCCACATGGATTTATTAAAACATATTTTCATGTTAAAACCTATAAGTTACAAAAATATAAAACACAAGAAAGTTTCATAACTTCTAAGAAAACCTCTAAAGTTCATGGTTTAGACTATATTTCGATGAAAATAACTTTAATGCATGGAATAGAGATTCCAAGATGTGAACCCACTCACGTGGAGTGGCAGAAGTTGAAGGCTAAGCATGAAGGGTTCCTTGGAGTGGAGATGGCATAGATCTATCATAGGAGTAATAGAACCTTTGATTAGTCTTTAGAATCACTAAAAAACCTTAAGTTTATCTCTAACATAGAGGAAAAGCTCCCTCTACTCTCATAGGCACAGAAACCACTCTAAGACAGGAAAGACTGAAGAAAATAGAGCAAAATTGAGAGAACTACATACCTTAAAGCCTTAGGAATGAAAGATTGAAGCTAAAATTAAAGGATAATGGAGGAAAATGGAGTTGGGAACGGAGTTTGGGGGTGAAAGAAGATGAAAAAGTGAAGCTTCTGGAGGTTGGGGAAAAGAAAATGTGTTTTGGGTATTCTTGACCAGAAATGACATTTTTATGTTCGCTATTTCCCGCCTGGGCGGTCATATGACCGCCTCGGCGGTCCGCACTCTGGGCAGCACTGACTTACTCTTTTGACAACTTAGGCGTCTCCAGAGCCCAACACCAACTTCACTCTCTGTTAACCGTCTGGCGGTCTCCAGAAGCTCCAAATGCTCCAATCCTGGTATGTGTTCAGGACTATCCACTACTCACTTATTTACATTAAGTTAATCATTTATTTTACTTTCCATTAACTTTAAAACATAAATGTAAATAAGGAAACACCCCAATTTGGATTCAAATAAAATATCTAAAAAATCAAAACCTCAACAAATCAAAATCCAATTTTTGGGTTTTAGTTCAAATTAGGAATTTGACAATTTATAAACTTTTGGGCTAAAAGGAAATGTCTAGGTTCCATAAAATTTATTAAAAATCACTCTTGTAACATCCTCCAAGTCAACCCCATTCTTAAGCTATGATATTGTCTCGAGAGTTGTTACTTGTTAATTAGGACCTCTCTTAATTATCTATAGCAAGCTCGATTTACGTACGAGATAACTAAGTGTAATTCTATTAAAACATATTACAAGTAAACATAAAGTTTATTAAACATAAAGCTAAAATACATAAGGAAGCTCCTCTATGAGCTTTAGTACATGTATCTTCTATAATACATTTACATACATACTAATTTCACTAAGTACGCAGAATAAAACGGTAACTACTACACTCCAGCAATCCTACACTCCTTTGCATCGCAGCATCATCATAGATCTGGCTTAACCTGGAGGCGACACGGAAACAAACACAGGGGTGAGAATTTTTTAAATTCTCAGTAGGGCAACTCCCAATTTCACAATCATAATGTCATCGTCATCGCCCAGAACCACTTCGGTTTATTAAGAAAATGTGAGCGTGCGACATATATCAAAGATTCATTTTTAATGTTCAAAAACCATTCCTAGGAAGTGGGTTTCTTTTAGCATTTTGTCACTTCAAGCATATATCTCATCACATTCCAACAATTACGAAGTTACACAAGGTAGACAATTCAAAATAAGATAAGTAGCATATAATATATGCAATGAATTTATCTCAATGTGACATGGTATCACTTATGGCCACAAAGATCAAATGAGTACATTTTCTCTTTATTGACATAGGAAAGACTTAGTTTACCAACGGGTAATTTAAGTGGACAATTCCACAATAGTCCGTTTATCCCAGGGTATTTATGGTGGATCACGTCACACAAGGAAAATAGACTGCTTGTAAGAGCTCGTTCCTATACGTGGTCATCAAACTTCATTTTTTCCATTTCTGAATCCACACAGATCTATTCCTCACTCGTACGTCTCCAACTCAAAATAAATTTTGGGAAGTTACTACTTTCGCCTTCCCTCATTCAATCTAAGTCTTGTTTCTATTTTGTCCATGTGTCAGAACATGCACAATTTAAATTTATACATCCTTATAATGGCATCATACACTTTTCTCTTTTCTCAAATGCATACATAGGCCACATATAGGCAATCATTCACAATGAAATTCTCATTCTTTCTCATACTTCAATCTTTAAAATCTATACATGCATTTACATGTCATAAGTTACATGGCCAAACACTTAATATCAAATACTCATGTCATACTAGAAGCCAAAGTGCCATTACATTCTCAATTCAAAGCAATGTTCCATTCCAGCACAATGGGCAAAGTTCCTTCCTAGGCACAACATTTCATTGTCATATCAAACAGCCATTTCAAGAGTCACAAAAATTCTGTATGACACTTAAATGTGTCTAGAATAACCTGTAAAAATTTCAGGACAAACACAAGCTCTATAGCTACCTCAGTAAAATGTACAAATTTAGTGGTAAGGGCCACCAATTCTAACAAAAACCAAGTTCCCTAATTTTTAACCCCAGCAAATGATTGAATTAATTCACAATAAAATTCACAGTAACACTTCAATATGTTAGAAACTTCGTGTAAAAATTTCATTGCTATGATAATAAATTCGGACAAGTTTACTGCTTCAATTTCAACAATTGGACAACTGCCTCATTTTGATTTCTAATTTTTCTGAGGCATCAAACCTTAAAACTAACACCCAAGAAAATTCATGTAGTTATTTCAAGGCGTTCTCTTCAACATATAATTTTTATAGCTCATGAAAACACCCACAAATATACAGAAAATTCATGAACCACTGCTGCCTCAGGACAACAAGAATTCAGAAACCTAGTCCAAAGTTATTTTGATAAAAACCCTCTTTTAACACCATCCAAACACACCACCAAAAATCACACATCAATTTCAACATAATATCAACCAAAACAACTAGAAATTTG
This sequence comes from Dalbergia oliveri, assembly GCA_030441495.1. Classification (NCBI taxonomy): domain Eukaryota; kingdom Viridiplantae; phylum Streptophyta; class Magnoliopsida; order Fabales; family Fabaceae; genus Dalbergia; species Dalbergia oliveri. Next base: position 15,394,876 of record JAMLFY010000001.1, read on the forward strand.
GGCCTAGGTCATGCAAAACAGATTAGAAAAATTTGACAAAGAAAGGCAAAGAAACCCTACTTTGAGTAACCTATTAGCTCCTTAGCTTCAAGATTAACCAAGCTTGCTTCCTTCTCCTCCAAAGCTCCCAATCCAACTTCAAACCCCTTTGATATCAGTGAGGTGTAAGGTACAAGACAAGGTTTTGATAAGGAATGGAAATTTTGTTCGGTTAGATTGGTAGAGAATTAGGTGTAGAACATGTTTTGTGAAGAGATCTTGAGGTTTTATCAAGTTTAGGCTAAGGTTTATGAAGCTCCAAGTTTGTTAATGGAGTTTGAGAGGAAGAACAATGGAGGAGAGCTTCTTGGAGTGTGCTGAACGAAATTTTGATGCAAGGAAATGATAAGATATTGATTTTATGAGTTTATGACAAAATACATAATAATTTTAAGTACAAAATGTTCTTTCTCTTAAAGATAAATGTAGTAAATTTTTGTAAGCATCCTATTGGTCCTAATAAAGTGGCAATGGTGTGGCTTCTTCTAAGCCACACACTTTTCTAGTTAGGTGGCAAACTTTCATTGAAAGTTTCATTTGAATGTAAGAAGTCTCACGGGAATCTCACCGAACGGGTAAACAATACCGATTAACTGATATTGTCCAAAAATTAATTTTAAGTATAAAATTATCATTCCCACCTATTTCTAACCTTATTCCCATGTTTTACTAATTTCGGGCACCTTCAAGCAAAATCTAAGTTTAGTTGTAGGGCGGGCATAAAGCAGATAAGGTTACTTATTTATGGAGCAGAAATTTTTTTTTTGGACGAGTCAATAGGCTCATCATCATTGCTAAACTATTATATTTTTAAAATTATGACTAATAAAGCTCAAATTAATTTTAAGTAATTTTCGAGTGTTACACTCTTCAATTTGTCTATCTCCAAAGAACAATTCAGGGACTTTTGTCAGGGAAAATGGTTATACTATATAGCCCTCCAAGGGCGTGTAAGGTCCATCAAATTCAAGACCCGTATTGACCGCTCAGGGTCACTGGCACCCTTCTTTAACTTGAAAAAAAATTTCTAACCCTTTTTATTTAACCTAGGGTATTACATTAGGACTTAATGAAAGTGAAAAATATGGAATAAATGTACATATACTTAAACTGATTGAAGAAATTCTCAAGTATAAGAAACCAAGGTCAGATCTTCAGAAAGTAGCACATGACTTAAGAAAATACAATTCAAGTGAAGATTTCTATTCATCTTAAAGCAAGTGTGTGCTACCATCTTCAATCATCATGCTCACAATCATAATATTCACAACAAGTTCTAATTAAAGAAAAGAATATCGCCAAAAGTTACAGAACTACGAGCACTTTAGAAAGTGTGTTTTAGGAAACATTCCAGGAAAATGAGAGAAATTTGAAATTCAAATTTAAAGTCAAACCAAGTCATAGGCTGACGTGACATCTCTTCTGCTAACTTGGTCAACTACCAAGCTTCTAGAAGGAAAAGTTAGAAACCTTATTTAGAAAGTAAAAAGTAGTTTCTGAAGGTGATCTTAAAAACCTCTATTCACAACGGCTTCTGCCGCAGCTCTGGCAATGCAAGCTACTCCTCTAGAATGCATTTCCAAGACACAAAAGGAAGAACAACATGTGTCACTTGGACAATAGATCAAGGGCAATGGTCATAAATGTAGATCATCTATAAATAGAGATGTTGTGCTTACAACTCCAGAGATTTTTCCAAAGAAGAAATGCTAAAACATGAAAGATTTTCTCCTCATATTTTCTATAAAGACATTCCTGCTCGTAATTAGTTTCATACTTGCAAAAATCTTCTTTCTATGTTCTTAATAGATCATACATTCTTCGTAAGAAATCATTAGAAGAAGTCATTCAAGTCTTCCTAGTTCTGTTGTTGTTCATCTTAAAAAACTTGAGTATTGATTAGTTTGAGTGTCAAACCCAAATAGAAACCTTGGTAACCTCAATCCATTAGTGATTGTTGTGAGTTAGCTTGGAGAGGCTAAGCAAAGACTACTTGTAATGTAACGGCAAAGTGAGCTTGGTCACGGGTTAGCTTGAGAAGGGTTAAAGACTACTAAGGTGTGACAGTAGAATGAGCTATTAGTCACCATGTTAACTTTGAAAGGTTGGCCAAAGACTACTTCAGTTGTAAGAGCTTGGGAAAGCTATTAAAGACTCTCCAACTTCTCGGATTGAGAAAGGTTTTAGTGGAACTCAACGGTGGCTAAGAACGATGTAAGCAAGTTGGCCAAACAGGTATAAAAATACATGTACAATATCCTCTTTTCCTTTAACTTTCCTTTATTTATTGATTTTCTGCTCATTACATTGCATTTACTGGAAAACTCTTTAGCGTTTTAATATATATCTCAGTTCAGAAAGTTATTTTCGTGTAACTAACATTGTTTTCAATGCACTTTAAGTTTAATACTTGATAGTATATTGTCTAAGTTTTTCAGAAAAAGAAAAGGAAAGAAGCGAAGCACGATTAGAACCCTCTTTCTCGTACACCTTTCTACCTACATGCATATCTCATGGGAACTATCATGTCATCAATTCACATACAACAGTTCATATTTGTAAGATACATTGCTTCGGATATGTCATGCATGCAATGGATAATTCAAACAATTTTCATATCCAATAACATTCATATATATATGTGTGTGTGTGTGTATATATATATAGGTCAAAATCATCTATTACTAGACCCCATAATCATTAGGTCATATTTAATTAAAGATTTGAGGTTAAGATTATGAATAAGATTAAGTTCCTTAATTACTTCATGGGTATTAATCATTCACTTTATGTTTAATTATGAGACAAATTATTATTCTTGAATTAATATTATTAAGTCTAATTTAGTTAATTTCTAACTCCTCTTTATGTGAGAAATTACTCTTTTACCCTTACAAGGAGTTATTCTTGTTTTCGGGATTAAACTAGAGTTCCAACGCTTAATTCCATATCTAATATGTTTATAAAGAAAATTAGTTCTCTCTCCACACGTATTATTTTGAAAAATCAAGAGTATTCTAATAATCCTCACTCATGTACCTTTCTCTGTAAGTATTTTTCAAAAAAAAAAACCCTTCACTGAATTTACTTTTATGCCCTTGCAAAATTACCCTATTATCCAGTGCCAAAAACCTTACAGAGATTGTTTTATGAATCTTTTCCAACGTGGTTAATTTCAATGAGTGTATCTTACATGAATGTGTTTCTTATGTCTTAGCTTTCCAAAACGAAAATTTTACACGTTTTGAATATTTGTAGTGGAGAAAAGTGCATTTAAGTACTAAGAGGTCAGCAAAGGTCTAGAAAAAAAAAGGTTGGAATTTGAAAAATTATATCTTTACTAGAAAATGAGTTTTTGGTGTTTTCTTTTGGAGAAAGTTCATTAAAGAGTTAAATTTTAGCTATATTTTTCTTGGATATAGAAAAGATAAGTTCCACTTTCTCATACGTTTTAATGCACTTAGTCCAATCAAGGTCAAATTCAGTGCTAGTGTGTGTGTGTGTGTGCATTTTTGGTTTCTTTGAACTCTAAACCATAAAACCACAATTTTTCATCATAGCCAGCACATATAAACTCAAAGTAGAGGCATTTGGATAGAATAGTATACATATACATGGCATGTTACACCTTGGAAGGATCATCATAATATTTAAAGGGGTAGATGTAAAGTTTTAGGCCTTTAACCCTAGAATGGGTTAAAAACTTAAAACCTTCACATCCTCAAGTTAAGTCATCTACCAAGAAGTGTAGTGGTAAAAAAAGTCCTTCACATCCTTAATGAAATGCTAACCTATGATAACATGTTATTTACTTGAAATATCCTTTGAACTAGGATTTCTTTATTGTCATTTTTATCTCAACTAATTGCTATTGTTTTTTATGGTACCCCCCTCCCCCCAAAAAAATCAACGAATTAGCATGCCTTCCTAGGGAAACGACCTTGGTTACATTATATTGCATTGTAGTGTGATTGTGCCTTTTTATAATTTTTAATTTGTTGAGAGGTGGCGATAATACTCTCAAAAAATTTTGACGTCGATTCCTGGGGAAGGCTTCACCAATTGATTGTGTTTATATTGTGCATAGCCTTTACCCTTTTTATTGTAACTGCTATTCAAAAAAAAAATTTGTTGTTTTTATTTTTACTCTTTATGAATGGTTACATGTATAACTCAATTTCATCCTGACTAGAGCTTGTCCCACTTGATCCTGAAATTGATAGGACTTTGAGGTTGATTAGGCAAACCCAATGTCAGTTATTTGTGTAAGATTATTTTACATTATTATGGTGAATTAGTCCATGTAACTAATAGACTAAACTCTTAATAAAAGGGGATTAAGATGATAGTCATTAATCCCTTAAAAGTAAATAGAGTTAGTGGGGGTTTTTAAAATAATTATTTAAAAGTCCCTCCCTTCTTCCTTTTGAAAATGGTTGGCGGTTACTCAAAATAAAAAGACAAGACAGCCAAAGGCAAACAAATAAGTAGCTTCTTTCACTATCAAAGGAAAACTAAAAAAGGGAGGAAGAGGGGAAAAGAAAGAAGACTAAAAGGAACACCAGAAGAAGAGGCCAAGGATTTGAACAATGGATTCAGGTATATCACCATACTCCATTTTGTATTCTATTATGTGATAATCATAAAGTTTAAGATTCTTAAAGGCTCCATAATTTTTTGGATGTGTATTAAATAATGAAAATTATGGTTAACAATTGGTATCAAGCATAGGTTATGGATTTTATGATTCTCCATGAATGATGATGATTTTCTCACTTTGTATGAACCATAAATTATGAATTTGGAAATTATCCAGTATCATATTTTTGATGTAATTGCACTGTATTTAAGTATTGCACTCATTGACACGATTTTTAAAACTCAGTTTTGTCCAGTGAATAGAAACTCATGAATGAAATATTGGATATGGATGAACATTGATTCACAATTACATTCACGATTGTATGCAAATGTATATATACATGCAATGTATATTATATGTAAATTGAATTGTTCACGAATGTGTTCATTCTTTATATATATATATATATATATATATATATATATATATATATATATATATATATATATATATATATATATCACAAATGCATATGTATACATCTTAATCAATGTGGTGATCTCTTCATCATTTACACATGGATTCCATCCTCTTGTGTTGTTGATACATATATGTATTATTGAAAGTTTGGAATTCCATTATGTCATCATGTTAAGCAATTTATGGCAATATATAATTTTGCAATTCACAAGGCTGAAACATTGTCTTACGTGTCACATGGAAACATATAAGATAGATCTTCCTGTGATTGTGCATAAAATGGTACTACTTGAGTTTTTGGAATTATTATATGTTAGATTTGTTAATCACCAAAGCGTCAAATTTGAAAGTTGTTTAATGATTCCAAATTTCATGAGATTAAATAATGTAATTTGCATCTTGGAATTATTGTATGTTAGGTTTGTTAATTACCAAAGTGGTCAAATCTAAATGTTGTTTAATAATTCAAAATTCAGATGTTTTGTTTCAATTACTCATATGATAGATGCTAAATGTAACGCCAGAATTTCTCCTGTTAGAGTACAAATGAGAAATCCCCTAGGTCATTTTTAGGAAAATTAAGGGCAGTTAGGCAACCCTCGAATGGGTCAACTCGATGTTTGACGGGGATTATGCTGTTGTGAATGATTTCGAGGTGAAAATCTCATTTTCTAAACTTTCGGCTCAAAATGACCAAAATACCCTCCTGTGTCTACACGGGTAAGAGGTGCCGTTTAGCCCAGAACTTTCAGGAAGTTTAGAATGATGTTTATGAGCAATGTTTGATGTTTAGTTGGAGCCAGGAGGTCCAGCGAGGTTAGCGCAAAATTACCATTTTGCCCCTAGAACGTGTCCATAAGCCTAATGACGCAATTAAGCAAACCTAAGCAATATTAGGCTCTAATCGAAGATTAATTTATTTCAATAATTAATCTAGAGTCAAAATGATTTATTAAGGTTAATTAGAACCTAAGATTGCTTAGATAAACTCTAATTGTATTCTTTAATTCAAGATTCCTAGTCATGGAATCTTGAATAGTGTTTTCTCTCCAAATTCCTTAAATTAAGGAATTGAGTCATACCTCATTTGACCAAAAGAATTATTTTAAATTATTAATCTAATAAGATTACCCTCCTAATCAAGTCTTGAACCATCTTAATTAACCATTTTCTCACCTAAACACTTGCTTACAAACTCCTAACCAAAACCTTAATCAAAGAAACACTTAAACACATCCTTAAACCACAATTACATGAACAAAAATCCCTTCCCCTTGGCTGATATGTTGGCCGAAAATTCCCCTAAAAATGGTGCCACATGTTAATTTTTGATGCACTCCAAGCCCATGCCTTAGGCCATGCTTTGCCCATACCATGCTTGCCATGCCTAAGCCCATGCTTTTGTAAGAGATATTTTCCTCCTCGTTTAGCCTTGAAAACCATCAGCCATTCCCTCCCAAATCAGCCAACATGTCTCATTCTTCTATAAATACCAAGCCTTGATGAACCTTGTCACACTTTGGTTCACTTGGTAAGTTCACACTTCTTGCAAATCCTTTCATTTCCTCTCAAACTTCCTCACCTTGGTTGATTTCTTCTTCAAGTTTCAAGAGGATTTTCCCTCTCCATTAAATCAAAAACTCAAGCTTTCCTTCCTCTCTTCAAGACTTCTTAAGGTAAGGGTTAAGTTTTGATGATTTTGTTTGTGTTCTTCAAGAAAGTTCTAGTTTTTCTCTTGGTTTCAAACTCTTTTCCCCTTCCTCTTTCTTTTTCGGCCAAGAGGCCTTTTTATAAAAGAATATGAGCTTGATGATGAGGTTTCAAGATAATGACTTGTTGTTGTCATGTGAGAAACCTCTAAAGCTTGAAACAACTTGGTCTTGGACCATACATGCTTGGATTTCCTTTCTTTTCTTGGCTTAAGTTTCAATTTTCTCTTCCTCTTTCCTTTAAGGATTTCAGTTTTTCTTCTTTGGATTTGAACAAAGTTTGTAAAATATGTCTAGTAGATCACAAAAGTTTTGTTAAGAAAGTTAATCTTATGATTTCAAAGAGCTCTAAGCTTACCCTTGCCAACCTTAAAGTTGGTCGGCCGTTCTAAGAGTTTTACTCTAGATTGAAGCCCATGAGCAATAAAATAAAGAATATGACTTAGTCCTTGTAGTTTTGTTTAGACAAAGTGATGAACTTTGGTCCATTTCTTTAAGCTTGATGATGAAGTTCAAACCTTAAGATTTTTCTTGAAGTCTAGGTGCTAAGAACTCTAAAGCTTGCCTTATGATACATAATGGGTTGAGGTTTATGTTCCTCTAAAAGTCTTGCAAGAGCTCTAGTTAAGATAAAAATAGTTGCATTCATGTTTAAATTTATGTCTTGCATCTCATGTTTATTTTGATGCTATCACTAATTTCACAAGAGTAAATGAATGAACTTGCATTACCATATTTAAATTCCAAGCTTGCATTTCATGTTTATATTTCAAGTCATCACTTAATCCTTAAAGATAATAATGAAGTTGCATCTCATATTTATTTTATGCTCTCACTTTACTTTCTAATGAAGAGTAAAATAAAGTGCATAGCATGTTTAAGATTTTGTCATCACCTAAATACTCTAGAGCTCAAAGACTTGCCCTAAGTATCCTAAAAAGGAAACTCAATCAAAAAGAAATGGATGAGTTTTGGTATGATTCAATAATGGTTTGATTTTGTAAAATGCATGAATAATTTCAAGAAAATGTTGGAAAACTGTTTTATGAGGTCTCAAGGTGTTTAAATAGTTTGGAATGTGTCAAAAATCATGTTTTCTCAAATTAGGAGGTTCTAGTAATCGATTACCATCCATGTAATCGATTACCAAAGGGTTTTGAAGGACTTTTGGTTCTTAATCGATTACCAAGGCAGTGTAATGATTACCACGGCTTCTTCATGCCCAGAACCTCTCTGGAAACCCTGTAATCGATTACCTTATAGTGTAATCGATTACCTATGTTCTTTATTTTTCAGAAACGATTTAACCCTAAGTAATCGATTACCATTGCATGTAATCGATTACCCAAGTTGTTGAAACCCAGAATGAATTGAGCTCCTGGTAATCGATTACTAGGAACATGTAATCGATTACAGAACACCTTTTGTTTCCAAAAATATCCCAAGAGAAAACTAGTAACTTATATGCATTTCAACCCAAGAGATTATGTGATTTTATGGGTTCATGATTTCGATTCTATGTTTGGCTCCTGTATAAATGCTGTTCTAAGGTGTTAAATGTGTAAAATTATGTTGAGTGAAGCAAGGATCGATTTAGAAAAGTTAGAAAAGAATAAGTAACTTAAAAAGGGATTAGAGATGAGAATTCTAGAACACCTTAATGCAAGAAATGAAAATCTGTTCTAGCATGATTAATTCAAGGATAAATGATTCATAATTAGTAAGACATGTACAAGATCCCTTCATAAATGATTAGGTGTTGATTTCTAAGTTTAAGATGATGATAAGAGATTTAAAGTGGTTTATAACTTAGAGAACATGCCTAGGAATCCCTCATAATTGGTCTAGGAATTGATTATGGAGCCTTAGCGAAGATGGATCTTAAAAGGGTCACAAATGGAGATTCTAGAGCCCCTTAAGCAAATGATATTTCTGCCCTTCCTTGTGCGTGCTGTATGGAATTTTAGTGAGTTCAACCTTAGAGAACAAGTTTAAGTGTTAACCCCTTGAGGGTAATAAAGATGCAAATACAAGTTTAAAGCCGTAAGGGTCAAAGCATAAGATACTATGAGATAGGTGGACGGAGAGTATAATTATGATGATGAACCTCGTGCACACTTATGATGATGTGATTATGTTAGTTCCTTGAGCATGAAACTTTATGTGCATAATTTGTTTTGGTGATATGATGAAATGTTGTGTTTGAGATGCATAATGTTTCGAAAATATGAATGAAATTGAGAAATATGCTCATGTGAACTAGAAAGTTATTGCAATGAGAAAGTTCCATGAAAATGATGCATGTGACTGAAATTATGTGGCATGACTCAAATTTGAGGAAATTCGGAGAGTAGTGTTATGCCGCGAATTTCCGTCAAATTTGAGGGACATAAGAAAGTTTTTGAGAAAATGATGTTTAACGTGTAATATACCAAGACGTACTTCATTCTCCGATGAGGAGAAGGTAAAATGATGAGGGCATAGGCATTAGCCTGCCAAAACGGACAAAGTCGCTGGTCTTAACCGTCGATGCGTTTCGAAGAAGGAAAAGTATATGATGTTTAAAGTGACACACAGAGACGTACTTCTCTCAGAATGAGAAGGTAAAGCGTGAGGGCATAGACATTCACCTGCCAAAGCGGACAAAGTCGCTAGTCTTAACCGTCGATGCGTTTCGAAGAAGGAAAAAGTCCCATGATGGGTGATCCTTAGGCCCCTAACCGTACTCTGGAGTCGGATTATGATGATTATGATGAATATGATTATGTTTATGATTCGCTTATCAAGAGGATAAGTAAGAACTAGTGACGACTAGTTAAGGTATGAGCTCATAGCCTAGTTTAAGGGTGCGGTTACTATTATGATTGGTGTCACAAGTATGAGAAAAGGAAAGATGTTCAAGAGAAAAGTTACATGCCACTTATATGTTGTTTGTTATTTGTTTGATTTACCTAAAGTCCTGCCATGCATCCATGAACTATTATGTTGCATACATGCATTAAGAATCATTATAAAAGACATGGACCTTGGATAAATACCTTTGTAAACCTCATAATGAACCTATGCATGCTTAACCTTTTCATAATAAACCCAAGGTTCCTGGGACGTAAACGATGACACTAGGATAGAGGATTTCCCTGAGATTCTTTAGCAGAGTTCTCACCCTCTCTTTGTTTCTTTCCGTTACGTCTTCAGATATCGATGGCGTCGTTCGTGATTTTTGTTGAGCCTTGTGGAAGCTGCACTACGATCAGAGCACAGTCCTACCACTTCGAGGGTCCTGCCATACGCATTTTTGCATACGTGGGACGTCCTTTTGCTTTCCCCGTCTCCAGCTATCGCTTCGATCCGACTTACCCTTTGGCGACGACCTGATTTTTGAGGGACGCGACCAGTGACGGGCGAACCGTCGCGCCCGATTGGCATCTTCAACGGTGCGAGGTTACCCCGAGTACATGCCTCGCAGAGACGTTCGGAGACTGACCATCAGAGGATCCTCCTTCTCATCCTTTCTCAGAGGGTCCCGCCCCTGCCGTACCCATGGATATTGGGATGGGTAGCGAGGAGACGGTGACGAGCGGAGGTTAGCACGACGTCCGGAGATGCACTCTCAGTGAGGCATGCTCGCCATCCTTCCGCCTCACGCATCAGAGGAGCTTGCCCAGTTCATTGGATATGTGCCGGGAGATGAGTAGGAGCGTCGTTGATAGCTCGAGAGAGGGAGAGTCTTAGCTTGGGAGTATCTTTTGGGTTGTTCCATGTATTTGTCTTCATGTTTCTTATTTTATGTTATTGTCCTCAACTCCCCACTAGTATAGGTAAGACTTTATATTTCTATTATATTTCCGTTGTGATGTACTAAACTATGTTATCTAATGTGATGAGGAATGATGTTTATGATGGATGTGTTCTTTAATGCTTATGTTCTGTATGTTTTATTTATTCTTCCGCTTCACGTTGTATATGTTACGCGCAAAGGCTCGCACTTTGTTTTATATAAATCATTTCAAAAAAAAATTTACCTGTATTTTTCGCTAAGTATTTTGTAAATGAATTTAAAGAGAAGTAATAACTAATAATTAGTTTTGATACGTCCTAGGCGTATGGGGTTAAATATTAGGGTGTTACACTAAATGATGATTATTTTATGTATGAGTACATTGAAGTTCATTATTATAAGACATTTAGGGATTACCTAAAGGTTGATTAATTGTTCTTATAATTATTGTATATATAGGTTGGTAGTATAAGTGCACTATTAATTGTATTTATATATCCAAAGATAGTAAATATTTCTACTTAATACATGTATCATTGCCAAATAATGTTAAATTTGTTAGTATCATTATATTGTTGTATACTAATGTATCACCCAAAGGAGAGCATTGATATCCAATGAGTGTTTAAATTATTGTTGTTTGAATCTATTAAGTTTATTCAAAGCATTAATGTATGAGCTTGTATAATATTTGCAGCTTCCATGAATATGTTTGTTTTGGGCAATGGAATTGCCATGTTCAATGGGCTTAACTATGATTGGTGTGAGTAAATCCACTTTTCAAGTTGGGTGTTATGGACTTGGACCTAGAAATTCCTAGACCAAGTCCAAAAACAAATCTCTTTATAAGGCTTGAGAACGGTCTGGCAAGGCTAAGTTTGAACATGATGAGGATGACAATGGCTGGAAATATTAAGCCATCTATGCTAATATAGACAATGCAAAAGAATTTATGGTGAAACTAGGGAATATCTCAATTGACATTCCTGACAAGTCTATTGTGAGCAACTTGATGAGCTGAGTTTGACAACTAAAAAGTTTGAATTGATAAACCCATTCATGATCATTTGACTAGAATGACAAATCTAGCAGCAAATGTTAAATCAATGGGTATGGATATAAGTGAATCTATTCTTGTGCACTTCATCATGAACTCTCTTCCTCCTGAATTTGGCCAGTACAGGTGAATTACAACACCCTTAAAGAAAAATGGAACTTTCAGGAAATTAAGGCCATGTTAGTTTAAGAAGAAGGGAGGTTAAAGAAAATCAAAGATCACTCTATCCATCTCATATTTTATGATTGTTCTAGTAGTAGCAAGACAAAGCCAAGTAAGAAGGGCAAAAAGGATAAAGCCTCACTGAAGGTTCGTGAAAGCCAAATCCATAAGGAGCAGAGATGCTTTTCTAGGAAGGCTAGACATATAAAGAAAGATTGTTCAAAAAGAAAGAAATAGTTCAAAAAGAAAGGTATTTAGTATGTTTTAGTAAGTTTTGAATCAAATCCTATTGAAGTGCCTAATAATACCTTGTGGTTAGATTCTGGTGCAACAACTCATGTGTCACATGTTATGCATGGATTTCTTTCGATCAAGCCCATAAAAAAAACTAAAAAATTCCTATATGGGAACGGTTAAGGCACAGATAGAAGGCATTATCACTTATAGATTGATCTTGGATTATGGATGTTGTTTAGATATAGAAAAGTGTGTCTATGTTCTTGTATGTGGTACGAATTTAGTTCCTATTGCAAAGTTGGACAATGTAGGATTTAACTTTAGGATTGGAAATGGCGCGTTTTCTTTGTTTAAACATATGTACTATTTTGATTATGGTACTTTGGTTGATAATTTATGTCATTTCAATCTTGATGTTAGGTTTGCTGAATACTGTTTCATGTTGAGCACGGTATTGGTAGTAATTGTAATGCACATAATGAAAATTTTGCTTTCTTATGGCACCAAAGGTTAGGTCACATATCCAAAGAAAGGATTTTGAGGTTAGTGGAAAATGAAATCTTACCTTAATTGGATTTTGTTGACTGGGATGTATATGTGGATTGCAATAAAGGGAAGCAAACCAAACACATATTAAAGAATAAGCCACAAGAAGCGGTCAGCTTCTTGAGTTAATACACACTGACATATATGGTCCTTTTGACATTCCATCTTAGGTGGTGAAAAATATTGTATCACTTTTATTGATGACTTCTCACGATATTCTTATTTGTATCTACTACATGAAAAGTATAGAATCAGTAGACTCCCTTGAGGTGTTTATTAATGAAGTCGAAAGGCGTAAATAAAAAGATAAAAGTGGTGAAGTCAAATAGAGGTGGTCAATATTATGGCAAATATAATGAAAAGGATAATGTCCAGGTCCATTTGCAAAGTTTCTTGAAAGTATGGGCATATGTGCATTGTATACAATATTGCCTAGTACACCATAACAAAATGGTGTAGCTGAAAGGCGGAATCGTACTCTTATGGAAATGATTAGAAGTATGATAAATTATAGTAATGTACATCTATCATTGTGGATGTATCCATTAAAATCCGCCATGTATCTCTACATAATAGGGTTCCTAGTAAAGCAATTCCTAAGACTCCTTATGAACTATGTGTTAGCTCTAGAACCCTTTAGAAAGCTTCAAAACAATATGTTTTGAGTGACAGCAAAACAAATTTAAAGAAAATATTTTGAAGAATGACTAATGTCTTCCTTGAGTTTCTTAAGATAGCATATAGGTTATTTTAGATTGCATAATGCAGACTTAAAGCGAGAATAATTTCACTTTGCATGTGTAAACATGATTTATTTCATATAAAGATATTGAACTTAATAGAAGTGAATATTATATCGTGCAAGTGCATACATGCATACGATTAAACGGATATCAATACAAGTACAAGAAACCAAGATCTGGAACTTCAGAAAGTAGCATGAGACTTAGAAAGTACACCTGAAATAAAGATTTCCATCAAATATTGAAGCCAATGTGTTCTACTAACTTTAATCATCATGATCGCAAATCTTTTAGAATCATATAGCTTAGATTGGAGTTGAAAACCGAAGATTAATCAAGGGAGTGATTCTCACTTCAGAAAGCTCACTTCATTGTAGAGCATTGAACATAACTGAAAAGGAGGGAAATTTGAATTTTTGAAATTCAAATTTAAAGTCAAAACTAGTTTCAATTAGCGAGTCATCTCTTCTGCAAGTTGGTCAACAACCTCAGTTTCTAAAAGAAAGAGTTCAAAAGCCACGTTTAGAAAGTAAGAGTAGTTTTGAAGTAACATCCAAAACCTTAATCATACGCGCTTTTGCAAAAGTTCTAATAAACAGATACGTTCCTGTTCTAGATTGCTTTTCCAAGATACAAATGGATGATCAACACGTCTCACTTGCAAATCTGATCAAGGGCAACGGTCACAATGGAAGACCATCTATAAATAGAGATGATGTGCTTCAACATAAAATAAGATGATGTACAAGAGAGGAAACTCTATGCAAATTTCTCTTTATGTCAGATAAGGTTTATCATATCATCATGTGATCAGTCTCCTTGCTTGTAAAAATCTTCTTTCCACATTCTTGAATAGTTATATATTCTTCCTAGGAAGAGTTGTGGGAAAGAAGTCATTCAAGTTATCCCAAGTTATTCATGTATATTTTAAAGAAACTTGAGTGTAGGTTAGTTTGAGTGGCAACTCAAACACAAAACCTTTGTATTCTCGATCTAGTAGTGATCGGTGTAAGATAGCTTGGAGAGGCTAATGTAAAACTACTTGCAACATGACAGTAAGATGTTCTTGCTATTCTAGATTAAGTTGGAGAGGCTAAGGAAAGACTATCGATTAGCTTGGAGAGGCTGGTGAATAACTACTTTTAACGTGACAGTAGAGGTTGTCTCCTATCAAGGTCATTTGACTTGGAGAAGGAAAGACTTCTTAAGCTTCAGAGACTGGTGAATAACTACTTTCAACGTGATAGTAGGGGTTGTCTACTTGTCACGGGATTAACTTTGGAAACTGGTGAATAACTACTCAACTTATGATAATAGGGGTTGTCCATGGTCATAAGTAAGAGCTGGAAGGCTAATGTAAAGACTATATTTTCTTTCTCTAGTTTGAGAAAGATGTTTTAGTGGAACCTCAATATGTGTTGAGATCCTGGATATAGGTAGTTTTGATCAAACAAGTATAAAATCTATTGTGTCATATCTTCTTCTTCCTAGTCTCTTTACTTTATTTATTATGCTATTTTATTGCTCATATATCCTTTTATCATTTTTGTTATATCCTGAATGCTTCACAGATCTACTTTCTAAAACAACTAATCCTATTTCGGTTGCACTTTAAGCTTAATGCTTGATAGTTCTTTTGTTAAATGTTAAGATGCGAAAAGAGGTAAAGCAAATTCAACCCTTTTCTCGTGCACTTTTTACGTACACTATGGACAAGAAAGAAACCCAGTTTAAGGCATCTTCATGTTTGATGTTCCAGTAGAAATAAAGGTATACAATCTATATGAAAAAAAGCTTGATGCAAGAACTTTAGTAGTTATTTCATTGGCTATCCTCAAAGGTCAAAGGAATACATATTTTATTGTCCTAACCATAATACAAAAATAGTTGAGTCTGGTAATGTAAGGTTCCTTGAGAATGACCAATTTAGTAGGAGTGATGAATCACGAAGGTGGATATTCAAGAAAATCATGTAGAAACTCCTACACCTAGTGTTTCTCCTCAAGTTGTTGTCCCTTTTGTTGTATCATAGTCACACAACATGTCAAGACAACAAATTGATATGCCAAACCCATAAAATGAACATGTGGATGATGAATCTGACAATGTACAAGTCACAAATGAGAAAATGGTAAATAAACCACAATAAATGACTTTAAGAAGGTTTGAAAGGCAAAGAATACCAACAATTTCATATGACGATGTGGTTTATTCATTTGAGCAAGAGTGTGACTTGAGCATTGACTATGATCCAGTCTCATTTAGCAAGCTATAAAATATAGCAACTTTGAAAAGTAGCTCAATGCTATGAAAGAATAGATGAAATCAATGGATGATAACAAGGTTTGGAATCTAGTTGAGTTGCCTAAAGGTTCGAAATGAGTTTGTTGTAAATGGATCTTTAAGACCAAACGATTCAAAAGGCAACATTGAAAGGTATAAGGCTAGACTTGTCGCCAAAGGTTACACTCAAAGGGATGACATTGACTATAAAGAGACATTTTCTCCAGGTTTCAAAGAAGGATTTTTTAAGAATTGTTATAATTTTTGTGGCTCATTATGACCTAGAGCTTCACCAAATGGATATAAAAACCGGCTTTCTTAATGGTAACTTGGAAGAAGAGATTTATATCACTATAAAAAAGAGGTAAATTATGCCATTTTTTTTGTCAATTATGAGGTTTAACCACTGCTTTTTGTAGTAATGGCGGTTATAAAAACATCATCGCAAACACCTTATATAACCTCCATAATGTAGGTGAATTATGGCAATTTAGAGCGCCACAATTTTCAGTGAAATATTTTTAAAATATTGATTATGATAGTTTGAAACCATCATAGTTTATAGTAAATTTTTTTAAAAAAATTTATTATGGCAGTTTGAAACCACCACAATTTGTGGTGAAATATTTTTAAAAAATTGTTTAATATGGCGGTTTGAAATTGCTGCAATTTGCTATGAAATATTTTGAAAAAAATATTTTTTATGACATTTTTAAACCACCTAATTGTAGCACCAATTAAAAAAAATGTTCCAATAATCATGCAAAATAGTTTAATAAAACCAATTTCAATTTCATATTAAGCTAACTAGATCAAGTAAAATAATCAAACATGAATCAAGGCACATTTTAAGCATTAAAATGACTGTTTAGCTTTAATTACTTCAAGAAGAGGAGTTTTCACTATTCCAATCCATAGAGGCAATAGAAAGAACATTAACGGCCTAATGATATATAGCACATCTAGCATAAATAAAGGAGTGTGGATACAAACAAGTATACTCAGCAATCCAAGTTGTTAAACTGGATAAGCAAATACTAGAAAAATCAAGGGAATGAATACTATTTCTTAAAGAGTACAACTCAAGAATCCATTGCTCTCCTCAACATTCAACTTCTAATCTCTCAAACAACACCTCTCCTAAACACTTAAACTATGCTTTAGAAAGATATCTAAGGTAAGTCATATATAACTCATTCTCAACATCTCTATTCCTCCCTAAAACAAATAATAATAATAATAATAATAAATCTAATCAAGATGAAAATAGTAGACTTGCAATAAATCAAGGCAAAGACAATAATATAACATCTTGATGCCAATTTTGCTACATAATTAACATAACTCTTAAATTCAACACCCCTAAACTAATCACATAGTAACAGATTAATCCACACCCCCAAACTTGAACCAACAGTGTCCTCATGTTTAACACAAAGACACAGAAATTAAATGGGAAATATGAAAGAAAAGATAAGAAAGAAAACACCTTGGTCCATGCTAGCCAAGTTGCACCCTTAGTTGAATCCTCAAATTCCTCATCTACATTCTCTTGAATAGTCAAATAACCAAGCTCATGTAGCAAAGACATTCCAACCCAGCAACATAATGGCAAATAGAAGGAGAAGCTAGGGAGCTGAAAAAACCAAATACAAGCACACCATAAATGAACATAATTGATAATCAGGAACCAAAATCCACAAACAACTCCAACAGGTACCAATGTATAGGAACGAGGACCATGGACCATGTATAAGAACAGAGGATGAAAATCAAGGACTCCAAATACTCAAGGCAATAACAACTTAGCAACCAATATAGCAGCCTTCTATCAAAACAATAATCCAGTGTATCGTAATTAAAAATCACAATTTGGCACAATAAGTGAAGCATGGGAATCCAACAATCATGGACAACCTCAAGTTTTTGTAATCAACACTTTAACTAGAACAAACACAACATGAAGCAGTTTTTCTTTCAAGTTTTCCTTCTTTTTTATTCTTTTTTTTTATAGACAAAGTAGAAAATAGAACAAAAATAAAACAAAATAAAATCAAAATAATAATGATAAAAAGAAAAATGAATGAACCAGGGGATGGTGATTTAGTGGTTATAGATGCGCACCAGAGTTTGGCTGGCACACGTGGTAACCGGGTAGGGTGGCCAGGACATGGGCTGACAGAGAGGGAAAGGGGTTAGGTGGAGGGAGGGTTGTGTTAGTGGGAGTATTGTGAATGGGCGAGAATGGGTATAGAACCCAAAAGTCCCAAATCCCTTTTATTTTGTGTGAATGGGAGAGAATGAGCACTAGAACATTAAGGTAGTTACAACCCGCCATTATATATCCTAACCACCATTTTTTTTCTAAAATTGTGGCGGTAAACAAAACTGCCTTAATTCATATGATGGCGGTTCAAAGAACCGCCCTAATTAATTGCCATAATAAACATAATTTTTGTAGAGTATGGACCAACCTAAAGAGTTCGTGACCACAAAAAAGAAAATTTAGTGTGTAAGTTAAAGAAGTCAATATATGGACTAAAACAAGCTTCCTGATAATGGTATCTCAAGTTCAATGATACTATTTTATCACATGGTTTTATAGAAAATGCTATTGATCGGTGTATCTATATGAAAGTTTAGTGGAAGCAAGTTTGTCATATTGGTCCTACACGTTGACAATATTCTTCTTGTGCTAATAATCTTAGCTTATTACATGATGCAAAGAAGTTTCTCTAATAAATTTGAAATGAAAGATATGGGTGAGGCTTCCTATATAATAGGAATAGAAATATTCTGTGACAGATGACAGAGTGTTAGGATTGTCTTAGAAAGGCTATATCAATAAAGTGTTAAAGAGATTTAGAATGGAAAGTTACTTTTCAGGAATAGTTCCAATTAAAAAAGGAGACAAGTTTAGTCAAATACAATGTTCCAAGAATGATTTGGAATGAAAGGCAATAGAATATATTCCCTATGCTTCAGTGGTTGGGAGCTTCATGTATGCCCGAACATACACTGGCTAGATATAAGTTTTGCAATTAGAATATTAGGTCAGTACCAAAGTAATCCTGGAATAGACCACTAGAAAGTTGCAAAGAAAGTCCTTAGGTGTTTGCAAGGCACCAAGGATCACATGCTCACTTATAGCACATCAGATAGCCTTGAGGTGGCTGTACTAGATTCATACTATGCTAGATGTGTAGACTCAAGAAAGTCCATATTTGATTATATTTTTCTGCTGGCTAGAGGTGCAAATTCATGGAAAAGTGGAAAAGAGTCTATCATTACTACTTCTACTATGGAGGCTGAATTTGTGGCATGTTTTGAGGCCACAATTCATTTCTTATGGCTACAGAATTTTATCTTAGGGTTAGTGTTGTCGACAATATAGCTAGGCTCCTGAGAATTTATTGTGATAATTTTGCAGTCTCTTCCTTTAAAAATGACAAGTACTCAAAGGGTGCAAAACACATGGAATTGAAGTACTTGTTAGTCAAGGAAGAAGTCCAGAAACAAAGTATCAATTGAGCATATTGGTATAGGTTTGATGATAGTAGATTTGCTAACTAAGGGATTGCCACCCAAAACATTTTCTGGTCATGTGAGATGAATGGGTATCGCTGCAAGTCCCCTTTACCATGATTGTATAATATGTATACATATGTATGGCTATTTTGCTTGTATTGTTGTGACACTTATGAATTCAATTAAAGTTATGTCTCTGCTTATTTTACTTGTTGTCCACATTATGTTATGTACATGTTATCTTTTAGTGTGATAACATGCTTTTTTTTTTTTGAAAGACATTATAGCCAAAAATTACAGTACACTTTGATTAAAGTTCTTTGAGTTGATTTTGTGATACATGGAAGGAACCATGTCACTAAATGACATTAACCACCATGATCCGATCAATTCGGTTCAATTGAGGATGATGACTTAATTACTTCAATGTAAAGTGCGCACTTATAGTTGTTGAATCTTCAAGTCGTCACATGGACCAAGTGAGAGATTGTAGGATTATTTTATATTATATAGTATGGTCCATGTAACTAATAGACTGACTCTAATAAAAAGGGATCAAAATGATAGTCATTAATCCCTTAAAAGTAAATAAAGTTACTGAGGGATTTTAAAATAATTATTTAAAAGTCCCCTTTCTCCCTTTTTGAAAATAGTTGGCAGTTACTCTAGATAAAAAGACAAGACAGCCAAAGGAAAGCAAATCAGGAACTTCTTTCACTATCAAAGGTAAGAGAGGGAGGAAGAGAGGGAAAATAAAGAACACTAAATGAAACTCAAGAAGAAGAGATCAAGGATTTCAACAATAGATTTGGGTATGTCATCATACTCCATTTTGTATTCTATTATGTGATAATTATAAAATCTAAGATCCTTAAGGGCTTTATAATTTTTTGAACTGTGTATTAAATAATGAAAATTATGGTTAACAGTTTCAGCCAATGGAACCTTCTATTTTTCCTTTACATAGTAATTCAAAGATAAAAACTATTTACTCTTCACCTAAACTTTCTAATCCTTCTACTAGCCTTTAATGTGATTATGAGATTTTAGCTACTATAGACTTCATGGCGAATAGAGAGCTCACACTCCGAGAGCATGCCGCTCCTGACATGGCCCACCAACCGTTGGGGATTATTTATCCCGACTTGGAAAATGACTTTGAGGTGAAGAGGAGCCTTATTGATTGGCTTCCCAAATTCAAGGGTTTGGCCAGGGAGAACCCCACTTGAGGCACTTCCACATCGTCTACAACACTATGAAACCTCAAGTGGTGGAGGTAGACCAAGTCAAGCACTGAGTTTTTCCCTTCTCCCTTGAGGGCTTCGCCAGCTAATGGCTTCTCAACCTTCTTGATGGCACCGTGAGAAGTTAGGCCGACATGAAGCAGGTGTTGCTAAAGAAATACTTTCTCGCCTCCCTTGCAGCATCTATTAGAAAGATTATTTGTGGGATCCAATAAGACCAACAGGAAATCTTGTATGAATACTGGAGAGATTCAAGCAATTGGTAGATAGTTGTCCTTCTCATCAAATTTTAGAACAATTGCTTATCTAGTATTTTTGTGAGGGTCTCTTGATATGGACCAGAACATAATAGATGTTGCTAGTGTAGGAGCATTTATGGACAAAACTCCTACCGCCAAAGGCCCTAATTGAAAACATGACTACTAACTCCCAGGAATTCTGCACTAAGACCCAAACTAATATGAGAGGAATACACGAAGTGTCTCAAGGTAGTTCTTAAGGTGCTCCTTCAGGTGACAATATGGTTTTCAAAAATTGGATGAGATTCATGTGTTTTTGAAGCAAATGGAGATAAACCAAATTGCACTACCCCCCATTCCTGAGCCTCAACCAATTTCATTGTATGCTACTTGCTCATGCAATTCCCACCTATGGAGTCATGCTCCACAAATCCCAGGTTTGCCCTCCTCTTGCTTCCAATTGCAAAAATCCCATGTTGCAACAAAATTTTAAGATGTTGGTTACTCAACAATAGAAAAATAAGCCATTCCAATAACAGGTTCAAAGAAAATTTTAACAATTGGAGCAATCTCAAGCCATTTTCTCATCTCAACAAACCAACACTTCACAAATGTCCTCTCAAACTATTCCAAATCTAAGGGAAACGGAGTGCCATAGCCTTGAATTGGGCAGTGTTACCCGAATGGAAAGGAAGCAAGACACTAGTGAAATGGTGAATGAGCAAAAAAAAAAAATGAAGTAACAACCACTAAGGAGAAGCCTTCAAGCCCAAAGGGGAAGGAGATTGCGAAAGAAAAGTCTTTAGAGGCAATAGCACCCATTCCCTTGCCATTCCCTCAAAGAGCAACCATTCTGAAGAAGCAAGCACCAAATGATTTAGACAAGGAGCTATGGGACACTTTCAAGAAATTGGAGGTCAATATACCTCTACTTGAAATCTTGTCATGTTTAACCGATTTATGTGAAAAAAATAAAGCAAAGACATCTATTTGTTTGCAACCGATTTGTTTAATAGTTAAAATACATGAGGAATCTGTTGTTATTAATCGATTCCAATGAGTATAATCATAGGGGAAATCTACTTGTTACATACCGGTTCCTTTGTGTTTTGGTAATCTTAAATCTAGTTAGAGCTAACTGTTTTGCATATATAAAAGAACAATGAATATACGTACTTAAACTTTAAAATGTGAGAGATAGGTATACACACACACACACACATATATATATATATATATATATATATATATATATATATATAATTTATATACATAAAAAAACTGACATTGTATAGAAATATTAAATATGTTAATAACACTACAAATTTTTTTAATAAATTAATAACACTACAATATAGCAATAAAGATAATTCATCTAAAAAAATTATTTAAAATTCGATCTCATTCTATTTATATATCTAATTTTTTATGATTATCAAACATTATTTTAATTATCAAATACATATTATCTATCTAAACTATGTTTTTATTGTAACTAGTATTTAAAATTTAATTTTATACGAATCAATTTTGAAATTTTAAACATTGGATTAATTGTTAAGAAAATTCATTAATACATAATTTTATATCACGTGTTTGAATATATTTTATTTTTTAGTAAATTTTTTAAAATTTTAAATTCTAACATACTTTAAAAGTTGTCAAGTGGCATAATGATTCTTAAATATTAATAGTATAGATGATATTTTAATGTAATATTGCATATAATTTAGAATCATTTTTTATAATTACCAAAAGAGAAGTTATATGTATTATAAAAAGAAAAAAAGTTAATAAGTTTGATTTAGTAATAAGAGATTTAAATAGTATACATAATCTTTAAGTTTAAATTTCATTGCATGCAGTTTAATTTCTTAAATAAAAAAAAAAAGCGAGTAACTGAAGTAAGATACGTTATCTTTTTTTTTGTCCGAAACCGTGGTACAAATTGGGTTCAGTCAAAGTCGTCAGTCAAAGAAATTTAAGAGTGGGGCCGAATGATGACGTGGCGAAATCTGGTTCGACTCATATGCGTGTCAACTACACACTGTTCAGCTTTCGAACAGAACTTGAAACGACCGAAATAACCTCCAATGCCGTGTGAAGGCAAAACACGATGGGGACAAGATCGTCAATTAGCAATAACTCCCGCATTGTCGAAAACCGTTGGGAGGGAAAACGGAAACTGTTGTCTCTCCTCTTCCAAAAGCAACGACAATGGGAATCAGCAAAGCATCTTCGTAGTGAGAACTGTATATATATATATATATAGAGAGAGAGAAGAGGGTGGTCAGTGTTGCATCGACAATGATCAAATGGACGAAGCAGTTGAACGCTGCGTTTGGGGCTTCGTTTCTTTGGCTGATTTGCTTGATTTACTTCACCCAGGTTCCAATTCTTCACTTCCTCAATTTGTTTTTTCTTTCAAACTTTGAGTCTCTGCGCATAAGTCAATGCCGGGTTTTAGTTATCTGCGGGATCTGAGGGTTTCTTATTGGTTTTGCGTGTTGGTCAATTCGTGTGTTTTGTCCTTTTATATATATACAATTGCTCTAATGAATACCGTCTTCTTTTTTTGTTCTTTTTGGTTCATTTTTTTCCCTTTTTGAATAGACGGCTCAAGTTGTTTATCAGTTCCTATTAGATTGTATTACACACTGTATTCATATATTTATGGCGCTAGTCATTAGTTGTTATGTTGTTAGTTACTGGCACTTCAAAAAGACATAGTTGATTGACACTAGTTAGTTACCGGTCTGATAATGATGTCAGCTGTATATAAATGATTCCCTCGTCATCAATGAAACCAACTATCACTGTCTCTTGTAATAGATTGCTTTATGGTATGTTTGTGAGTTTGGATTTTGTCTAAAACGAAAAACCTATAGTGTAAAATTTTAAAGTTTTATACTACAAACCCTTCCCTCTCCTTTCCTCCAAAATCCAAACTCACAAACATGGAAGGGAGGGAGGACTTGTAGTGTAAGATTTTTTATCCTCCAAAATCCAAACTCATTAACATATCCTTAGTGACATGCTGACATGACATTTATAATCATAGTTGTTACCTTACCCTTTTTCAAGTTTGTGATTTTGATTTAAGCTTTCACTTAAATAACTGTATAAATGCAGGGGTTTAGGTCTTTTGTCTGGACTGCAATTTCCTACCAGCTTAAAGATAATCTTAAGTTGTCACCCTCAGCTTCCCAATTTGTGTTTTCAATAGCATTTTTCCCATGGAGCATTAAACCATTATACGGGTACAGATTATTGGGTGTTTTATTTATTTATTTATTTATCTCCATTGAGTATTCACAAATGAAAACACGTAACTCACATAGAGACTTGTACATGTATACAATCACTAATATCTTAAGGTAGATTTGCAAATTACATCAACAAGAATAATTTATTTGTGATTCTTTTCTGTGCTTATGTTTCTTTGGAACTGTTCCGGAACCATGATGACATTGATTTTGTCATCTATTTTTAACTTTCTTTTGATGTATAATGGTAGAAATTATCTTTAGATTTTGAACAAGGAAACATCTGATTTAAATTGACTTATATATATAACAGTAGCTGTTTCTCATCAGCTACTAACTGTCAATAAAACATGCAGACTTGGCTTGTAGCTATGACAGAAGAAATTTTTCTAATGCTTTTCAATATCTCTCTCAACCTACTAAACTTTGTTGACAATTGAAAGCTGCAGCTTCATTTGTGTGAAATTTCTGTACCTGTGCATCTGTCTGTTTAATACATCAATTTTATCTTGCAATCTGATTTAGTTATTGACGCACAGAATACTATCTGATTGTATCCCAATTAAAGGAAGAAAGCGGATTCCCTACTTAGTGCTTGCAACTGTGCTCTCCCTTGTGCCATGGCTTATTCTAGGTCTAATTTCAACCTTGAGGGATTCAAGATGGCACCTGATGATATTCTTGACTGTGCAAAACTTGGGCTCAGCTATGGCAGATGTTGTTGTCGATGCAATGATAGCTGAGGCAGTAAGATATGAACGGTATGTATACATATTGAGTTCCTTATGTTTATTACCGTCAAACAAACTTCTATATATTGAATATTATGCCTGCCTGCATATTGATATTGGTATTTGGCAATCAGGCAAAAATATAGGAGCATACTTTGAAATAGGAATCAAGAAAGTCTGAATAAAAAAAAGCAGAAACAAAACAATATACATGACATTGGAAGTAGCTCTTGTTTTTTGTAACTATTTGCATTTTCTCTATCTTCAGAACAAGGTGGAGGATGAAGTCATATTCTGCCATGTTAATTCTTGATCACTAAAGAAGGGCTGGAAGAAAAATTGAGATAGGATGAATAGAGTTGGGTGAGAGTAGTATGATTGCTAAAATATCAACCAATGTTCCTTCCATTACTTTTTTTTTTTCCAGATTTTACATTTTGTGAGGCTTCTTTATGAATTCTATGCTACCGAATTTAAGTTTAAATTTACAATACTTCATAAGACTGTTTTTTTTTGTTGTTGGTTTTTTTAGTTTGATATTAGCATGCAGTCTTTCAGACCAGATGAAAATTCATTCCAATTTATTCTTACTGTAACATAAGACTTCCAATCTGTCAATATAATAGATCAATGAAGGATGTTGCCTAGACTGGATTGGTTAGCCTCTTAAGTTAGCCTTATTTCAGTAATCGGATTCACATAAAAGGTTTGACCTTGAGGGAATTTCCTTTTTTTAATCTTCTATGATGGATATCTTTCTTGGGCTTGCATTGTAGCAGATGGATATACCTTTTATGTGTCTAAATCTTTTGGTCTGCAGTCCTGTACGATGTACTTAGATCATGTTATCTTTACTGAAAACATTTTTTTTTTCATTTTACTGCTCTGATTAATTACTTGCTTTTATTTGTCAGGGCTTCATTTGCTGGAGACCTCCAGTCAATATCATGGTTTGCAATGGCTTTGGGAGGAATATGTGGGAGTTTGTTAGGAGGATATGCATTATCCAATCTACAGATAGATACTATTTTTCTTCTTTTTTCTGTTCTACCGTGCATACAGTTATTGTCATGCTGTTTTGTGGAGGAGAACTCTGTAGATAGAGAAGTTTTATTAGAGGATTCTATTTGAGATTCTGATACAAATGGTAGCACCATAGATGAAGATATTACTTTAACCAAAAAGTCCCACAGCACTACAAGAAGAAAAAGGGGAAAAGAAGGGGAAAACTAGAGCAGTAAATACAAGCAAATCAAAGATACTTGAAAAAAGAGACTCCTTGGGGTTCAAGTGGTTCCATTCTTTGAAAAAAGCAATTTATGATTTGTGTCATGCGTTTAGACAGCCAATGATTTGGAGGTAACTAAAGTAATCTAACTACTCTGTACATATCTTCAATTTTAGTAGTATACGTTTATTATGAATGTTTCCTTGTCATGACTCGTGGGCACATTTTGTATAGGTGTAGTAAATCTATCCATATAGTTGTAGTTAAGTCTATATCCTGAAGCCTCCTCCATGTTCCTTAAAGCTTTGTTTTTGCTACCAAACTCGTCCACCCTGATTCCTGCAACTGTTGGAACAACATATGCATGGAAGGTTACATGTCCATTATTCTGTCAACCAAACTGCAGAAAATAAAAAGGATAATCTCCGTCTTTCTTCACATGACAGCCCTTAGATATTTGGAGGAAACTACTGATGTGGAAAAAAAATGATGCTATCCTTCCAAGTATGATAGTTTATATAGAAATATGTTAAAATCATTCTCTGCACTAGTTCAGAACTAACAGCAATAAGCAATGTTCCTGGACAATTACAGTTGATCATATCATCTAAGATATTTTTCTTTTCCTCCTCTTCCTCCTGCTGCTGTCCTCTTTTCTGTTTGTTTGTGTGTGTGGCTTGGCAGAGTGAAGCTAATTAATTTTATGGGTATGCTATAAAAAGGTCAGTAACAACCTTTGTTTTTGTTTGGGGACGGCAGACCTGTGTCTTGGTTTTTCCTTGCCCACGTCACTGTTCCCAATCTTTCAACAGTCATCTTCTACTACCAAACAGAGATTTTGAAGCTTGAAGCATCTTTCCTGGGGACCGTACGGGTTGTTGGATGGTTAGGCCTTATGCTGGGCACCTTCATTTATAATCGCCACCTAAAGTATATGACTCTACGAAGAATTCTCATGTAAGTAATGAAGGATTAATTTTACTGGTGGATAGTTAACTCTTGTATATTTAATTTATTGCTATGTTTGTTCTCATTCTGATTACAGGTGTGCCCATATTGGTTTGGCATTTTTGAATGTTGTGGAGATTGTTGTAGTGTCTAGGACAAATATAGCCTTTGGAGTTTCAGATAGGATTATGGTGCTCTTTGGCTCAGCTCTTGCTGATGGAATCAATCAATTCAAGTATGTCATTACTTCTTTTATTATTATTTTTCATTCTTTACTAAGTTTTGGGAAAAGATGTGTATAGTAATTGGTAGGATAGGTAAAATTTGTGAGCATAACATGACCATAAGCTTGTAAAAGCGTGCTATTTCATCAAATTTCACTCCGTCTTCATCCCAAATTAGAGATTAAAACATTTGGTATGGATGGCCTACAAATGGTGATCTCTTTATTTTACCATAAAGTTAGCATATTTCATTCCTTATTGCATCTTAATAGGCATTAGAAGATGCGGAGGCCAGGGCACATAATACATAAGTTAGTACTTTGTGTTGGTAGTTTTTGATTGCATTTTGGTTTATCACTTGGGCATATGCAGTGTTGCCTAATTAAGTATTTGAACCATTTGCTTTTGGCATCCGAAGTTCCAATTCTTTAACCTTTTTTGGGATAATTTGCAGGTTCATGCCTTTCCTGATTTTATCTGGGCAACTATGTCCTCCAGGAATTGAAGGGACTTTATTTGCCCTTTTCATGTCAATAAACAATTTGGGAACAACGATTGGTTCTTTTGTGGGTGCTGGGTTGGCTTCTATGTTGAACATTGATTCAGGATCATTTGACAATCTTCTATTGGGCATCATGATTCATGCCTTGTGTAATTTCATTCCAGTTGCTTTTCTATTTCTGATACCAAAAGAAGCTACAGGTTTATCAGCATAGATTATGACTTCCAGGTCCAAATTAGGGTTGGGTTAGATTCCTCAGTTTTTTTTTCAAGATCTTTGGCAGTGAATATTTTACACTTGTAAACGAGAAAATATTAGGAAGTGAGGAAAAGATTAATCCGGTATATGCAATTCACTTTGAGAATAGCACTGATTATACTGATTGTGTATATACATACTCTTGTTTTGCTCAGCAAGCCTTCTGCATGAAAAATGGGAAAGGGGGTTGAAAAACATCATTAGTTATAACATATAATGCTAAGAGAAAAAAAAATAGCTTGGTTTAGATGAGTATAGTTTTGGCTAATAAGCCCGGATGAAAATGCTTTTGCTCATCTAAATGCATTTTAATATTTTATGAAAACCAGCTTATCATATATGTTTATTAAGATATCATGCTTTTAAAACTGTACAAAAATGGAAAATAGTATTACCCATGAAATCGTTAGTGTATAGAAATATTTATTTAGTTTTTTGTTAGATGTATAGATATATTTATAAAAAATATAAATATATTTCTAGCTCTTATATTCGATAGTTATAAATAGTTGTCTCCATAAGTAAAAGAAAGTTATCATTTTAGTATATTCCCATAGACGTTTTCGTTGTCATCTCCGACTTTTATCGCTGTTGTATAACACTATTCGTTAGATTTTTAACATAATAAAGTACAAAACTGAATTAAAAAAAGATTGCATGGACAAAAAGTATGTTAAGTTCCAACATTTTACCTTAACTTTTGTGAACATTATAGTATTATAACGATGATAGGCGCAAAGATGATTGTGAATTAAAACAAAAATTAAAAGCATTTTATTTAGACGTTAAATTAAAAATGAGCGTGGGTGTCTCCTATAAAAGTGAAAAACGTATTTAAACATAAAAAAAAGTGAGAATAGATTGCGACAAACTTAAAAAGATTTCTGAAAAATGATTATATTTGAAAGAAAATAGTTTTCATTTATGAATTAAATTAAAAATCTGCTATAAAAATGAAAACTATATTTGAAACCTATAAATATAAGTAAGAATGGTTTAATAAAAACATATTTAAGGGTTACAAAACAAGTGAAAAAATAAATGAGAACGGAATAGTATATATATATAAATAGTTAAACCAAAATCTAAAATTAAATTGCAGAAGCTTACCCTTTTACAAAATCTTAAATTAAACAAGTGAGGATGAGATGATAAAAACGATGGCTAAACGTTATAAATAAATTTGGAATGAGTAAACCAAAATCTAAAATTAAATTGCAGAAGCTTCACCCTTTTACAAAATCTTAAATTAAACAAGTGAGGATGAGATGATAAAAACGATGTCTAAACGTTATAAATAAATTTGGAATGAGTAAACCAAAATCTAAAATTAAATTGCCGAAGCCTCCACCCCTTTATCAGAGCCTGGTTTCGATCCAGGGACCTGTGGGTTATGGGCCCACCACGCTTCCGCTGCGCCACTCTGATTGTTGTTATTTTGTTATAATGCTTTTATTTAGAGTAATGTTTTCTGTATTCACAATTTAAGAACATGCCAGCACACTCCCATTGGACCCAAATTAAATAGTATCCCAATCCATCACATAAATGAGAATATGCCACGAATATAAATAATATTTTTCTTATATTAATTCAACGTACAATCGCAAAAGGTTTGCAAGCACTAACACAGCCCCTAGGACTTTGCATCAAAGAAATCCCCACCCGGAAAACCCAATTTGAAG
The DNA here is from genome assembly GCA_030441495.1 of Dalbergia oliveri. Classification (NCBI taxonomy): domain Eukaryota; kingdom Viridiplantae; phylum Streptophyta; class Magnoliopsida; order Fabales; family Fabaceae; genus Dalbergia; species Dalbergia oliveri. The sequence continues at coordinate 15,424,345 of JAMLFY010000001.1, forward strand.
AAATCGATAATAGGAACAAAGAATTGGGAAAATCAGAAGGATGAGGAGGAGGCCTGGAATCGGAGGGTTGCAGACAGCTGCTGCTGCAAGGGATCAGTATCGTTTGCTTGGTGAGAATGTAGCCAAGATCAGAACCGATTTGATGAAGGAACAGCTTGCCACGTTTCGATCTCAGCTTGAAGATTTCGCCCGCAAGCACAAGGTTCTTCACATCCTCTTTGTCTGTCCCTGAAAATGAATGCCAACTTCGTGGATAAAATTAATTATCGCACTTGTTTGAATTTGTGTCATTCATATCCCGTGCTTGCGTTTTATAAAATTTTAGACGCTTCACGGTGCACTTTACTGCCCAGAAACAGCTCTAATTGCAACCATTGCATTAGTTTTCAATCAACAACAGAATCAACCTAATTGCTAAAACTCATCAAAACTACTTCTTTGGTATTTAAAGCATCACGTTTTAAAAAACCCGGTTAAGTTTTTTATTTATTTGACACCCCAGGATTAAAAACCAACTTTTTAGCCATAAACAGTATATTGTGCACTATACCTTCTAAAATACAAGAGAATCTTGCATGATCATGAAACACCAGGTGTATTGTACTTTATCCAATAATAAAATTACATTTTAGATAAAAGTGATTCATAGCACTAACGAAAGCTGAAATTCCACTCTATCATTAGATAGAGCAGCACAATCCACATTGGTGCTGACTATGCAATAATTTCTCCTAAAATACAACTGACACTTTAAAGGACTCAAATCCTCTACTAGAATATCAGAATAGGATGAATTTGATGTGTGGTGCTCATGAACTGGCTCAAATGTTGTAAGGGGTTATTATCAGGTTTTTGCATGTCAGGATTCAAGAGAGTTCTGTTCAGGGGCAAGGTCGACTAACAACTTAAATTGTTCATGTCTTATGATGTTAGCCCTGCAAGCAACCCGGTATAAATTGTAGAAGTTTGCACAGTTAATTATTAGATTACAATCGTGCTAATAATGGTTGCTATCACTGTCACAGAATGACATCCGCAAGAACCCCGCATTCAGATCACAGTTTCACGAGATGTGTGCTAAAGTTGGAGTAGATCCCTTGGCGTCAAATAAGGGTTTCTGGGCAGAGCTGTTAGGAATTGGTGACTTCTATTATGAACTTGGTTTGTAGTTTCTTTCTTACCTTGTTTTCTTGCTCAACAAATGAATCTCTTGTGCATTTCTGGATTTCTTTTGCACAAATATTGATATGCTCTTAGGATAATCAATGTGGAATATCCAAGAATGAAATTTAAGTTCAGGCGAGTGATGCTAGAGCTTGCAGTGAGATCTGAGCTATAATGCTATATGTAATAGCCTATCAAGAATTTAAACAATAGGAATATGGCTTGGATTTAGTGTTGCATATTATATTGCAATAAATTGGAATGACTGCTCCAATATAGAGAGGAGGAGGAGTAGAATTTTATCATTCTATTTCCTGAATTCACTTGTAGGGAGGGAAATCAGGAAGCTTTCTAAGAATTTTCAAAACCATAGGCATACATATTATGTTCATGGTAATTTCCAAATCCAGTGTTCTTAACATTATAAAGAAGAACAATTAAGTGCATAATTGTCAAAGCTTGGGGTTCATTAGTAACTATTCTTTTATTGATGTGGTCTATCTTTATAGTTTCGTTCACATTACATCATAACTCAGTACGTCATAATTGTTAAAACTGTTTATGCTTTTTAATTTAATTTATTGTACCTATTTTTAATTAAATTCAAGCTGTCCAAGCTGTTTAGTTTCACTATTTTCTTAGTATGCATGCTAAGACAAGCTACTTCGCTAGGCAGGAGTTCAAATAGTGGATATTTGCTTGGCCACTAGACCCCTAAATGGAGGACTGATCAACCTGCAGGAACTCTGTCATCTCCTTCGTCAGAGACGAAAAGTGATCGTGGAGTTGTTTCTGAGGATGATTGCCTGCGAGCTATCAGTAAGCTGAAGGTCTTGTGCTTTAGGTTTCCCATAAACTAGATTATGACTATTAATGTTTATAAATGTGATGTAGATACAATGTGCTTGACAGCTTGCCCCAGGTAAATCTTATATAAAGAGGAAAGGCAGTCTCAAATAATTATGTTTAAGGCTTCTGTTATCTCATATGTTTACACATCTGTGCACTGTTCAGTTTACTATTCAACAACTTTAACAGCTTGCCTTTTACTCTTTCTCATTAACTAATCCTGCTATGTTGCTGACCTAAGTAAAGCAACAATTTCTCTTTCTTCAGGTTGTAATATTGAATATTCCCTCAAGTAATGTATGCTGTACTAACATTTGAGATTTGGAATGGGAACAGTGATGCTTCCCTGGACTTGTTATGAACAAAAATCATGAATGGTAATGGCTAAACTCGATTATCACAATAACGACATTAGCTGAAAGGGGAAAATTAGGATAATATGGGGTTAATTGCAGGAGGAATTTATTTCTTTGGATAATTTTTAAAACGTTGCCTTAAATTGTTTGGTCATGTGAAAAGAAGACTTGTAAAGGTCCTAGTAATAAGAGCAGATCAGATCAAGAGTAGCTCAATAGTTTGAGGTAGAGGGAAACCAAGATAAACTATAGATGGCACCCGTAAGAACGACTTATATATTTAAAGGGCTTGTCTGCAGACATGGCTTAGGATAGGACATGATGGCATTGTTCGATCCATTAAGTCAGCCTAGTGGGAAACTATTTTGTGTTTTTGCTGTTATTTGATATCTGCCATGTAAGAAATGATCTTTAGAGTCTGTTTGGAATGAGAAAAGAATGGAAATAATTTGATTTATAAATCAAATCAATTGTTTGGAATTGAAAAAAGATTGAGAAACGAATTGATTTGCAATTCCATCAAAGTTCATTCTTTTAATTTTCAAATCCTTTGAGTTTTTATAGGATTTGGATGGAAATGAATTGATTTTAAAATTTACACACAAATCAAATCAATTTATTTCCTATTTTGATCATTCTAAACACAATCTATTGGATTTTAGATGTAAAAATGGATTTCTAAATCAATTCGTTTCCTATTTTATTTAATCATTCCAAACATAAGATTTAACTTAAAAATCAAGTCAATTCAAATCAAATCAATTCATTTCCTAATTTTAATCATTCCAGACACTATCTTAGATTTTTGGAAGTATACAAGGGAATGTCAGAGGACAAAATTCTTGATTATTTTCTGTCAAGTACATAGAAGATTGAAAAACCATAGTTTGTAGATCTTTATGGTTCTAGAACTGAATCGATTCTTAAGTGACTATGTTGATGATATTTGACTGTCTTAAAACATAGAAACAAGACCTTTAAATTTTTATATATATCAGAATATATTTTAAAATTACGCTTCATTGAAGGATGTTAGCCTGCTCTACCACTAATTACCAAATATTAAATATCCTATCCTTAGCACTTTTCTAAAATTGTTGTGTTATTAATTAGGCTCTATATTTATTGCATGTGTCTTTTGGAAGAGCATGTGGACTGCATGAGTTTTTGTGTGTAGAGTGCATTTCTTTTGTTTGTTTGGATCATGAATCTTCATTTCTCCCATGTCTTTGAGGTTTGTTACAAGCATCCTTGTTTACCCTGTGATGTTCTCATGCCAACATGTCACAAATTTCAGGTGCTGGGCAGTGGTTTTGAAGTTATTTCTGTTGGAAAGAGAAAACTTGTCCGTTCAGTTCCAACTGAGTTGAACAAAGACCACAATGAAATCCTAGAACTTGCCCAGGTAATACTGTTTCTTCCTTTTCTGGATGTGTTAATATAGAGGCCTGCTCACATGAGAGTGCTGGCTTATAATGATGGATGGGAGGAGGCTATACTGACCCTTGGATTAAAAAGAAAGGTCAGGAGTAAATCACTACTTTAGTGACTCACATGAGCAATTCTGATTCCTTTGACTCGGGCCCATCTCTCTCTCTTTCTCTCTGTGCTGTCCTACATCTCAATTGCATAAGCTAATTTGCTCTTTTACATTGGCCATGGCGGCTCTATTTTTTCTTTTATCTATTGATTATTAGCAACAAAAACTAAAGTTTGAGCCACTGTCCACTGCCATTGACACAGATCCTTATGTGCTCTGTTATATACATTGATTTTTTACTCTAGATTGACATCATCAATATTATTGAACATTATAAGATGTCTGCCAGCCAAAAGATGCACACAAAGATATACAATCTCTTAGTCCTTATCATCCCTCTTAAACATCTCAAAACCTTTAACTTCAATAAGTAAAAACACAGAATCTCAGCTCAGTAGAAGTGATCTCAAATGGTGTAATATTATTTATCATTAAGAAAGAAATTTATTAATTAAAAAGGAAAGAGTACAAAGATAAGGATGATATATTCTCCCAACAAGGAAGAAAAAGAAAACATTGGCCTACGAGATTGATACATAATTACATATAACAAGGCAGCCAATCTTTTTATAGCTCAAGCACCGTTGGCCAATCTTTCTGCAGCACCGTTAGCCAATCTTTCATCATTATCTCTTTCCTCCTTACCCTTCAGCACAACAACTGTTAGCCACATCCACCACCTGTAGCACCATCACCTCCTCTGCTGATGCTGCTGGAGGCAAAAAATTCTGATTAGAGATGAGTTTGTTCAAATGACATGTAAAAGGTACAAAAAAAAGAAAAGAAAAGAAACTGATCCATTTTACTGCGCAATTCAGCTATTCAGTTATCTCAACAAATTTTAATAGATAGAACTAGTAGTTCAAGCACACTGTTGTATGAAACGCGTGAGAGAACAAAATTACCATTTGACGTTAAATTAGCAATGAAACCGACACATATTGATAGCGAGTGTAATCTCCATGCCACAAGCCATGCTGCATTTGCATAGATTTTAAGAGCTGCAGCACTGTAATGAAATAAAATAAAATAAAATATACAATTGAAGGAAATTTCATTGTTTCTTATATGTTATATCATTAATTTTCATCTGCTAAGTAGAGCAGAGCAGAAACAATTAACGACCAAACAAATCTCCATAAAAAGCAAATACTATTGACCAGATTTAAAAAAAAAAGAAGCAGAAAAACAACAGCAATTAATGAAAATGAATGAGCAAGCAAAAAAACAAACAGTTGATGGAGAATTTGGGAAGGATCTGATTGGAATTCGGATTTGGGTTTGTTGTTTTCCATAGCGAAAGGGTTGGCTACCTTTCCCCTTCGTCTATCTGGGAGACTGAGATCCTTGATGCTATTCCGAGGAGAACCAGAAGCCATTGTCGAAGTGGTCGGTTTCACGGGGGTGTGAATGGAGAGCCACAAGATTCAAGGCCTTTGGCAAAGAAATGTGAGAGAGGGACAGCGCAGAGAGAGAGATGGGCGTGAGTCAAAGGAATAAAAAATGCTCAAGTGAGTCACTATCAGTGTTTTAATCATGGCATTTCTTTTTAATGCAAGGGTTAGCATAGCCTCCTCTCATCTCTCATTATAAGCCAGCACTCTCATGTGAGCAGGCCTTTGTTAATATATGTGTTTTTCCTTTTTTCCTCTTTATTTGACCCTGAATATTACCTAGCACTGAGATGTCTCTATTATTTACGTAGCCATTCCAATTTTCTCTTTACATACATTTTTGGGCTTAGGAATTCACTTGAGCTCGCCTTCTAATTGCTTGATAAGGATAATGGATTTTGAGAAACATGTTCAAATGGATGGTACAGACTTAGCTGGTAGATATTCTCTATTTGGCTTACAAGATTGGAAGTTGCTTAGTGACTTTATCTTTAGTCTACCAGTAATGCGCATATCTATGACTTACCTTCTTGTGTATATTTATCAAGGAAAAGCTGTCGTTCAGCAACTATAGGTTGGCTCCTTCATTGTTAATATGTGATCTATTATTTCAAATCATCTTCTGCCTGATTTTTATTGCTCAAATGTTGTATTTTTAACTGTGGCATGATTCAAATGCAAACTCATAATTGGTTGTTGTAATTAAATTATTCAAATAGGAGGCTCTCATGTTTCTTGCTAATAGCTCATTATCAAAATAGGTAGTATTGTCACAAAGGTGTGCTGTATGGTACTTTGTTTTCTTTTTTGGAGACACACTCCTGGGTTTTAGGATTTTTTTTATTTTTATTAATTTTAACGGTCAACCTCACCTAATGAGACAAGGATTGATTATTGTTGTTGTTTTAGTTTTTAATTTGAACTCTCTTGCCTTGGATTTTGTCAACGTGGTGATATAATAATTGTACTTTTATAAACTTGAGGTGCTCAGAAGCATGAAAATGTCAGTTAGAGCACAGTAAGCTTCATCTATGTGGCAGTTTAACTTGATTGATTTTGGTTAGAACATGGATTTCATGTTGTGTAAGCATTGGAAGATCTACTCTGTCCACTTATCCATAGCAGCAAAAGTCACTTTGCAATGAGTTTGCTATTTGAGAAAGATTTTATGTCTCGTAACATTTCCATAACACTTTCTGTATGATAGGCTCAAGGATTTGTGACTGTTGATGAAGTAGAGAGGCGGCTATCTTGGACTTCAGGTCGTGCCATTGATGCCCTTGATACATTACTCGACGTAAGATAACCGAGTATTTTTTTCAAAAGTATCACTACAGTTCTCCTTAACTGATTAATATATATCCAAAATCTCTTGGATTAATGAAACACTGTTGGCTTATGCAGGAAGGACTTGCAATGATTGATGATGGCCATAGAGATGGTAAACGGCGGTATTGGTTTCCCTGTGTATCTCCCATCTCATCTTCAATAGGAGCTGATTCCTAATAAATTTATCGGGAAGAATACTTAGTTCAGAATTTTGAATACCTATATTTGGATTGTTGCAAATGGATGTTGTAATTCTTTTTCCTTTCTTGTTTTCTTTGTCCTAAAATGTGATTCATTTTCTGTTTGTCTTGTGCACTCAAATGTATGGTGATTGCGAATTGGAAATATATACTTCATTTTCTACAAGTGCAAGGTAGGGTGGCTGCTGTTTTTCCATGCAGGAATTTTATTTGAGCCTCAGTAATTTGATTATTTGGATCTTGTCCAGCTTTTGCCCTTTCTGTTCTTTTTCCCTTTCTCTCATTCAAAACAACATGGAACGGAAGCATTCATCATTTACAAAACTAGTTCTGGTTGACAAAGCAAGAGGATGCCATGCTAGTTATCTGAAACTACTTGAAATGATTGTTCCTTTTCCTGTTTCCAAACCAACACAGATTTGTCTATGCATTCTTATGATGAGCACTTGGTTTAATTTCACAGTTCGCTTAAGATCTGATTGAATGCACTGCCGAGTTTAGCTTTTGATCAATAATATTGGCTTGCTATGATGATGTACAGTTCAAACTAAACTACACTGTGATACTGCATTGAAACTAACCAAAATTTTACCTTACTACAACAATCAAGCTTCAAGTTACCACAATTGACGTGGTAAACTCACCATAATATATATGAAATTCAAAGTAATAGTCCTTAATATTTATACCATATTTAACCTTTACTGACCAAAAATAATATTATATTTGACCATTCAAACATAATTATCTTACTAATCCCATATAAATTGCATGTACTAAAAACTACTAACTTAGATACATCAATTGACATACGTACATGATAACAAACTTGAATAAAATAAAAAGCTACTTTTTTTTCTCAATAATTTTGTTGATTACAAGTAGCAACAGCCATAAACTTACGTTTGTTTGCAATGAATCGTATAAAAAGCCAAGGAAAATAGAAGAATAAAGATGGTTGGTCTTAGATTTGAGAAGGCATCTCAGTCTCCTCCATCCACTCAGGGTCAGGCTCACTCCATGACCTGGGTCTAACCCCAAGTTTAAAATACAAGATCATCTCCATGGCTTCAAAAACCTTGTTCTTGTCCAGAAACTCATTCCATACTCCACTCACTATGCAGTAATTATTGTTGTACGGTGGCCGGTGGTGAGCCGCGTGTTGCGGCGCGACACCAGCACCCCGGCCTCTTGCAATGCCACCACGAGCGGTGGAAGCCGGCTCTTCGTCCCATGTGCCCACGCATGAAACTGTTGACTAAACATAATGCAGCCGGCGCACAAACCAACAAACCCTTGAACAACAGGGTCATGGCAAACAAGGTCTATAGGAAGCACTGAGAAGGTCACTGCACGTGCCAAGGCATGCAAGTTGTTTGCAAACTGGCGCCTAGTGATTGTCCATGGCCACTTATGGTGACCTTCGAAGCCTCAATTTGGGATCCAACAAATGGGGTTGACCCATCCCCATAGTTATCAATGGCCCAATGGTAAACCCCAGAGCCAAGGTCAGCTAAAATGTAACCAACCCACCCTGCCAAAACGGGTTCAACCCACATGTGCAAATCAGCTGCACCTTTTATGGACTGTCCTAAAGAAATGAGCAAAGTTGTGCACCCTGCTGCCACCCATGCCCTGTGAGACCAAGTTGATTGCAAACTTTGGTCATTCTCTGAGGGACGGTTAGTGGTGGTTACAACCTTAGGCTGTGGTGGTGGCGGCGGGAGCCGGGGTTCAATGACCAATGGTCTAGCATTGGGCCTAGGCTTGGTGGTGGTGGAGGAGGAGCAGTACACGTGAGCTCGGCGGAGTATTGGGTGCCTTGTGGAAACTTGTTGGTGGTGGAAGCTTGGAAGATACTTGTGTTGCGCCAAGGAGGACATTGGAGGAGACGTTGAAGAGGAACCAAATGCTTGTATGTTAGAGAGCTATATATGCAAAAAGAGTATGTTATTTGGACTCACAATATATCTGCAACTATTTAAATCACATTAATTAACCATTTGATTACGTCGACCTCATTCAAGGAAGTTCACATCTCATCTAATCCTCTACGAGATCCTGCCAATATGTGTTCACGCTTCGTAAGGACAAATAATATTTTTTATTGCAAAAATTTGGACCTGTGGCTGTGAGAAGAAATGCTGTTTTTGTGGAAGTAGGAGGATGGCATATGGCGTGGTGGGCAAGGGGAATGCGTGGTGTTCTGGCAGTCTCAAAGAACCGTTGAGGTTTTGCATTAAATTTGTGTCACATGTTTGATATGGAGACTTTCTGTTGTACGTGTCTTAATAGCATGAGGGTCCTCGAGGAATCTCGATGGCTTACTTGCACCAAAACAATTGTTGTTTTCCTTTTTGAGAAATTCTTAATTTTTCTAAGAAGAAAGGTTTACTTCATATTATTTATCATTTGGCAGATTAGATGTAATATATTTAAAATATAGATAAAATAGAAGACAATAATAATTTACAAATCTATGTGATGAATAGTACATAGCAATTTTTTTCCTCTTTTTTTGTCGAAGAACATTTAAGAATTTTTCTTTCGGTGGTCCTTAAGTATGTTGTTGTATTTGATTGGATGGTATGGCACACGAGTCATGAGCAACGAATGGAAGCTGAGGATCATAATTTTTACTATGCTTTTCCTGTCCACTTAGCCATACTTTTTATGACATTGCTAAATGCCAACCAAAGATCAACGGATAGAGAGAAATGTAAGGACGTGTTTCTCCCACGCATAAGAATTAGTAGAAGCTAGAAGCCGCATTCAAGGAAGAAATGATAGAAGAAAAATAATATGATTACATAAGAGGAATATTCCAATCCTAGATGCGTCTACTAACAATAATGTTGTGTGTATACCACATAACTAAACACATACGGTTCCATTGTAGATTATGTAGAAGAAGACAAAATAGAAGTATAAGCGTGTTTTATACATTAAAGGCATTGAGAAAATTTTAATAAATTTCAAAATATTTGTTTCTCAAATACCAACTAAAAAACAAAACACGTTCTCTCTCCCTCCCTCCCTCAACTCCCACTTTGCATGAACTCCGGTCTCACACTTGCCAACTCCCTCTCTCATTGTGCCTAACTCCTACTTTGTCCTCTCCATTCAAGAGCTCGGGAGCACCGCCTCTCTTCTTCACTTTCAAATGCACAAAACTCTATCCTTTTCCTTCGCAAACCAGTGCCAGTGCCCCTTGTTCCTCACCTCAAGTATGCTTCCCTTGGGACGGCTTTGGACTCCATTTCCCTAGTAAAATATGGAAAATTCCTTGCAAATGCATGTTAATACTAGATTGTACTATGTTATTTTCTCTAAATAAATTGGTTTAGGGGTTAGGATTGGTGATTTGAGTAGACACTGAACTCATTTAAGGTTGTTAGAATGTGTTTTTGATCAAAAGGAGTTATTTTGCTCTGCCATTGGAGTTGAAGTCATTGAAAGAATTTTCTTTGAATGAGTTTAGAGCTTTTTGGTTTTCAAGATTTTTTAACTGGTTTTTATGATTAAGCATTTACAAGTGTTAGGATATAGGTGTACAAGTTTTTAGCACTAAGTTACAAGTTTATTGCATTGGGTTTATAAGTTTTTACACTTGGCTTAGACATTTATTGAACTTGGTTCATAAGTGTGAGTTTACAAGTTTTTTTTCCATTGGTTTAAAAGTTATTTGCACGAGGTTTACAAGTTATTTGCTTTTTGTTTATAAGTTTTCAAAATAGGATTACAAGTTTTGTAAACTAAGTGCATATAATGTGTAAAAGTAAGTTGTGCATAACTTGTAAGCCAATATGCAAAATCTTGTAAAGGATGTAAAGAAAACTTGCAAGCCTAATCTGAAAACTTTTAAACCAAATGTAAATAAACTTGTAAACCAAGTTTTAAGCACAGATTAGCCTTTCAAGTTATTTACACTTGGTTTGCATGCTTATTGCACTTGGTTTATATTTACTAGTGGTTTGCAATTTCTTTGGCTCGTGGTTTATAAGTTTTTTGCTTTTTGTTTACAACTTTTGAGAACAAATCTTGTAAACCAAGTGCATAAGATGTGTAAAAAGTAAGTTGTGCATAAAACTTGTAAACTAATATGCAAAATCTTGTAAAGCATATAAAAGAACTTGTAAACTTATTTTAAAAATTTGTAAACCAAGTATAATAAACTTATAAACCAAGTTTTATTCACAATTACCCTTTCAACTTATTTGCACTTGGTTTACATGGTTATGGCACTTGGTCTGTACCAGTGGTTTACAATTTTTTTGGCCCATGTTTTATAAGTTTTTTGTTCTTTGTTTATAAGTTTCCAGAACAAGTCTTGTAAACCAAATGCATAACATGTGTAAAAGTAAGTTGTGCATAAAACATGTAAAACCATATGCAAAAATCTTGTAAACCATGTAAAAAAAAAAATTGTAAACCTATTTTGAAAACTTGTAAACCAAGTGTAAAGCCTTTGACCTCAACATGTGACTCTATTGAGAAGTTGCTTCCACCCTGCTTGGTAACCTTGACTTCAATAGATTCCTACATATTTGTTCAAACAAAAAAAAAAAAATCCATTAGGATTTGTACATGATATGAAATACATGCCTCCTCTTTTAATGAGCACAACATAATACATGATAAAATGTACAAACCTTGAATTGCAACTTCTGTAACTACCTTTGTACTTTTCTTTTTATATTTTTGTCGAACTTTCTCAACTTGAGAGATTTTTCTCCTAATGGTGGTCTAGTTTTACGTGTTACATGCAAAGGACTAAGGGTTTCAACCTTTCATGTCCACGGCCCTTACCTGACTACCTAGTTCATCACCATTTGAGGAATATTCTGATTGGTCAAAGAAGGAACCATATATTGTAAATGAGCATGTAATTTATCAAGAGTGGAATGCACTAGATTGCTTCCAACATTAAATAGCAACTACTTCTGCCACCTCATAGAAATGCTTTAATAACTTGTATAACCTCTCCATATTTAGTCTAAGTTTAGCAGCATTGATGCTACTCTTTATGTATGAATGCCTCCTTTTGACCCTTTTACTCCATCTTAGCAAAATGTACTTTGCTGATACTTCTTTCAACCTTTCAAAAGCAAATACACAAAGGGAATATCAACACATAATACCTTTAAATTCAAACAAAAAGCATTAACAACAGACATAATGGTTATCACGATTAAATACAACCTCATGTGTGATCTCCTTAGGTTGGTCAAACTTGACGCGTCCTTAAAACTTGAAAAGTGGCAATTGACTCGTCCAAAATTTTTAAATTTGGAACACAATTCATTTTGCCTCTAAATTCAGCTTGGATCTCACCAAATTTTGCATGAGTGTATTGATCTAGGAACTATTTTTCAATGGGGGAGTTAGAGCCCAATGAACAATTATGTTCTTGGATTGAAAATCATACTCTACATCTTTTTCTACCTTGCTCCTAATTAAAAGCATTATCATATTGCTTCACAAACTATTCCAAACTTGTTGGTCAAGTTCACATATCCATAAAAAAAAATGGTATATGCTCTCACTTCTTTGTGTAGTTAATAACCTACCCAAAAATCCTTTTTTCAGTTAGATTGACACACATTTACATTGCTCATTATACAGTCCAACCAACCATTTGTTGTGTTCAAGCTCATGCTCTTCACAACACCCCCCCCCCCCAAATTTCACATCAAACTCTTATTTTGTCAAACTTTCATACACATCTTTTTTTATATATGTCTTAATCTTCACAAGACTTGCATATCCTTTGAAATTTGTGGGGATCTTCTTCACTATATGCCATAAACACCACCTATGTCAGGTGTCTGCATAACAATCTCCATTACCTTTTGTGTTGCTCTGCTGGTCAGTGACAATGCCACTTGACAGCTTCCCTAGCATGCATCTAACCCAGGTCAAAGAGCCAAAGAGCCAAACAAATGACTTAGTGTTTTTGGCTCAATAGACCATAACCAAGGAGAACAGATTGGCCATGGTGATTAACTCCCACAAAGACAGCAAAGGACATCTCATACTTATTTGTCAAATATGTTATGTCAAAGCTCACAACATCTCTAGAAGTTTCATAAGGTTCTACTCTTAGCATTTGCCCAAATGTATTTCTAATATGAAACTCATCATCTAAATCTATCTCATACAAAAAGTCTTTGTTCTGTGCCTTCATCTTAGAAAAGTACTTTAACAAAGCCTTGGCATCCCCTTCTTTTCCAATTGCTTGCCTTCTTTTGTGGATGTAGTTCCTCACATCCTATTCACCAAATGCAAAATTCTCATATCCTTCAGATTCTTGAACAAGAATTTGAAATTTCTTGGTGATCTTCACCCTTGAATGATCATTTAATTCAATAACTCTCTTGGCATGAAAACTTAAGCTCTTATCCATGGTAAACAATCTTGACTTAGAAGGGCTAAGATCATGGTTGTGGTCAAGAACAACTGTTTCAATATAATACACCATTGACCATCTTCTCCCTTGCTTACGGAATCTTAGCCTCACACTTTGCTTATAGAGTCAAGAGCATTTTCAATATTGAAGGGATCTTGGATGCACACTTCCTCCCATGAACATGCAAGGATCAAATAATTAAGTTCTCCATCCAACCCTTTCCTTGAATTTCTAACTTTAAATGCAAAACCATTTTTTAGTAGAGTAGGCCTTGTAGAATGATCTCACTTCTTCTTTTGCATTAAATATAATCCCAACAAGAAACCGCCAACTCACAATCACAATTGTTCATCAACTTGGACCTCGACATCAAAATCTACATTTAAATCATTGCATCCTCCATATTTAACATATAAGTGTGAAGCAAAATCTATAACAAAATTAAAAAAAAAACAAATAAATTATATTAAAGTTGTGATACAATACCTATATATACAATATTTGCCACTAGATTTACAAGACTTGTAAACCTATGTTTAAAACCTGAAACATAGTGCTAAAACTTATACACCAAGGCAAAAGAAACTTTCAACTAATGGTAAAAAACTCTCCTAATTACATTGTATTGTGGACTATGTTCACGTAATTTACAATTAGATTCGAAGTACTTACAACCACTTCAGAACTTTGAAGAACTATTTTATGGAAGAAACTTGATTTATGAAGCTTATTACACTTCATTTGTAAGTCTTAATCAACAGTTTATAAGTTTAGTTCCCTTGGTTTCCAAGTTTTTTAAACTTGGTTTACAAGTTTTAAGGATCTAGGATTACAAATTATTTGCACTTGTTTTAAAAGACATGTAAATCCGTACTTAAAACTTACAAACACTGCTCATTATAGATATGTTTATGTGTCCTTGTGTATTGGTTTCGCTATAATCAGTGGCTTGACTCATCACTTTACTAACACAAAGAGAACCCCATATATATAAGATGATTGGTTGCCCCATTGATATGAAGATACATCATACCTGTTATGAAATAGGAGGACTAAATCTCCTAAAAACATTTTATTGAATTCCTTTCTAATTTCTTGTGTTTATGGTTTATTTGTCAGGTTAGTAAATGCCTACTAATCGATTGTTCTCATATTCAATCCTTCCAAGTAACTCTAATATAGTCTTCATCTTCTAATTTTTATTATACATACCATAGTCAAGATTAAATTGATCATTCAGAATATAGGGATTTGATCTATTGTCTACATCATTTGATATGTAAAATTCCTACAATTAGTATCAAAGCTAATTTAACTTCTGATTATGGCTATAATTTTGTGATTTGATGAGATTAGGTATTTTACTATATGCGGAATTCATGATCATGTGTTATTTTGAACCCTAATAGACCCAAATGAGTTTCAATAGATTAAGATTTGAAGTTGATTCGGGGCCTATGAATATTGTCATTTTGAAATATTAACAAGTTTAATATTGAGAGGAAATTTGTAAGAAATTGAGAACACATATTGAACTAATTGTCCGTATGAGTAGATTATGCTCATATGTTTATTTCCCTTTTCTTTAATTATGTTGGGTTTCAAATATTTTTTGCTTAATATTATGTTTTAAGTTCATTACACCATTGCCTTGTTCTCTACTATGATTGTGGGATGTGATACGGGTTGCATTGTTTTGGTTTTGGCTGAAGTTACTATTTTTTTTTGTTGAAATTACTTTTGCCCATTAATGCGATTGTTGTATTATAAATCTTTACTTGCTGAACAAATTGGGCATAAGTCTTTTTGAAGAATCAAATTCCAAACCAGAAAAGATTCCAAAATATTACATTTTGTTTGTGGAGCCTCTATGGTTTTGGTCTCACATGCTAGTGTAGCGAACTCATGGCGTGGACTGTGTTGTGTGATGCAGATGCTATGCAAATTGCTAAATTAATCTGTCTCGGAAATAGTGTTTTTCTTTGTTTTCACAGCTTCTTCTCTTGTTTTTTTTATTATTTTTTATAAAACGTGCTAAATTGTTCTAGTCACTACTATCTAATAAACTGGATTTGGGGTTTGATATAAAGTATATGTTTTTGGAAGTATAGACTAAATTTGCATCTTTGTGTGACTTGACGGGAATTTGTGATTTGCGCTCTTTTAATATTGTGCCAAGTTGGCTTCGGTGACTGGGCAAGTTTGAGGATAAAATCCTTTACAAGTTTTATTTTATTCTATCTGCACCTAATATAATCATCTATTATGGTTCTATTTTATCCTTTCTTTGGTCACTGTTTTGATCATTATATAAAATCGCAGCTCTTGCTTCATAGTTCTGTGACTTGTGGGTTTAGTTGCCACTTTGTTACTCAAGTGACATTTTCAAAAGGTTGAATTGAAACTTGAGTAATGTTACTCATCAGTACATGAAACTTGTAAGAATATGGTATGGTGTTTTATGGCAATATCTTTTGGGTCAATGACTTAAATTTAATATATTGGCATAAGAGAAATTAAATAAAGTGAAAAGCCATACGTTCTTTGGTTTGCAATTTATGAAAATTCATACCTTATACCTTTAAGAAGTTGAGCTCTAGCCTATAAATGACATACACTTGTGTCTTGAGCGTCTAGAGGCGTATGCATGTCAATTAGAATGGATGCACCTCATTATATTATTATTGTTACCAATATGTTGCACAGTTACTTTTGATATCTCTATAGTTGAATATTGTGCAATATTACTATGAGAGCTTTTATTGAAAAAACAATGAGATACTCTCTAAATTTTGATTTGAGAAATTTGTATTGTACATTTTGTTGTACATATTTATTATGTGGCTAGGTATGTTACATTATAATTTTCATACTCTTAGAAATATTATATTTAGATAATCTTACTCCTCTTTATGTACATAATATTGTTTATAAATATTGTTTGATTATGTCTAATATTATTCTAAGAAGTTGTTGTTTAGGATATTCCAAAATATCTTATTCAACTCTTGTATTATGTTTTATGTGCCAAAAAATAAAGTTAACACATTTTAATTATTTCGGCATTATGAAATTATTTATTTTGACTTTCCAGATTTTATGGTATTAAAAACTATGGGGCACTTTAAATTTTGATGTAGAAGATATTTATGAATATTTATGACATATTTGGGGCAATACCTTACATGGTATCCTATATCAATTTCAACTTGCCATCATATTCCTTTCTTTTTTTAATTCCTTTTGTGGTATATTCCATTTGTGGTTAAGAGGATCTGCGAATGCCTTTTGTGATCCATGTTTGTTTTTGGATGTTCTCACTTTAAGAAACTTTTACAAGCTCTTATGATTGGAAAAAAGGATGGCTCTAATTGTGGTGGTGGTGTGTCATGCTTATGTAATTGGTAAAGGATTAAATCTATCATTTTCAACCACAATTTTGATAAAAGAAAACCTCATATACTTATGTGATATATTGCTAGATAGCACCGCATTGGAAAAAGGGTTCCATGTTACAGTAGTCATTGCAAAGCCAAAAGTTTAAATGTTAATGTTTAGGTTTCAATTGTGATTTTTATCAATGGTTAAAATTACTTATGTTTCTATGCATTAACCGATAAATGTATGATGATAGATTATTAGCACATATGCTACATCCACTGCCTATTCACTTTTGAAATTTGATGTTTGGTGCTCTCCAAGTAGCTATTTTTTGGCTGTGCTGGATTGATGTTCATTTATAGTTCATAAAGGAACTTTTTTTTTTTTTTTTGGTATTTCATTCCTATCAATTGCTTCCTTCTCCCTACAAAGAGAAAGTAATGTTTGGTTAGGGGAGTATATCTCATTGTTGGAATGATTTGGTGCTATTTCGTTGTACTTGGGAAGTGTTATTAGCACGGAGAGAGGTGCATGTGTTCACTTGGTTGGATCCAAAAGACTGTGTATAATTGTGATATCATTTTGGACATTATAAAATCAATATTCTCAAACTTGATTTAGTTTAATTATATGTTGTGTCAGTTGTTTTTCATGATTGTGATTTTACCTTTGTAAAAGCAATTGTGATGAATGTTATTTTGTGGATAATATAGTATAATTTATTCTGCAGTTATCTTTTGAGAATTATAAAATATTTTATTTAAGCATTGTGTCATCTTATAAGTCAAAGATATATTTTTGGTAAATTTTAATTATTTTGGTGTCCTGGAATTATTTAATTTGAATTTCAAATTTTCACAATGCTGAAATTTATAAGGCATTCCTTGAATTTCAATTTGGAAAATTTCATGGACATTTATGAGACACTCTTAAACTTGATGTATTTTGATGACTATTAAAGTTTTGTTTACGCCTCTTTTATACATAAAGTAATTTTGGAACATTGCAATTTTGTGTTTTGTGCAATGTCAATATTAGAGTTGTTATTTAAGATATCTTAGCACTTTTATTGAATATTTTATAGTTTACATACTCTCAAAGTTAATACTTTTGCTTATTGTGCATATTAATTATGTAATAATTGTTATTGAATTTTGTATAATAATATTTTGAGAGTTACTGTTTGCAATATTTTGGAACTATTGTTGGGCAATTTTTCACGATTGTGAGCTCACCTTCGGGACCAATTATGGTAAAATACTATTTTGTGAAAATGTTATGTATTTTGTAATCTACCTATAAAGGAAAGTTTTAGATGTCGTAATGAGAATGATTTATGGCCCACTATTTATAAAAAGTTAATCATTAATTATTTTTTTGAAAAAATAAAACTACAATTATGACATATTATTATAATATCGTTCAATTGCCAGTATTTAATAGGCTAATTGCACTATAATAATTAAATATATTTAAAACTTATTCAACACTCCTTTGGATTTTCTAGGTACTACTTCCAGTAATTTAATGCCCACAAATTTCATAACTTTAATAATTAATATTTTTTAAAAAATTATAATCATAATTATTATATATCATTAGTTTGCTATCATTAATTTATATAATTTCAATATTCATAATAATTATTTTTAATACTTGGGTAATTTATGCTAAAATCTACATGGCAAAAATGTTATGCATTATTTTGATAACCTTATATATTGAAGTTATTTAAAATAATTAGTAATAAATAAAATAAACAAATAATCAAAAGTAATTTTAAATTATATAGTTTTTTTTTAAATATAAGTGTTGGAAAAAATTTTAAATTAGATAAGTTATGTTACTTTACTTATATACTCCTAATTATCAATTAATTAATCAATATATAATATTGATTAATTACTATATAATGTTCATATGTATTGATAAAATGATAACACACACAAACGCGCACATATATATATATATGCAGTAATATGATCTATTATATTTAAACCAATATATTCGTTAATTTATAATATTTGTTATAAAATGGAAATTTAGACTTGATATACTAAAATGAGGTAAATGACTCATTATATAATAAGAGTATTCACTATGATTGTTTATTAGTTTTATCTTATAACTCATTTACTATTTTATTGGTTATTTTTGTTTTAGCTTTTTTTATTTTAGCTTTCTTTTAGTATTATATTTATGGTCTCATATTTGTTATCACTTTTACACAATGACATTTATAAAAATTAAAAGAGAATTTTAAAAATATTTATAAAGATAAAGACTAAATTTCTAATATTTATAAAAGTCAAATACATATTTTAATATATTCATATAGGGCTTAAATTCAAAATAGAGACCAAGCAGTTTATGAAATTATAATTTCCTTATTTAATATAAAATTGAGCCTTATTTATCAAGCTAATGCGATTTTAAGTTTTTTCAAATTATCCTTAAAAAAATGATAAATTCATGTGCTAAGCATAGTAATTAAACCCAACGGCTCTGGTTTAAGCCGAAAACCATTGAAAAAAAGCAAATGCGGAATCAACCCAGTTGCACTGGTAAACAAAAGTTGAACCACGACTAGGCTGGGTTGATGTATTGTTATATTACTCCATTAGTTATATACATATATCTATATCAAGTTATATTTTTATATATTATTTAAATAAAATCCAATTTAACCAATTACTCACTAGTTTAACCAATGACCCAGTAACCTGTTGATTGAAGTCATTTACTAGGTAAAGTTTGATAACTATGGTGCTAAGGTTATTGAAAAATATATTTTTTTATTTTGGGAGCTTAATATATGAATAGAATTCATAAAAAATTTCTTATACATTTCCTAAACAATGAATTTATTGAAGGTATAAAGAAAATTGTTGAGTTAGTGCCTGGAAATCAGTTAGGAAACTCTTTATTATATTATTAGTGATAAACACAATGAGCATGCCATAATTTATATGGGAGCATGTTTGAAAACTTTAAGAAGATGAAATATTATATAACCAAAGAAGTATATTAAAGAATCAATGTGGGTTTTAAATTGTAATTTAAATTTTTTATCAATGATTTTAATATTATATTTCTAAATTTTAAAGACAAATATTGTATTTTTTAGAATAACTTTTATTTTTTTGTATATCTTTCTATCCAAGTTCATAGCTAAAGAATTTATCTTTAATTGAAATTGAAAAGTTATTTAATTTAAATGGAAGATCTTTGAAATAGTTTAGTTCATGTCATACCCAAATGATTCTCCACTCAATTAATTTCAAAGTTATCTCTTAGCTTGAAAGCTAGAATATGATAGAGAGCATTGTCTAATGATCTTAAAGGGTACTTATCTTCAATAAATGAAATTCAAAGAATAATTTATGATAATATACAACTCAATAACCACTGAGAAATGATGTTTTTATTTTGTATATCATTATGGAGGAATTAAAAATATTCATTTGAAAAATATTTACTAAAATGATGCAAAGGAAATTAGCTATAATTGAAATCATGTAAATTAAATTTATTCATTATTTTTTATTAATTAGAAAGTATATTTTTGTGTTTTTATAAATTAAATATTTTAATTTACTAAAAATATGTAAATGGCTAGGATGATAAAAAAAAATCATTAAAGCAGGTACCCATGGGAATTACTTGAGAAAAAGGACAAGATAGGAACACATTTAGTCTTCATGAGGACTAAATTTAGTCACAGTTTGTTAAACAGGATAGGGCAATGAATCAGTTTCGCCATGGAGATCCTGCAATTCCCCATTTATATAAATTATATATACGCACAAAAAAAATCTTAGCACGTATTCATTTTTTTAATTATTGTTATTGAATTTTTATTATGTATGTATTTTCATTTTTAATTTCGATTATATTGCATTAGTAGTATTTGTTACTCCTTTCCTTTCAAAATATTTGTCAATTTTACAAACATAGATATTAAGAAAGATAATAAATGACATTCACAATTGAGTAAAATATAGTGAATGTATTGATGTATTCCTCCATATTAATTAATATAGCACACTAATATTAAATGGAATACTTTGAAAATGTGAAATTAATTAAGGGTAGTATTCGAAGAAAAAAATTAATGCTTTATGTGAAATTGACAAATATTTTGACATACAAAATTATTTGAAAGTGGACAGAAATTCTAAAAGAAATGAGTATTATACATATTTATGTTTAGAATATCAAAATACTTTTCAATTTTTTTTTAAATTATTTTAATAAATCCACAAATAACCCGTAGGGATTCAAATTCTCATGAGAAATAGGGAATAGGGACGCGTGATGGTGATGAGGATGGGAACGAGGGACAAAATTCTAAATAGGAATAGGTGCGAGAAGGCATACTCTCATGGATACCCATTGTCATCCATATTAATAGTATATCATATTTAAATATATCCACTTATTTTATTTCATTATTCATCAATTTCAACTATCGAAACGTGCAAAATTTTCATAAAATAGGTTTTTTATTGTCAGTTAAAAGTCATTTATCGAGATTTTCTTAACCTTATAAATATTATATTCAAAATAATATATAAAATAGAATAACTCATTTCAAATCTATACTCATTTATATTTTGTTCATTTATTTAAACCCTAAATCCTAAACCCTAAGTATTTAACCTTAACTTATTTTCAAAATAAGTTTGTATACTCAGTTTTTATAAGATGTATTTAAATGAATTATTATTTATTTGCAATAATAATCAATAAACTATTTTTTATTATCACCTCATACATTATATTAGTCAAACGACTAGTTTTAAAAAATTAAAACTTTTGAAAATCATGAATTACTTTATCTAAGTTTTGTATCATGTTCCATGTGATAAAATATAATTGTATATTATAGTTTTATGGGAAATACAACTGTTTAATTTGGTTCAATATTATTTTGAGTTTTCTATTGTATAAAGTTTTGGAACATGATTATATTATTTTTCTCCCATATTATGTGAAATAGTATTTTCATAAAATTTTGTCATCTAATTTATAAATCTAAGTGGGAGAATGTTTGACTATTGTGTGGATTATGTGGACTTGCATAAATCAATATTGGATTTAATTTCATAATCCAAAATTATTTAAGTATAAAATATTAAAGCATACTTGGTTTTAAATAAACATTGAGTTTTGGGGGTAGCAAAATTTGTGATAGCCAAAATGTTATTGATTTTGATTAAAATCCAACTTGACATAAAGAGAGAAAATTGTTTTAGGTGATGCAAAACCCCATTATAAAAAAAGAAAATGATTTAAGCTTGAAAATTTCCTTATGTTTTGTTTTATAGCCACATGACCTTTTATTATTTAATGAAGTTTTGCTCACTACTTATTTTTTTATTTATTGTGAGCATTTATTTATATGTTGTTTTGCCCTTGTGGCTACTTTTATTATTGATTATGAATAATATTGTAACTACTGTGCCATTGAGGATTATGTCGATAATGAGCTTACCTTTCAGTTTAACTTTATTAATATAATTCTTAATAAGTTGATAATTGTGTTTTTGGGGTTGTCAATATCCTCTCGTACTAGCTTTATGAACATGGTTTTAATGTTGTGGAAGTCTACTCATATGTTAAAAATTTTCAGATCCTAAAAGGTATTGCAGTTGTATTGAGAGATCCATTTTGGCCATTTTATAGCAATAAACTTTTATCAATTTTTTTCTCATCTTTGGTGAATTAATTTTGGTTGAATGGACATATTCTTCTATGTGATATTATTTGACATAATCATTGTTGTGATACCTGCAAATATTGTTGGATTATGTAAATAATGAACATTCCTTTGATATAACATTATTTGATATAATCATTGTACGATATTACAAATATTGTTGGGTTATGTAATAATGGACATACTCTTCGATGTGACATTATTTGACATAATCATTGTGATAGAAAATATAATTTAAATTATCTTGTTTGATAATTTTTTATATTTTTGTTATTATTTCTTCTATCAAGTGGGAGAATCTTATATATTGTGATCCAAACCTTTCTGCAGGATTCCAATGATACAAGAACTCTACTTCAATTAATATGCCTAGTTAATTGAGTGCGAGAAAATCAAATTACCTTTTTGCTAATTATAATATATTGTTATATGATTTCTATCTCTATTGGTTTGTCATCGCTCGTTGTTTAAGACCTATATAAAAGACATTGTTGAATCTCTTAGAGTATCTTGTGATATTGCTCTTATTAATGTTGAAACTTTCGTTTTAGAGACTTTATGTTTTGTTCTTGTCCTCGCTCAGTTTAGGTCTAAAATGCTTCTGTTGTCAACTTACCTATGTGCTCAAATGAGTGTTTGATTGTTATTTTTGAGTTTGCAATGACAGAGGAGATATTTGTTTTCAATTGAACACTTATAATCTCTTTAGATTGTTATGGCAGAGTATGTTAAACCAATTTTGTGATATTATGTTATAAAAAGAAATGTCTTTACACTCTTGTTTTTCTGTCTATTTCTTTGCACTTTCATTTTTCTCCCAATTTTGTACTTTTGTTGTTAAGAGAATAATAGTAAGTTTTAGACTTGCATTGAGTACTTTATGTTCTTACTGAATCCACTATTAATTATTGTACCATTAGAGTATTTTGAAAATTTATGATCTTTAATGGAAATGTTTATGATGTTTTGATAAGTTGGATTAAGTGGGAGAAGTATGCATATTGTTGTCATTATATTATTATCTCAAGATTTATTTGGCATGGACGCTATGATAAGTTGTTCTCAAGTTCCTAGAGAACTTATTATCGTTATTCCCTAACCAAAGACTGGCCATTAGAGTCTTATTGTTGAATACATAGCTTGTATGGGTATATTAAGGTCTCTTTAGTATTTTGAGTTAGTGAGCTTATTCTACAAATTTATAATGACCTCTTATGATTGTGATTGTCATTTAAGTTTACATAGCAAAATTGTTGATATAATTGATATGACATATGTTTATATAATTGGTATGATTGCTGTTAGATATTTTATTGAATTTTGGCAGAATCTTCGTTGGATACTTATGTTGTCATCTTATATTGTTGTTGTTGTCTCCTATAGTATTTTAAACTTTTATTTGTATTTCAAAAGGTTAATTAATTATTTAAATTAATGTTTATTCTTATTCTT
Source organism: Dalbergia oliveri (assembly GCA_030441495.1). Taxonomy (NCBI): domain Eukaryota; kingdom Viridiplantae; phylum Streptophyta; class Magnoliopsida; order Fabales; family Fabaceae; genus Dalbergia; species Dalbergia oliveri. Next base: position 15,448,141 of record JAMLFY010000001.1, read on the forward strand.
TTTCAATTCTGTTTTTTGAATTAGTGTTGGAAGACTTTGCAACTTGGACTTAGATTAGGAACGTTGTCATCCTTTGATATAAATCACATTTAATTGAGTTTAATAGTTTGAAAGTTGATTCTGGCTATTCTTAATATGTATGGACGTTAAAACGTATCAACATATTTCTTCTAATTGGGTTGATTTGCATTATTAACAAACGGTCAAAACTTAACAGTAAGATTGAGTGTTATTTTGATATAAAATAGAATGGAATACGACTGGATTTTGGAACTTTTTATGATTTCCTCTGGATAAATCTATACTATACTACATTATGAAACCAGATTTTATTCTTTTGCAGCATTTTCAAATCTTCTTTTATCTTGGGTTATATTTGTGCATCATTGTTGTTGTTCTTGAGTTCCTGGATAATACCAAAAGCGTCTTATATCTTGGGCATTTCTATACAATGATAGAATAATCTTTAAGGACAGTGCATGCACGCCTTAGGCTTCACAACCATCTTCACTTTGCTTCTTTTGCAAGATCAAAGATCACTTTTTCCAACAATCTTAAGGATTATTCTTTATTTTATTCACATCTCATATTAGTTATTGAGAATTATTGTTATATTTATATTCTTGGGTTTCCCTTTCACAGTCTTGGTTTTTATGATGGAGGAGACATACGAGAACTTTGAGGCCTTTAAATTGGTTGATCTCTCTCTTGGCCAGCTTCCCATTGTTAATGATAAAGCATGATTATGCACTCACAAGAAAGTGGAAGAGCTCCTACATAGAAAACTTGTGAGATTATTGACTATGGCGACGCAAGGGTAAGTATTATACTTCTCAAAATTTTAGACATGGTATGATCATGGTTATTTCTAAAATAATTTAGTGATGGAGGAAAAATGTTGGGTGGTAGATTTTGTGCCTACTAGACATGTTTGTACAAATAGAAATATTTTTACCTCTTACAATATTGTAGGGAAAGGAGAGAAAGTTGTGCATATTGATAACTCTAAAAAAGTTATAGTTTTTGGTAAAGGAATAGTAAACTTAAAACTCACTTTGGAAAAACGCTCTCGTTAAATGATGTTCTTTATGTACCTGAAATATGTTATAATTTGAAAATGATGAAGTTACGTTGTCTCTCAAAATATGGAGTTGTTGTGGAAAAAGTTATTATAATAGTGGTTTATTTATGTTAAATGTTTCCTATGTTATAAATGAAAATGCACGTTCTTGCTTATATGCTTGATTCTATGAATGTATGGCATGCAAGATTAGAACATGTTAGTGTACCATAAATTAAAAAAAATGCAAGGTTTAGGATTAATTTCTACTTTTTCTGATTCATGTTTAAAAAAGTGTGAAATATGTATTGAATCAAAATTAAATATGTAACTTTCATAGATGTTTTTTCTAGATATACTAAAGTATATTTAATTAAAAATAAGGATGAAGCTTTTGCCATGTTTCTTATATATAAAACTGAAGTAGAAAATCAATTAAATAAGAAAATTAAAAGAGTAAGATCAAATAGAGGAGGAGAATATATTTTGTTTAATGATTTTTGTGACAAGGAAGGAATAAATATGAAATAACTCCACTATATTCTCCCAGTCTAATAGAGTTGTAGAAAGGAAAAATAGACCTTTAAAAGAAACAATAAATGCTCTTTTGGTTAGTTCTAATGCACCTGAAAATCTTTGGGGTGAGGCTTTATTATATGCATTTCATTTGCAAAATAGAATTCCCTATAAGAAGACAAATAAGACACCATACTTTTAAAATATTTAAAAGTACGGGGATGTTTGGCTGAAGTCATGTTACCAAATCCTAAGAAAAGAAAAATAGGATAAAGAACGTTGATTGTTTGTTTATAGGATATGCCGAACATGGTGTTGCTTATAGATTTTTAATTTTACAAAGTGATGTTCTAGATCCTAACTCTATAATTGAAACACAAAATGCAGAATTTTTTGAACATCTTTTTGCTTTAAAATCAGAAATTATTCCTAAAATACCAACTCAAAATACAAGCATATCAACTGAAAATACTTCTCAAAATATTAATGATGACGCAAGTGAAGGTTTAAGAAGAAGTAAACGGCAAAGAAAAGAAACCTCTTTTGGGAATGATTTTTACACATATCTTGTAGGAAATGATCCACTAACCTTTTTGAAGTAATAAGTTCTTCTGAATGCACTTCTTTCAAAAGAGGCAATTAAATTTGAAATTGACTCAATTAAAAAATGCAACACTTGGGTTTTAGTAGATTTACCTCCAGGAGCAAAACCTATAGGTTGTAAATGAATTTTTAAAAGAAAATATAACCCAGATAGAGCAATAGAAAAGTACAAAGCTAGATTAGTGGCTAAAGGTTATACTCAAAAGCAAAATATAGATTATTTTGATATATTTGCTTCCTGACAAGAATTTCTTCAATATGAGTCTTAGTTACTTTAGCGTCAATTCATAAATTAGTTATTCATCATATGGATGTTAAAACACTTTTAAATAGAGATGTAGAAGAGAAAATTTATATGGTACAACTTGAAGGATGTGTAGAACCTGGTCAAGAAAATAAAGTATGCAAACTCATTAAGTCTTTATATGGCCTAAAGCAAGCACCAAAACAATGGCATGCAAAATTTGATCAAACAGTAATCTCTAATGGTTTTTCTACTATAGAAGTAGATAAGTGTGTGTATACTAAATTGATCAATGGTGAATGTGTAATTATTTGCTTATATGTTGATGATATGCTTATTTTGGTACTACTCTTGAAGTTGTAATTGAAACAAAGAATTTTCTTGCATCAAAATTTGATATGAAAGACATGGGTGAAGCAAGTGTGATTTTCTGTTAAAGTCATAAGAAAGTGTGATAGTATAATATTATCACAAGATCAATATGCTGAATTTTTTTTGAAAAGGTTTGGACATTTCGATGTTAAATCTATGAATGCCCCTAATGATGCTAACACTCAATTAAAGAAAAATAAGGGTGAACTTGTTGCCCAATCTGAGTATGCACAAATTATTGGGAGTTTGATGCATTTGATGAATTTTACTCGACCTAACATAACATATGTTGTGTGCAGATTTAGTAGATATACACATAACCTAAACAATGATCATTGGGATGCATTGGCTAGATTGATGAAATATTTGAAAGGTATCATAAACTATTGTATTGAGTATAGTGGATATCCCGTATTAAAAGGATATAGTGATGCTAACTATCTTAATTTTCAGATGGATTAAATCCACTAATGGTTATGTGTGTATATTTGGAGGTGGTGTTGTTACTTGGAAATCAGATAAGCAAACAATTATTGTGAATTCCACCATGGAATCAGAGTTTATTGCTCTGAACAAGCGATTGGTTAAAAAACTTTTTGATTAATATTCCTTTAGGAATAAAGCCAATTTTGTACACTATGATAATAAAGTGGCAATAGCTATGGCAAATAACAAGGCATATAATTGTAAAAAGACACATTAGGCTGAGATATGAAGTGATAAAGAGCTTAAAAGATGGAATTATATCAATTGATTATGTGAAGTTAGAAGTGAATCTTGTAGATCCTCTTACTAAGCCTCTTGGAAGGAATTTTATAATTGCCACATTGAGGGGAATGAGACTTAAGTCAATTTGAAAATTAACAATGATGGGAACCCAACCTTTATGAATGGAGATCCCAGGAAGAAGGTTCATATTGGAATAACAAGTCACTTATTAATTCTTGCTAGCACATTATGTGTCCCTTCCTATGGTGTGAGAAATATGAGTTGTGCTAGATTGCATTTATGTGAGGGTAAGCTAAATGCTTTTAATGAATTTCATAGCCCTTATGGGTGGTGTATAAAGTGCAGGATACACTTGATGAAAATCACCTATGTGAGTGTGGGAGTAGGGCCACTCCAATGAGATTGTGGCTAAGTCTCTAGAGCACTCATGAACAACCAGGCATGTGCATGGCCGAAAGTGCATAACAACGTTAACAGGAATAGATAACAATGGTGTAAATGTGATCAGAGAATTCTAATTACATTAAAAATGGTTGGTTCATAGAAGAACACTTCACCAACACATTGTAATTTTTGATCCTATCTATTTAGGTCTAATTCATAATCCAAAAGACACTAGATTCAAAGCATTTTCACCTTTGTATAACCTAAGATAATTGTTTCTTATTCTCATAAAAAAAAACTTTTGAAATAGGTGGGAGATTGTTGTATTTTAAACTTTTATTTGTATTTCAAAAGGTTAATTAATTATTTAAATTAATATTTATTCTTATTTTTTTAAATTCTATTTTTTGAATTGGTGTTGGAAGACTTTGCAACTTTGGACTTAGATTAGGAACGTGGTCATCCTTTGATATAAATCACATTAATGAGTTTAATAATTTGAAGTTGATTCTTGCTATTCTTAATATGTATGGCCATTAGAAACGTATCAACATTTTTCTTTTAATTGGGTTTGTTGAGAGAGAGAGAAAAAAAATCATAAGGAATTCCATGTGTTTCAACTACACAATCGTGAGAGTAAATATATATACTAAGTAATAAATACACAATAATTACAAATATATATTCCCTAATTATATATATGATATTACTAATTACGATATTCATCTTACTTCTAACATCCCTAGCTTGCGCATATAGATCATATGCACCTAGCTTGTTACATAAGTAACTTATTCTAGGACCTCTCAATGATTTGGTGAGAACATCTGCCAATTGGTCATTTGAATTGACGAAGCTTATAGCAATGTCTCTAGACAAAATCTTCTCTGATAAAGTGACAATCAACTTCAATGTGTTTGGTCCTCTCATGAAAAACGGATTTGAAGCAATGTGAAAGCTTTTGTCACAAACAAGTGTCATGTGCTTGATTTCCCTAAATTGAAGTTCATGGAGGAGTTGCTTAAGCCAGAAGCTTACATGTGGTTGAGGCCATGACTGGACTCTGCCTCAAGGAGACCTCGCAACTACAATTTACTTCTTAGTCTTCCAGGATATGAGATTGCCTCCAATAATAATAGGATCGGAAGTGGAACACCTATTAGAAGTCCTACCCAATATGCATCAGGAATACCCAACTACCTCAGGATGCCCCTTATCTTCGTAAATAAGGCCTTTCCCTGTGCTTGCTTTAACATACTTCAAAATGCATATCACAGCATCCATGAGCTTCACATGGTGAGTTTAGGAATTGACTAACAACACTTACCGTGAAAGAAATGTTTGGACGAGAACTGAGATATAGTTCAATTTCCCAACCAATTTTCTATATCTCCCAGGGTCAACAAGTTCCCCCATTTGGTAGGAGTTGACATTAGGATCCATAGGAGTATCAATAGGTTTTGAGGAGTAAACCTATTTTCGAAATGTCAACAGCTATTTTCTCTAAGAAAGGACTACACCATCTTTGGACTATGCTACCTCAATGCCCAGGAAGTATCAGAGTTTGCCAAGATCTTTGGACTTGGAAGTGATTGCACAAGTGCTGTTGATTTGTGCTATGCCATGAATGTCACTCCCTAATAACAATGTCATCAACATACACACTAGGTAGGTACAACTCTCTGAATATGACGATAAAACACAAAGTGGTTAGCTTCACTCCAAGTCATACCAAATTGCTGAACCACCTGAAGACCTTCCAAACCAAGCCGAGGAGACTGCGATCATAATGATTTCGAAGGCGAATAAGACCAGAAGATCCCCCTAGCAACAAACCCAGGAGGTTGCTCCATATAAACCTCTTCCTCAAGATCACCATGGAGGAAAGCATTCTTAATATCCAATGATGAAGAGCCAACGACGCATAGCCCATACAAAGAACATACGAACAGGAGCCATCTTGGCATGGGAGAAAGTATCATCATAGTCCAAACCAAATATCTGAGTATGCCCTTTCACAACAAGATGGGCCTTAAGACGATCAATTTGGCCATCAGGACGCTTAATCAAAAATATTACAACCAACCATAGATTTACTCTGAGGGAGAGACATTTTCCCAAAGTACACTATCCTGAAGTGCACACATTTCATCAATCATAGCTTGTCTCCACCCAGGATAGGAAAAGGCTTCACCTAGAGTCTTAGGAATAGACACAGAAGACAAAAAGAGAGACAAGCATAGTGCAAAGAAGATAAACAGTGATAACTCAAAGCAATATAGTGAGGAGACGGGTTACGAGAACGAATACCTTTACAAAGGGCAAGGGAAGATTAGGAGCAATGGCAAGACCGAGGGGTGGAGGATTGGGCACAAGAGGAAGAGTCCACATCAGCCAAGACATGCTCAGAGGAAGTACAGGAACAGGGCGACGTAAGGTGCAATGGGTGTCGAAGGTGGGACATGTAACACCCTAATATTTAACCCAATATGCCTAGGACGTATTAAGATTAATTATTAGTTATTACCTCCTTTTAAATTCATTTGTAAAATTACTTAGTAAAAAATACAGGTAAATTTTTTTTTTGAAACCCATAAACCAAAATATGAGCCGTTGTATACCATCACGAGCAAACGTAAAAAAAAGAAAAATTAAACATACAATTGAAGCAATAAAGAACACATCCGTTCATGGAAGCAAATGCCATAATATATTAGATAACATAGTTTGATACATCAACGGAAATATAAAACATGAAGTCATACCCACATAAGAATGAGAGCTTGTCGTACATAAAGCATAAAATACATAGAAAGAACATAATAACAAGTACAAGGAGCCTAAAAGATCAAACTCCAGGACTACCCCTCCCTCTAAACCTACTGGTGACGCTACCTCTAGCGATGGGATGTGTCCCACGAACTACTCCAGCTCCTCCCGTGGCCCAACGAGGGGGTGGCATGCCCAGCGGGAACAACATGGCCTCCTCTGACGGCACCTCTCAAGTTGAGACTCGCCTCGCAAGCCTCGCGGTATAATCCTTGCTCCCCCTACCCACGTCCATGGGACCGAGGGAGAGACCCTCCAAGTAGATGTAGGCAGGGAGTCATTAACAAGTCAACCTAATGCCTGTATGAGCCCATGTACTCTGGGTAGTCTCTGAACGCCAAGATGATGGGCAGGCACCCGAGTCCCTGATCGTGGGGTTCGGTCCTCTCAAAGATCATGTCGTCGCCATAAGGTGAGGTAGGAGTGAAACGAAGCTGGAAACCGGATGCGTGACAGCGCCCCATGTACAAAAATGCAAACAGCATTGACCCTCGAAATGATATGACTGATGCTCGGGTATAGTGCACCTCCCAAATGTATCAATGAAGATTACGAACGACGCCATCAGAATCTAAAGACGTAACCAAAAAGAAGAAGAGGTGAGAATCTTACTAAAGAATCTCATGGAATCCTCCTACACTAATGTCATCGTTACGTCAGGAACTTTGGGTTTATTATGAAAAGGTAACATGCAAAGGTTCATTATGAGGTTTCATAAAAGTAATTATCCAAGGTCCGTGTCTTTTATAATGAATCTTAATGCATGTATGCAGCATAGCTAAACATGAATGCATGGCAATACTTTATGCAAACAAACCAATAAAATATGTCATCAATAATTCATCATCATATAAGTGGCATGTAACTTCTCATGATCAACCTTTCTCTTTCATAAGCAAGATACTTCACATCTTTTCTCGTTTCTCAAACTTGTGACATCAAGGTATCAAAAATAGTAATCGCACCCTAAAACTAGGCTATGAGCTCATACCTCAACTAGTTGTCACTAGTTTTTACTTATCCTCTTGATAAGCGTAACATAATCACAATAATTCCGACTCTGAGATATGGTAGAGGGGCCTAAGGATCACCCATCATGGCACTTTTTCCTTCTCGAAACGCATCAACTGGTAAAGACCAGTGACTTTGTCCGCTTTGGAAGGCTAATGTCGATGCCTTCACGCTTTACCTTTTCTCACCATAGCAATGAAGTACGTCTGGTCGCAAAATGCATCAACTTGTTAAAACCATGACATTGTCCGCTTTGGTATGGCTCCACAATTATACCCCCCACGGTTTACTTTCTCTCACCGTAGCAGGAGAAATACGTCTCATGTCACATTTAAAAATCTTACTTTAAAAAACCTCTTTAAGTCTCCCAATTGACGGAAATTCGAGCACAATGGCATACCGAATTTCCTCAAATTTGGGTCATGCCACATAACTCATATAACACATGCTTCCTCATTCAATATTTCAACTAAGCAAATCTTAAAAATCATATAGGCATGTTCAGCCATCTCATTATAATTTCATATACTTCTTGCATTTCAAATATAGCATACCACATTATCATAATAATTACATCATAAGCTCCCATATTCTCATACGCATGCCATTAATACTTTCACATATACTCTCTGGATATCAAAACTATGTGTTCACTTAGTCACTTACTCTCATCAACTTCCCCTATCTTATAGGATCTTATGCTTTGACCTTTACGAGTCTTAAACTCATGTTTTAGTTATCCTAACACCCATAATAGATCATTCATGCTCCTAAAGGATCATTACTTGTAATTCTCTAATATTTATGCCCACTAACTCTTCCAAGCAACATTGCATAGATTAGTCACCATGATTATTATTTGATTACCTGGTTCTAAAATCTATGTCTTTGACCCTTTCTAAGTTCTGGCCTAAGGCTCTATTTTCAATTCCTAAACCAATTATGAGGGTTCCTACACATATCCACTAATTATAAACCATTTTCCTTAAGTTCAATTATGCTAGACCAGAATTTACAATTTCTGTATCTAAGTGTTCTAGAATTCTCATTTTAAGTCCTTACTAGTTACTTGTTCTTTCCTAACTTCCCAAATTCAGTCCTTGCCTCACTCAAACATAATTTTACACATTTTAACTCCATAAAACAGAATTCATACAGTGGCCAAAGAAACAAGGCAGAAACCAAAAATGTGCATCACACATAATCACATAAATTCATGTTTTAAGTGCATATAAGTTGCTAGTTTTCTCTTGGAACAATTTCAGGAACTTAAAGGGTGGTAATCAATTACATGGGCCAAATAATTGATTACTAGAACCTAAATTTTGTCTTGAGTACAAGGAATATCCAGGTAATTGATTACATAGGATGGTAATCGATTACTAAGGGTTAAAACTGTTTGAAAATGAAGAACATCATGGTAATCGATTACATAAACATGTAATCGATTACAGGAGTTAAAATTGGTTCTGGCATGAGGAACAGCCTTAATCGATTACATTGTTGGTAATCGATTACCAAAACCAAAAATCCTTCAAATAACCTTCTGGTAATCGATTACATAAGTTGGTAATTGATTACCAGACCTCCTAATTTGAGAAAACATGGTTTTTGACACATTCTAAGCTACTTAAACACCTTGAGACCTCATAAAACATCTTTCTAACATTTTCTTGAAAACATCCTCATATTTTTACAAAATCAAAACCTTCATTGTATTATGACTAAAACGCATCCACTTGTCATGGTTAAAACTTCCATTTGAAGATAGGGCAAGTCTTTGAGCTCTAGAGTATTTAGGTGATTACATAAACATAAACATGCTATGCACTTTATTTTACTCTTCATTATAAAGTAAAGTGAGAGCATAAAATAAATATGATATGCAACCTCATTATTATCTTTAAAGATTAAGTAATAACTTAAAATATAAACATGAAATGCAAGCTTGGAAATTTAAACATGAAATACAAGTTCATTTATTTATTCTTGAGAGCTTAGTGATGACATCAAAATAAACATGATATGCAAGGCATAAACTTAAACATGAATGCAAACTTATTTTATCTTAACTAGAGCTCTTGCAAGACTTTAGAGGAACATTAATAACCTTACCCCAACATGTATCTTAACAACATAAAGTGAACTTTAGAGTTCTTAACACCAAGTCTTCAAAGAAGCCTTTGGTTTGAACTTCATCATCAAGCTCAAGAAAGTGGACTAAGAGATAAACATCAACACTTATCAAGGCAAACATAAAAAGAACTACTCATATTCTTCATTTTATTGCTCATGGGCTTCAATCTAGAGTAAACTCTAAACGGCCGACCAACTTTAAGGTTGGCAAGGGTAAGCTTAGAGCTCTTTGAAAACATATGATTAATTTTCTTAACAAAACTTTTAGTGAGCTACTTGATATTTTTATCAAACTTTGTACAAAGAAAGGAATGAAAGCCGAAATCTTTGAGTAAGGAATAGGAAAGGAAAATCGAAATGATATATGGTCCAGGACCAAATTTTCAAGCTTTAGAGGTTTCTCACATGGCATCACAAGACCATTATTTTGAAACCTCATCATCAAGCCAAAGCTTTTCTCAAACATAAAGCCCTAAAGCCGAAATGAAAGAGGAAAAAGAAAAGCTTTGAAAACTCAAGAGAAAACTAGAATTCTTCCTTAAAGAAAGCAAACAAAACTTGGAAAATAAACCCCTACCAAATGAAGTATTGAATGAGATGAAAGAAAGCTTGATCCTTTGAGATAAAAGGAAAGAAAATCTTCCTTAGAGCTTGAAGAGGGAGTTTTCGGCCAAGAAGGAAAAAGAGAAGAAGAGAGGTTGTGTTTAGGAAAATGAAGAAGGAAAATGACTTCTTTGATCTTTGAGAAAGAGAGCTCAAAGTTTGCAATGTGTGTAAAGGTTTCAAAGAGCTTTCAAGCTTGCATATTTATAGAGAAATGAAAACTCATGGATGGCCTTGAGGAGGAGGAGTGGCCGTCCTTCAGAGGAAAAAGGAGAGAAGAAATATCTCTTTGATTGGTATGGTTGTGAGTATGGGCAAGGTATGGTGAGGTATGGGTTTCGGATGGCTTAAGGCATGGGCTTTGGAGTGAAACAAAATCAACATGTGGCATTGTGAACACCGATTTTGTCCGACCCACAAAAACAAAAACAAAATTTTCTGGCATATTTTAGAGTTTTGACCATTTATAGACCCATGTTGGTAATTTTATTTTGTTGAGTGAAATTGCAAATCATTTCAAGTTTTATTTATTGCTCTTCATTGTATTTAATTCAAATTCAATTTGGGTCATTTTTATTCGTGGTTTTACATTTTTAGTTCATGTGTCAAAAATAAAAATAAGAGAGAGGCCCAATATGTATCCAGCCCATTCTAATTTCCTACACCCCTTCTAGTTTTTAGCCCATGGTCTTATTGATTGTTAACCACAAATATATATATATATATATAATAATAATAATAATAATAAAAGAACAAACAAACAAGCAACCGATTTGCTTCTTGTTCATTTATAAAACAACAAAAAAGTAAAATACAAAAAGGGGAAGCCAGAGGAGTCACGAGCTCTCAACCAGGAACAACAATGACATGGTAATGATGGGGATTTTGAAAAATTGGAAATTGTTGGAGGCATGATGAGAGCTCCTCTCCACTTAGCACAAAGGATGAACTTCCTTTCATGAACGGGAAACCTAGAACCCAACCACTAACCTGCAAATGAAATGATCAATGAGTTTGGTCAAACAGCTATAAATAGGAATCAGCAAAAACATTCAGGGGATCATCAGAAGAAATTTTTCAATTACTCATCACAAAATTCAAAAAAAAAAAAAAAAACAAAAAGATTAAAATTACACACTCATACATCAAAAAAGAATCCTGCAAATAGAGAAGGAGAAACTAGCAACAATTCCAGCAAAAACAATCAGGAAGAACAAGGTAAATCTAGCAACATCAACAGTATCATCATCATTCAAAAATAAAGGGAGGAAAAGAGGCCGCCCCCCACCACCGCGGCCTCACATCATCATCAGCCTCCCGTCACCACCTTTACTACTAACACCCAAAGCCACCATCATCATCCTTCCTCGCCGTGAACCACCGCAAATCTACCCCTCCGCCGCCTTCAAAAACCACCACGAACCACCACCATCATCATCCACAAGGGACCAGCCCGCCTATGGCAGCCCTTCTTCCTTCTTTCCGCCGCCCGAACTTCCATCATCATCCTCCGAATCGGCGCACCATCTCCTCGCGCCACGCGACTCTTCAGGCCACCGTCAGCTCCAAGTCCCACGTCGCCTTCCTCACGTCGTGCACACCAGACTCGACCTCTCCCCATCGCGTGGCCGAACTCCAGCCGCAACCGTAACCTCCGAGCTCCACACGACCACCGCGAACGTCCTCCGGCATCACGGATGTGCGCCATCGGAGACCGGAACCGCCGCTCACCGCCGCATCTCACTCTCTCAGGCCACCCTCACCTCAACCCATCACCGAACGCGCAACCCACCAACATCCCTTTCAGATCCACCCTTCATAGCCACCGACCAAACATCATCACCGAGCCTTGCCTCCTTTCGCGCCCACAGCTGAGCGGTGGATCGGCTCACCGCTACAACTCTTTCTCGACCTCGTCAAACGTCGCGCAGTCTCATCCTCGCATCGCGATCGCACCCCCACCCAGCTCACGGAGAGCCTTGCCTCGTGTCGCCCCGTGCTCTGCAACGCAACCGCGACCCTCCTCCGCGATCTGCGTCTCACACTTCTCTTTGACTCAGCTCTCCCAGCATTCCACTCTCTCTCTCCCCCTAGGATTCTCTCTCTTCCTTATTCTCATTCTGTCCCTTTTTCTTTTCCTTAATGTGTATGTGTGTGTTAAGAGTCAATGAGTGAGAAAGAGAGAGTGATGCGTGTGTGTACGTGTGTGTGTGGACCGCGTGAGTTTGAGTGAGAGAGAAGGTTTGTGTTTGAAAGTGTGAGTTAGTGATTAGTACGTGTGTTAATGAGTTTATGTGGATACATATATTAGTGCATGTGTGAGGGCACATGTGTGGCAAGAGAAGTTAAGTTTAGTTTAATGAAATTATGTTAGTGAAATTAAGTTGGTGAATTTTGAGAAGTTAGGTAGTTTAAGTTCTATTCTTATTTTCATTTAATTTATATTTTGATTAAGAATGCTGCTTTTATTGAATCAATTTTTGAATATTGTTCACGTAGATTTTGGCTTATTTGTTGGGTTTAGTATTAGTTTCATTTTAATTATTAGATCTGCTTCTTTGGTTTAATTTTAATTTGAGTCTTAAAAAAAAAGATTTTATTTATCTTGGATTTAAAATAAATACTGAGTATTCTTATGTTACTAAAAAAAATATTTGATTTAATTAATTGGTAAGATGACATAGCTTATAACTTGTTAATTTAATATTTTAGAATATTTTAGCTTGTGAAGCTTGATATTCAAAAATTCCTTTTCAATAAAATAATTATCATACAGAACTACGTGACTTTGAATTCCCCATTGCATGAGGATACGTAGGAGAGGCAATTCGAATCCCTGTCAAGTCAAAATTAAATTTTCGTAATTTTTGTCTTATTTGTAAATTTTTTTTATGAGATATTTTATTTAATTTAAATAATAATTTCTTTAGGAAATATTTTATTTCAAATGAAAAAGTTAATTTAGCCGAGGCTTGTTAACTGAATTTCTGGACATCTGAGTTGTGCAGCTTGATGTTCCAAATTTTCTTTAAAAATATGTTCTCTTTTATATTTTATTTTACTTTCGTAAAAAATATCAAAATAAATTTTTATCTTATTTATAAATAATTTATAAGAGATTTTCATTTTCATATATTTAGTTTAAATTTGTTACTTATTTGTGAAATATTGTATTTTGAATAAAAATGTTAATTTAACCGTGATGGTTTGTTAACACATATTTTGAACACCTGAGTTGCTTGGTGTTCCTCAATTTTTTTTTAAAATTTTGTTGTAAATAAAAATATAAAAATGAATATTTTGAAAGGTTATTAATAATTTGCACAAATCAATTAAGGTACCGTCTAAGACGGTGTATTAGGGTGCGTAGGATTAAATCCTACCCTTCCTATGCATAACCGACTCCGAATTCAAATCTGGTTTTAAAGACCACTTTTTTATAAAACGGGTTTTTCCATGTTTTTCCAATTTAAATAAACTTGGTGGCGACTCCAATTTTAACAAACATTATTTTTCGCCGTCCGTCGCAATCCAATGCAATAAATGGCGACTCCACTTGGGAATTCCTGAGAGTCAAGCCTAAATAATTGATTGTGCATATTATTATAACTTCTTTTTAGTTTATTTTTTTTATATTTATTTTATATTTTTATCTTGTTATTTTCTTTTTATGCTAGAATTTTGTCAACATTATTTTGCTTCTTTGTGACAATCATAAGGTAGACGACTTTTGTTTATTTTTTTTGTGAAAACTTTAGGGTAGGCGACTATTGTTGGTTTTGTATATTTGTTGTTTGTATTTATTTTGCAGGTATTTTACCATGGGTAGTTATAGGATTCCAGGTTTGTATGCTCCCTTCACACACAACACTCACACATTTATCACACACGAGTGGGCCCTATACCCGGCTTAGTGCAACTTGAGATAGGTAAGAGATTGTGTAGTGGTAGCCATTTTGGATGTACATCCTGTTTGGTTATTGCGAAAATCTCGTCTAGTGTGACTCTTCGTGAATGTCCTACATCTAGCGGTTCACCTGCTGTGGATAACATTCCAAATGAGCCTTTAACTCTAGAGACTGTAGAATCCTGAGATCATAGACCTACCTGGTGAAAGTGCTCACAAAATAGAACAACCATAGGACCAAGTTTTGACACCCATATTTTACCTCAAATAGGACACAAAGGGAGCATACCTTTTCTTTAATTAATTAATTTATTTATTTTATGTACATAAATTCTTTAACATGCAAGTGTTTATTGCCTTTTTTTATATAATAAAAAACTCACTTTTTCTTCGTTGCTAGTGTTTGTTAGAGAACCATATCAAAGTCTTGTTGTGAGTATCTAAAAAATGGAAGCAAACATGAGACCAAACAATCATGAAGAGAAATTGAAAAAGACTTTGCAACTCAAAACCAAGAAACCTTACACAGAAAGCCTGAGATCCTTGAGTCAGCTGTTGAAAACACCACAACGTCTTTCTCTAAGAAAATATGGAAAAGTCTTGAGCCTATTAGAAGTGGAAATAGGTAGAGGCAATCACATCATTGGCCCAGGATTATGATCCTCCACTCCGATGCTTCACCTTTCAAGATTTTCAGTTGGCACCAACCCTTGAAGAATTTGAACGAATCCTGGGGTTACCGCTAGAAGGAGAAAAACCTTACAATTACCAAGGACATTATGCTTCTTTGCACACTATAGCAAATGTCCTAAAGGTAAATGTAAGAAATTTGCATGAAGCCCAGAAATGTAGAAATGGAACAAAGGGATTCACAAGAGATTATTTGGAGAAGCACTTGCACAGCTTAGCTAAGCCGAAGATTGGACACTTTTTAGATGTGTTGACCCTCACCATTTATGGCACCGTCTTGTTTCCCAATATTGACGGTTTCATAGATCTTGCAGCAATTGATGTGTTCCTTGCTAGAAAGTTTCATGGTCACAATCCTATTCCTCCTAGCAGATGTCTCCTGTTCCTTGGATTTTTGTCATGAGAGGAATGGTAAGAGAATTTTGTGTTGTTTACCAATACTATATGTGTGGGTTAGCGCATATCTTCCAAAGAAATTACAAGGCATCCTGTCCCCTTGATGATCTAAAAATGCATCGTATCAAGAAGAAAAGTGGGCGAGAATGGGCTGAAGACCTGGTTAAATTGAATGAAAAGGTGATCCGATGGTACCCTTGGTGGGAAGATGGAGACCTTGATTTACCAGTGCGAGACTTTCCAAATGTACCCCTTATGGGTACTCGAGGGTGTATAAATTACAATCCAGCATTGGTGTTGCGCCAGCTGGTTACCCCATGATGGGACCGCCTTCCAAGTTGCAATTACTCCATTTGTCCTTTATTACCTAGATTCCCATGACATTGGCCTACTACGAAGGTCCAATTTGCTTGGAACAATGTCATCCAAAAGGAAAAGAATTGGGAGCTAGGAGTTGTGCGGTAAAAGAAAATTACCGCCAATGGGTGAAAGTAGGGCTCAAGAGGTCAAGTTGCCATTTAGAATCTTGACAACAATTATTCCTAACAAGACATCGGCCTTGCATTCTGATGAAAATGAAGAAATCAAAGAAATGAAAGAAAGGTTGGACAAGGCTAAACAAGAAAAGGTACAAGTGGAGTTCGAGTTGAAAAACGCTCACCATGATTATGCAACTTTAAAGCGAGAAATTGCTGAAAAATTAGATTAGAAGGGACCAAAAAGGCTAAAAATGGGCAGGAGCACATGGTAAAGACCAAAGAATGTTTTGAAGCTGCCAATAAAGAACTAAGGCTTCGAAGGCAAGAACGTGATATGGCAATAACTGAAAATCAGCAACTAAAGGAGCTACTTCGAAAGGCCAAAATTGCTGAGAAAGCCACGCTAGAAAAGGAACAAATGAAGCAACAAATAGAAGAAATGAACAAGGAATATCAGAGGGAAGCTGAGGAATTAAATCAACACATGAAAAATGAGATCCTGAAGTATCAGCTGCCCTAGGAGAAGAAAAGGAAAAAGTTGCAAATTTGGATCTTGAGGTGCAACACCAAGATCATGTCATTCATGAGTTGAAGATTCGCTTTTCGAACTTAGCAGGGTTGGCTAATGCGGCAATAGAAGACGTTCCAAGACACTTAAAGCTGGCTGAGCAGGAAATCATCCCTTTTGAAACCCCAACTGAAATTAGCAACTTTGTTGGCTATTGTAAGGACGTGATTGGGAGAATGAAGCAAATAATCGCGGAAGACGTTGAAGACACATAAGGGCTTTTCTTGGGTAGCAATGTTGTCGATATTTATGATGTATTTCCTTTTGAATGGTTGTATGAAAAATGATGATTGTGACAAATGATAAATAAAAGAATGTTTGCTTCTTTGCATTGTGTTGGTCTCATGGCAATAGCTATAACTTAGTACCTTTGAACGAGACGTTCTGGAAACAGTTATCATCAAAGATACTCACGTCAAGACCAGATATATTTGCCGCTCTCTAACAAATTGCAATATTTTTATCTTTTCACTAATTCTTTTTCTCTTTTCTTCTTAACAAGAGGTAAAACTGTGTCACAATTGGGCGCCCAAGGAAGGAAGATACCAATCTAACTCGTATTCACAATACCAGAGCTCAGACTAAGATGGCTGGTGGTAATCATGAATCAGGAAATGCTTCTGACCAAGTAAAAAGTTTGAGCATGGAAGTTGATGCATGAGAGGGAAATTGAATGAAATGTCAAATAACCAAGCAAAGATGGAAGAAATGATGAGAGCCATGAAGGAGTCCTGGATTTATTAGGAACTAATCCAACCGAGACATAGTGACTGCGTCAGTGTTGGGTACAACCAAGCACTGCAATGGTAGCCATACCTGAACATCAAATGTGGCTATAAATGTCACTCAAGGGGTGAATGAGGGGATGAAATTTTGAATAACCTTCATGGACAACCACCACCCACAATGCCATTGGTGATCCCAATTGGGGAAGGCTATCGTCCATTAGAGAACATTCATATTGACGGGCACGGCATGCTACCCCGTTTGGGAGCCACCTCATGTTGTCATAAACAACCATTTTCATCCTAGAATAGCCATGCAGAGGTGAATAAAGACAAGTTTAGAGAAGAATGGATGAAGAAGATTCAAGATCAAATTAAGGCCATTCAGGGACCTAGCACCTATGGTTATGTGGAAATCGAGCAACTATGTCCTCTGGAGATCTAATAGTTCCCAAAGACTTCAAGGTTCCTGACTTCTCAAAATATGATGGGACCGGTAATCCTTTGTTCCATTTGAAGAGTTATTGCACCAAAATGGCAATATGGTCCAAAGATGAGAAGTTTCTCATCAGCTTTTTCCATGAAAGCTTAAGTGGTCCTGCTTTAGAATGGTATATCCAGTTAGACCATTCTAAAATTTCCTATTGGAGAGATTTGGTTGATCAATTCATGAGTCAGTACAAGTTCAACATGGAAATAGCACCCACTCGTGAGCAATTAAGCACAATGCAAAGGAAGAAGGAGGAGTCATTTAAACAATATGCTCAAAGATGGAGAACTTTAGCGCTCAAGTGCAACCACCACTTATCCCTTCTGAAATGTGTTCGTACTTTTTGGGGACCTTAGGATCTCCTTATATTGGGACAATGGAGGAGCAGCATACAAAGATTTTTCTGAGCTGACCGCAGGTGAAAGAATTGAGATTTGGCCAAAGCTGGGAAACTTCCTATGAGCAATGAGGACACGAGAAGAGGATTCCCGCCTAGGAAAAAAGAAGCGGAAGTAAGTTATGTGCAAGGTCAGCAATCTTTCATTCCAAGATATACCTCGACACCCCAAGACCCCAAATACCATCCATCTCTCCTTACCCACTATACCAAGCACTCCAACCGCAAATACAATTCCATACCCCCAACCTCAAGTCAATAACATTCATATACGCCCATACCAACCAGCTCGTCCAACATACACCTATAACCCAACCATACATCCTTAGAATCACCCAAATACCACACCACCACGGCCTAATACCCAAAACCAAAGTCGTTCTCGATTCCCAAACTTACCACCTTTCCCAAAACTATCCATCTCAAATGCTGTCTTTTTCAACGACTAGTTGATGCTCATCTCATTTCTGGCATATCCTGTGCGTCCATTAGAACCACCATACCAGCTTGGTATAACCCGAACTTAACTTGCAAATATCATATGGACATAGCAGGACATTCCATCGAGGATTGTGAAGGTTTCAAGACGGCATGAAGAAGCTAATTGCTTGTGGAGGCTGGATTTTCAAGAGGAGTCAAAACCAGATATTGTCCATAATCCAATTCCAAATCATGAAGGAGGAGGTCGAGTAAATGCTTTGGAGGTAGAAGAACCACTGATCAAGAAGGTTTTGAATCTTCAAACCCCTATGCAGAAAATTTTTATCGCTTGAAGGAGGCGGTTACATAAAGCACCTACTCTGACAATAAAGGAGAATGAGAAATATGATGCGAATCAAGTTGTGCATACCATTGTGGAAGTTGGGGCATGATATTGAGGACTGTTGGGATTTCAAGGTTCATGTAAGGGATTGCTTAACTTGGGTGTTATACAAGCAAAAAAGAAACGGAATGTCCTTGAGGAGGTGAATGTGATCGAGCGTTTTGTACTTCGAGTGCCTCCGCTTAATCAGGCGCGAAGCCAGAAAGGTAGTGATCACTATGAAGAAACCGACACCCTTTGTGTATGAGGACACACATGCCGTACCTTGGAATTATGAGACCAAGGTTGAAATGAAAAGTGACATAGGGGAAACCTCAAAAGCTCAAGGAGGTGAGGAAGTGACCAGTATCATGGAGGTAAAAGGAATAACAAGAAGTGGAAGGGTGTATGGACCCAAGGAGTTGGAAAAAGGGAAATTTGTTGATGAAGGGAGTGTTGAAAAAGGTTCAGTCAAGGAAGAAAAGAAAAAGAAGAGGAGGAAGAAGAGTTCCTTAAAATCATGAAACAGAGCGAGTATGATATTCTGGAACAATTAAAGAAGACTCCTGCTAGAATATCTCTTCTGTCACTAATCTTGTCCTCTGAATCTCATCAAAAGGCAATATTGAAGGTCCTGAAGGAAGCCTATGTCAAGCCCGACATTTCATTGGAGAACATGATAAATATGGTGGACCCGTGAAACGTGTCAATATGATCACGTTCTTAGATGAAGAAGTGGTATCACGGGCTAACCCACAAGCGCTACATATAACCCTCAAATGCAAAGGCCACATAGTGCCTAGAGTCCTTATTGATGGAGGATCAGGGTTAAATGTATTACCACTGTCCACTTTGAAACAACTATCAATGAGTGTGGATGATATATCACCTCAAGTGATGGTTGTAAAAGCTTTTGATGGAGCTACGAAAAACATTCTAGGTGAGGTGGTGTTGCCACTAGAGATTGGGCCAAGCAAATCAGAAGTGTTATTCCAGGTGATGGAGATTGGCTCAGATTATAACATGTTGCTAGGAAGACCATGGATTAATGATATCCTGTCCCTTCAACCTTGCATCAAAAGGTTAAATATATTGAGAATGGATCAGTTATCACAATCCATGGAGAAAGGGACATCATTGTATCCAAACCAGTCTCACTACCATATGTGGAGAATGTGGAGTCGATAGACAATAACTTGTGGCATAGCCTGGAGTTGGTGAAGCCCGATATGAATGCAGTGGGTCCATAATGCAGAATGTTAATCAAATAGTGGCTCATATCATGGCTAAGAATGGATACCTACATGGTAAGGGGTTAGGACCACAGTTGCAAGGTATTAGAGTACCTATATTGGTCTCCAAGAAACCTAATCGATTTGGGTTGGGATATAATGCACCATTAGAAGAGGAAATGGATGCTATGGTCCTCCAACATGAGAAGAAAATAAAACAGATCCCTCACTTGAAGGAAACATTTCCTAGTCCAGCTAAAGTGATTACAGGTGGAAAAGTTCATTCCCCTTGCTACGTCTCACCATCAACACCTTGGACATAGAGACAATTGAAGAGAGCAACAAGATTTATGCTGCCAACAATGATGAAATGAATGAATTGGAAGCGAACCAGTGATTGATGTTATTGCTGCAAAGTAATTATTTGTGTTGTATCAGGAAAGACTATTTATGCTTTTATTTATGCTACTTGAAGACATCATAAATAAACTTGTGTGTTTATTCATTTTTTTTCTTATTCCGCATCTTTTATATTTCTTGGTGTCTTTCATTCTCCTTGTTTCAGTCCTCTATTTGCTTTCTCTTTACCATCATTTTTAGCTCATTAATTTTTGTTTTTCTTATTTTATTTTGCACTTTTCCACTATTTATTTTGGCCTTCCAACCCACCACAATTGCTTTCCAGGAATCTAAATGCTATAGAAATTTTGCCTCATGAAAGGGAATTTGGAAGCTTCTCAATTGGTTCTCTTGCTGCAATTGATTGTGATAGCCATGAATCTGATGAAGATCAAGAAATTGTTGGGCAATTTTCAGACCTCCTGGAACATACAGAAAAAGGATTTGACTTAGACAATGAGGTGATCGAGTTGATTAACATGGGCATTGAAGAAGAGAAAAGGAGTTGAAAATAGTGAAAAATCCAGAACGCTAGAAATGATTGCATTGTTCAAAGAATACCTGGATGTCTTTGCGTGGTCCTACCATGATATGCCGGGGTTGGATCCAGAAATAGCTTCACATAAGATTCCTTTATATGCGGGAGTTAACCGAAAAGCAAAAGTTGAGAAGGATGCGGCCTGAAATGTCATTGAAAATAAAAGAGGAGGTGACTAAACAGCTAGAGGCTGGATTTTTGGAGGTGTCAAGACACACTGACTGGGTGGCTAACATTGTGCCCGTGCCTAAAAAGGATGGAAAAGTTAGAATGTGCGTGGATTATTGGATCTAAACAAAGCTAGTCCAAAAGACGATTTTCCACTCCCTCACATTGATGTCCTAGTCGATAATACAGCTGGAAATCACCGCTTTTCATTTATGGATGGGTACTAGGGTATAATCGATTCCCATGGACGTTCACGACAAAGGAAAAACTACTTTCATAACGCCGTGGGGAACATTCTGCTATACAGTCATGCCATTCGGATTGAAAAATGCTGGTGCCACCTACCAACGTGCCATGGTTGCATTATTCCATGACATGATGCATAAAGAGATTGAAGTGTATGTGGATGACATGGTCGCCAAGTCTAAAGAGGGAGAAAGTCATGTAACAGTTCTACAAAATTGTTCGAAAGGCTCAGAAAATATAAGCTGCGGCTGAACCCGAATAAATGTGTCTTTGGAGCATCTAGGGAAATTACTCGGATTCATTGTCAGGAGAGAGGGATAAGGGTAGATCAGACAAAGTAAAGGCATATGGAGATGCCAGCTCCCGAACCGAAAAAGGAAGTGAGAAGTTTTCTTGGGAGGCTCAACTACATTGCTAGATTCATTGCCAATTTGACTAGCACTTGTGAGCCGATATTCAAGCGTTACGAAAACATCAACCTGGAGAATGGAATGAAGAGTGCCAAGAAGCCTTTGACAAAATAAAGGCTTATTTAATAAAACCTCCAGTTTGACCCCACCTATACCAAGGTCGTCTCTAATATTGTACCTCAGTGTTGCCCACGTCACTTGGGGCAATGTTGGGACAATATGATGAGTATGGAAAGAAGGAACAAGCTATTTATTATCTGAGCAAGAAGTTTAATGACGTGAATCACGCTATTTGGCAATTGAGAAGACTTGTTGTGCATTAGCATGGGCCTCTAAAAGGCTAAGGCAATACATGTTATACTACACTACTTGGTTAATTTCGAATGGATCCATTGAGATACATATTTGATAGTCCCCATGTGTCATTGAGAATGTCAAAGTGGCAAGTGACTGCTAGAATTTGATATCAAGTATATGACTCAAAAGTCTGTCAAGGGAGGTGCAATTGCTGATCACCTAGCTGAAAACCCTTTGGAGGATGGACAACCCACCACAGCTGAGTTTCCTGATAACGAGGTATTAGTGGTGGAAAAAGAAGATGTAGAAGAGGAGAATACATGGAAGATGTACTTTGATGGGGCTGTCAACATGAATGGATGTGGAATAGGAGTTGTCGTAGTATCACCAGCTGGAAAACAGGACCCAGTCTCCATCAAATTAGATTTTGAATGTACCAACAACATTGCAGAGTATGAGGCATGTGCAAATGGTTTGCAAGTGGCAATTGACTTGGAATCAAAGAACTAAAAGTCTTTGGAGATTCGGCACTCATAATCTACCAAGTTAATGGACAATGGCGTACAAAGGATCCCAAATTGGTACCTTATCAAAGACACTTGTCTCGACTAATTGAGCACTTTGATGATATATCATTTTCTCACTTAACTCGAGACAAGAACCAATATGCGGATGCATTGGCGACTTTGGCTGTAATGACTAAATTGGAAGTCCACACCAATGTCCAACCTATCCATGTAGAGGTACAAGATGAACCGTATCCTGTGGTAATGTAGAGGCTGAACCAGATGGTCAACCATGGTATCATGATATCAAGTATATTCAAAAGGAGAATACCCAGCTGGGGCAAATGAGATAAGCAAGAAGACAATCCGACGACTGGCTATGTCCTTTTTCCTGAATGGTGAAGTCCTTTACAAGAGGAATCATGACACCACTCTCCTTAGATGTGTAGATGCTCATGAAGCTCAATAATCATGACTGAAGTCCATGAAGGAATTTGCGAAACTCATGCCAATGGACACATGATGGCACGCAAAATCCTAAGAAGTGGTTATTACTGGTCCACCATGGAGAATGATTATCAATCATGTTCGAAGTGCCACAAATGCCAAATATATGCAGACCGAGTCAATGCTCCTCCAGTTCCATTACACAACATGGTATCTCCCTGGCCTTTCTCGATGTGGGGCATGGATGTGATCGGCTCAATTAATCCCAAGGCATCCAATGGTCATCGCTTCATTTTGGTGGCAATAGACTATTTCACTAAGTGGGTGGAAGCTGCTTCATATGCCAGCATCACACAGAAGGTGTTTCTTAGATTCATCAAGAGGACATTATCTGGAGATATGGAATTCCAGAAAGAATCATCACAGACAATGCTCCTAATCTCAATGGTGCCGAAGTTCAGAAATTTTTCAAGACTTTCAAAATCAAGCACCACAACTGCTCCTTATAGACCTCAGATGAATGGCGCAGTTGAGGCCCAAATAAGAACATCAAGAAAATCATCGCCAAAATGGTGGTAAATTACAAAGATTGGCATGAGATGCTGCCATATGCTTTACATGCATATCGTACCAATATACGATCGAGCACAGGGATGACTCCCTTCTCATTGGTATATGGAACAGAAGTATCCCCCATAGAAGTGGAAATCCCGTCATTAAGGGTTCTAATGGAGGCTAAGCTAGAGGAATCTGAATGGGTGAAGGCTCGAATGTGAACAGTTGAACATGATAGAAGAAAGAAGATTGGCAGCTATTTGTCATGGCCAATTGTACCAAAGTAGGATGGCCAAAGCTTTTAACAAGAAAGTTCGCCTAGAGACTTTTATCCAGGAGATTTGGTTCTGAAGAAAATTCTCGAACCAGGAGGACGCACGGGAAAATGGGCTCCGAGTTATGAGGGTCCTTACATTGTCAAACAAGCACTCTCAGGTGGGGCATTGATTTTGCAAAACATGGATGGACAAGAATTGCCTAAACCAATCAACACTGATGAGTCAAAAGGTTTTATGCTTGAAAAGATGCTAAAAAAAAAAAGGAAAAAAACCCGTTAGGTTGAAAACTGAAAGAGCGGCCTAAGCAAAAATTAGGGCAAAGCAAAAAAAAAAAAAGAGAGCTCGTTAGGTCGAAAACTCGAAAGAGCGGCCTAAGCAAAAGTTAGAGCAAAGCATCATCTCAAGCAATCTACACTGGGCAATTTTGGTGATAAGTTCATCCTCTGAGCAAAGCAGGCTAGGATTGAAGCTGGGGCAATTTTGGGGAATTAGGAAAAGGAAAGATTGAAAGCTCAATGGAAGCAATGGTTATAGCATCCAATTTGTTGTGAGAAATCAATTGAATAAGCCACAAAGAACCCAAACTGGGCAAAATTTTCATGTCTTTCACAATCCTATCTTTCATTTTTGTGGTTGTCTCCTTCCAAATATTTTGTCATCCAATACACCAAGCAATAAATATGTCCATTCAGTTAATTCTTCCACTTTCTCTTTGAATGCATGTCTATTTATGATGTCTCAAATAGGATATATTTAAGTTTAAATTATACAACCTAACAATGTTTATAGCAATACATCAATGACTAGCATCACACCAAGAGAATTCAGAAGCTTTAATTAAGCTTGGCAGAAAAGCAATCATCATCCTTAAAAAGGGAAAAGAAAAAGAAGAAAGAATGGAAAGAAGTGGGTAAAGTTCAGAGAAGAAGAAAGTTTTTCTTGTGCAGAAAGTCCAGCTCAAGAATTACGAGTTTGATCGGTTAAAGTCTTCCTCGAGGCTTGCTTGATTTGGGTACAGTTAGTTCTTCAAGAATATGTCTAATAAACTGCAAGTGGGTGATAAATTCATGACTTTTGCATATATAAAAAAAAAAGAAAATGCAAATCATTGTTTTCATTGCAATTTACTTTCCAGTCGGCTTAGATTGTCAAATTTACATTTCAGTCGGCCTAGACGCCAATTTAATTTCCAGTCGACCTCAAATTGCCACAATTTATTTTCCTCGGCCTAGATTGCCAATTTACATTCCTGTCGGCCTCAGATTGCCAATTTATTTTTTGCCAATTTACATTCCTGTTGGCCTCAGATTGCCACCAATTTACTTTTCAGTCGGCCTATTGCCAATTTACTTTTCAGCCCGCCTAGACGCCACTTTACTTTCCTCGGCCTCAGACGCCAATTTACATTTCAGCGGCCTGAGATTCGCCACTTTACTTCAGTCGCCAGACCCACCATTTACTTTCCTGCCCAACCACCATTTACTTTCCTGTCGCCTCATTGCCACCATTTACCTTCCAAACGGCCTCAGATTGCCACCAATTTACTTTTCCAGTCGGCTTCAGATTGCCAATTTATTTTTCAGTCGACCTTAGATTGCCACTTTACTTTTCCTGCGGCCAGATTGCCAATTTACATTCCTGGCCTCAGACCACCATTTACTTTTCAATCCTCTAGATGTATTACTTTCCAGCGGCCTAGATTGCCAATTTACTTTCCAGTCGGCCCAGATTGCCACTTTACTTTTCCTGCGAGCCTCAGATTGCCAATTTACATCCAGTGACCTAGATTGCCATTTTATTTTCCAGCGGCCAGAATTGCCAATTTATTTTCCTGCCTCAGATTGCCACCATTTACTTTTCAGTTGGCCTCAGATTGCCACTTTATTTTTCCTGCCCGCAGATTACCAATTTATTTCGGCCTTATACCGTTTACTTTCAGTCGCTCAGACCACTTACTTTTCCTCCCTCAGATTCAATTACATTTCAGTCGGCCAGATCGCCACTTTATCAATCCCCTCAGATTGCCACCATTTACTTTTCCTGCGGCTTAGACGGCAATTACATTCTTGTCCAGAATGCCACCATTTACTTTTCAATCGGTCTAGATTGTTAATACGTTCCAGCGGCTGAGATGCCAAATTTACTTTCCAGTCGACCCAGATTGCCACTTTACTTTTCCTGTCGCTTATATTGCCAATTTACATTTCAGCGACCTCATAGCCATTTTATTTTCAGCTCTTTATTTGCCAATTTATTTTCCTGCCCTCAAATTGCCACTATTTACTTTTCAGCTGGCCTTAATTCCACTTTATTTTTCCTGCCCCTCAGGATGACCAATTTATTTTCCAGCGGCCAGACTGCCAATTTACTTTCCCAGCCGCCTCAGACCCATTTACTTTTCCTGCCCGCCTCAATTGCCATTTACATTTCAGCGGCTTGAATTGCCACTTTATTTTTCAGTCCAGCCAGATCCCCACCATTTACTTTTCCTGGGCCTACGTCATTTACATCCAGTCAACCTCAGATTGCCAATTTACTTTTCATGTCGCCAGATTGCCACCATTTACTTTTCCAGGAGCCTATACGTCATTTAATTTCCGTCGCTTGTGGACCCGTATCCAGTTAGTCTCAAAACTTTTTTTGTCGCTTGATTATATTCAGTTGATCACATGATCTTTTGTTTTCTAGTTAGCTCCTGTTTTTGAATTTTCTATCAGTTCATTGGTCTTTACATTTCTGTCATTTGTGAATTTGTGTCAAATTAGTTTCTTTTCTTTGCATGATTCATACATAGGTGATTTCTGAATTGCATAGTTTACATGTGATTTTCTTTAATGTTTAGACTTTTTCAAATTTAGAATTCAATCTTCCTTGCATTTGTATTTCATGCATTGCCGAACAAAATCAATGTTCATGTCTTTACTCATTCCTTATGAAGACAATATAAAAATTTAGATTTTTCATATTTTCTTATAAGAAATGAGTAAAGAGGGCAACTGAACATCGATTTTGTCCGACCCACAAAAACAAAAACAAAATTTTCTGCATATTTTCAGTTTTGACCATTTATAGACCCATGTTGGTAATTTTATTTTGTTGAGTGAAATTGCAAATCATTTCAAGTTTTATTTATTGCTCTTCATTGTATTTAATTCAAATTCAATTTGGGTCATTTTTATTCGTGGTTTTACATTTTTAGTTCATGTGTCAAAAATAAAAATAAGAGAGAGGCCCAATATGTATCCAGCCCATTCTAATTTCCGACACTAGCCAGTCTCGCCCTAGTTTTTAGCCCATGGTCTTATTGACTGTAACCACAAAAAAAAATAATAAAAAATAAAAAATATATAATAATAAAAGAACAAACAAACAAGCAACCGATTTGCTTCTTGTTCATTTATAAAACAACAAAAAAGTAAAATACAAAAAGGGGAAGCCAGAGGAGTCACTGCTTTCTAACCCGAGAAGCAAGTGACATGGTAATGATGGGGATTTTGAAAAATTGGAAAATTGCTGGAGGACATGATGAGAGCTCTCTTCACTTAGCACAAAAGGATGAACTTCCTTTCTGTGAACGGAACCTGGAACCCCAACCACTAAACCCTGAAATGAAATGATCAATGAGTTTGGTCAAACAGCTTATAAATAGGAATCAACAAGAAACATTCAAGGGGATCATCAGAAGAAATTTTTCAATTACTCATCAGCAAAGGAATTCAAAAAAAAAAAACCAAAAAGATCAAAATTACACACTTGAATACATCAAAAAAAGAATCCTGCAAAATAGAGAAGGAGAAACTAGCAACAATTCCAGGAAAAAACAATCCAGGAAGAACAAGGTAAATCTAGCAACATCAACAGTATCATCATCATTCAAAAATAAAGGAGGAAAAGGAGGCCCCCGCCTCCCCCACCACCGCGGCCTCACATCATCATCAGCCTCCCGTCACCACCTTCATTACTAACACCCAAAGCCACCATCATCATCCTTCCTCAACCGTGAACCACCGGAATCTACCCCCGCCGCCTTCAAAAACCACCACGAACCACCACCATCATCATCCACAAGGGACCAGCCCCGCACCCATGGTAGCTTCCTTCTTCCTTCTTTCCGCCGCCACGAACTTCCATCATCATCCTCCGAACCGGCACTCCATCCGCCACGCGGACTTGCTTCAGGCCACTGTCGACGCCGCTGCAAGTCCAGCACGTCGCCTTCCTCACCGTCGCGTCACGCCAGATCGCGACCTCCCCATCGCGTGGCCGAACTCGCACCGCGGAACCTCCGAGCTCGCACCGCACGGTCCCTTCGCGGATCCCATGTGCGCCATCGTAGACGGAACCCGCTTGCCACCGCCCATCTCACCCTCTCAGGCCACCCCACCTGAACCCATCACCGCGAACGCGCAACCCACCAACATCCCTTCAGACCGCCCTTCATAGCACCGAGCCAAAAATCATCATCGAGAGCCTTGCCTCCTTTCGCGATGCGGCCAGAGTGCTCGAGCCTGGATCGGCTCACCGCTACAACTCTTTTCTCGACCTCGTCAAACGTCGCGTAGTCTCATCCTCTTCGTAGGATCGCGATCGCCTCCTGAGTCAACCACCGCCACCGCTCAGGAGAGCCTTGCCTTCGTGCCGGCCGTGCTCCTGAGCGCAACCGCGACCTCCTCCCCATCTTCGTCTCACACTTCTCTCTACTCCAGCTCCTCCAGCATTCCGCTCTTCTCAGTCTAGGATTCTCTCTCTCTCATTCCCTTATTCTCTCATTCTGTCCCTTTTCTTTTCCTTAATGTGTATGTGTGTGTTAAGAGTCAATGAGTGAGAAAGAGAGAGTGATGCGTGCGTGTACGTGTGTGTGGCCGTGAGTTTGAGTGAGAGAGAGAAGGTTTGTGTTTGAAATGTTAGCGATGATTAGACGTGTGTTAATGAGCTTATGTGGATACATATGTTATGCATGTGTGAGGCACGTGTGTGGCAAGAGAAGTTAAGTTTAGTTTAATGAAATTAAGTTGGTGAATTTTGAGAAGTTAGGTAGTTTAAGTTCTATTTTTATTTTTATTTAATTTATATTTTGATTAAGAATGTGCTTTTATTGAATCAATTTTTGAATATTGTTCACGTAGATTTGGCTTATTTGTTGGGTTTAGTATTAGTTTCATTTCAGTTTATTAGATCTTTCTTTGGTTTAATTTTAATTTGAGTCTTAAAAAAAAAGATTTTATTTATCTTGGATTTAAAATAGATGCTGGAGTATTCTTATGTTACTAAAAATATTTGATTTAATTAATTGGTAAGATGACATAGTGATAACTTGTTAATTTAATATTTTATATTTTAGCTGAAATTTATATTCAAAAATTCCTTTTCAATAAAATAATTATCATACAAAACTACGTGACTTTGAATTCCCCATTGCCTAGAGGATAATTAGGAGGTGCAATTTGATCCCTCTCAAGTCAAAATTAAATTTTCGTAATTTTTGTCTTATTTGTAAATTTTTTTTATGAGATATTTTATTTAATTTAAATAATAATTTCTTTAGGAAATATTTTATTTCAAATAAAAAAGTTAATTTAGCCGGGACGGTTTGTTAGCTCCATATTCTTGACATTTGAGTTGTGACAGCTCATGTTCCAAATTTTCTTTAAAAGTATGTTCTCTTTTATATTTTATTTTACTTTCGTAAAAAATATCAAAATAAATTTTTATCTTATTTGTAAATAATTTATAAGAGATTTTCATTTTCATATATTTAGTTTAAATTTGTTACTTATTTGTGAAATATTGTATTTTGAATAAAAATGTTAATTTAACCGTGATGGTTTGTTAACACATCTTTTGAACACTTAGTTATAACTTGGTGTTCTCAATTTTTTTTTTTAAATTTTGTTGTAAATAAAAATATAAAAATGAATATTTTGAAAGGTTATTAATAATTTGCACAAATCAATTAAGGTACCGTCTAAACGGTGTATTAGGGGTGCGTAGGATTAAATCACCCTTCCTTATGCATAACCGACTCCGAATTCAAATCTGGTTTTAAAGACCACTTTTTAATAAATGAGTTTTTCCATGTTTTTCCAAATTTAAATAAACTTGGTGGCGACTCCAATTTTAACAAACATTATTTTTCGCCGTCCGCAATCCGCCCGCAGGCATAAATGGGAGGCACTACTTTTCCACATGTTACTGAAGGTGGAGGAGGAATTGTTCATATAATTGTGGGTTAATGATGTGTTTAGGTGTTTCTTTGATTAAGGTTTTGATTAGGAGTTTGTAAGAAAATGTTTAGGTGAGGTAATGGTCAATTAAGGTTATCAAGACTTGATTTAGGGAGTGGTCTTGTAGATTAACAAATTAAAAACCATTTTCTAGTCAAATTAAATTATAGACACAATTTCTTGATTTAAGAAATTGGAGAGAGAATTACTATTCAAGATTCCATGACTAGGAATCTTGAATCAAAGAATGAGATTAAAGCTTAACTAAGCAATCTTAGGTTATAATTAACCTTAATAAATTATTTTGACTTAGATTAATTATCGAAATTAATTAATCTTCGATGAGCCAATATTGCTTAGGTTTGGTTAATTACATCATTAGACTCACTTACACGTCCCTAGGGGCAAAATGGTAATTTTGCACTAAAACCTTGCCTCTGGTCCATAACCATCACAAACCACTCAAAAACATCATTACGAACTTTTGGAAAGTTTTGGCTTAAACGACACCTTTACCTCCGTAGAGCTGAGCTGGGTATTTTGGTCATTTTGAGCCGAAAGTTCAAAACGATTTTCACCTCTGATATCAAACATTGCAGTTATAATCCCCTTCAAACATTGAGTTGACCCGTTTGAGGACAACCAGGTCGTATCCTCAATTCTGGGTAATTGACCTTAGGATTTTAGTCATTTGTACTCAAATAAAATTTGGGCTTTACAGGATAGGCTCAGGAAATTACCCACTTGAAGACGTACCTGATGGACGGGCTGGAGGCTAGGGATAAGGGCAAAGGCATAGGGACCGTGGGAAGGGAGTCCTCACAAGCAGAAGAGACGGATGGTTAGATGGCTCAAAGAAGGAATATGTAAAAAGGTAACATCCGTAGAGACAAGGTAACAATTAAAGTAGGAGAAAAATGAAAACCTTTTTGAGACTAAGTGTAACTAAGAAAAACATTTAAGGAACGTGAGAAAGTTTGTCAAGACCAGGAGTTGTAACAAAACAAACAGACCCAAAATGTGCTGGGAAGGAATGCAATGGGTCATGGGGAAATAAAATGGAGTGGAACTTGGTGACCCAAAACATAGGTGGCATGCGATTAATTAAATAACATGCGTTAAAACAGCATCCCCCCAAAATGAAAAGGCACATGATTATGAAGAAGGAGTACGAGTTGTTTCAATAAGATGAAGGTTCTTGCCTTTAGGACCCCATTCTTTTAAGGCGTATGAGCAAGGACGTTGGTGAAGAATGTCATGAGAAGCTAAAAATTGCTGAAAATCATAAGACGAATATTCTTTTACATTATCACTACTAAAGTGCGAATAGGAACACCAAAATGGGTTTTTATTTCTTGATAAAAATTGGGAAAAAGAGAACAACTCAGAACTTGTTTGTAAGTAAAAATAACCAAGTATAATGAGAATAATCATCAATAAAAGTAACAAAATAACAAAATCCTAAAAATATACCTTGAACTTGGACCCCAAATATCTAAATGAACTAAGTAAAGGGAGACAGTTTCGACCACGAATATTATCAAGAAAATGACTCCGCTATGTTTCCCAAGTTGACTTGACTCACAAGGCAAACTTAGAGTTACAGGCCGGGCACCATGCGCTGAGTTGGCAAGGCTAGGATGACCTAACTGGGCATGGAGGGTAAGGTTCCTATGAGGAGGGTTAAATGACACATCCGTTAATCATCCATCCCGTTCTGTCCTGAGTAAAGAGAATCCCAGTGAAGGAAATGATACATTTGAGGGCTTTGGTTAACCAATACAGAGAGTAGGTTAATGGAGAACCAGGAACATAAAGGACGGAATCAATGAACATAGAGGTAAGGATGGGCATGCCCACCCCGTAGATTGTGTGTGAGAACTGTTGGCTAAGTGAGGATAAATATCCAAAAGAAAAAAGTGTGGAAAATAAAGCTTTATTCCTTAGGTACGATCAGTGGCGAGAAATCAAGAACCCAAGGACCCAATGAGGCCGACTGAGAGAGACAAGCAAAAGAATTACCAGAGTGTGCAACAGAGGGAGAAGAGAAGTTTGATGTTGCTCAAACCACTTTCAAAATCAGCGCAATCGCCTGAGGTTGCCTTATGCGGAGTATGAGTCGCAGGAAGCATGAACACAGCCTGGGCAACATTAACATCTGGCGCAAGTGATGCAAAGTATAACAGCTGATCAATAGAGTGGCCCAACTTATGACAGTGATCACACTTGGGTGGGACTTCAGAGAACGGCCATCCGCGTACTGTGTGTGACAAGAGAAGAGGTATCAATCGAAGCCACGAAGAGCCTGATGGATGGTTTGGCAGGAATCCGAGTAGAGAGGCGGACACGTGGAGAGAGTGAAATTCTATGATCCCAGAAGCTAATCATAGGTAGCAGAGACTTTGGAGGTAAACCACAAAGGGCCATCAGGATAAAGAAAGAATTGCGCTCCAATTCCTTTACGGGTATCAGGGGCAAGAGTTCGTTGAAGTCATGGAGAGTGCCGTGAATCTTACCTAAATAAGAGGACATAGAACCATCAAGCTGGGAGGAGCAATGACACCCATGAGATCCTAATAAACACGATAGAGACGTTGAGTGTCATTGGTAAGAGAGCTTCGCTTGTGCCCAAATAGATTCACAAGTAACATGAGCCTGAAAGATTTGTTTGATGGAAGGAGCAATGGTGGACTTGAGAATACTACACACCCAGGTATCAATCTTAACTCTACGGGTGCTTAGCCACCAGGATGTTCCTGGCCTTCGTGGTGAGATGGTCAGGACAAGTCCTGCCCTGAGCCAAAGCCGAATGTCGATGCCCAAGTATTATAGTTGTTGCCATTAAGTTTGTCAATGGAAAGAGGCACACTGACATAACTAGTGAATGCTAGAAGCTCGGTCTTGGAACACCCTTCTTGTTAAGGAAGAGTCACGGGGCCATGGGTCACGAAAGTGCAAGGGCAGGAGCGGTATTTTCAAAAGAGCTTCTGCAAAGTGCACGGATGGCAAAGTGGAGGATATCAGAAGAGGAGAGAGCATTGAACCAACACAGGGTGGCGGCCGAACGTGCTAGACGTGCCGAACGTGTGCCTGAAGCGGGGCGCAAAACACCGTAGAACAAGGAAGCGGCGTGTGGAGTGTGTGGAGGAGACTCCAAAGGTGCGGTCGGCGAGGGTAGGCCGCACAGGGCAAGGCTGAGGCGAGGGTGCGTCTGATGGGAATCGCAGGAAAGGCTGGGGTTGGCGGTGGAGGTGGAGAGAGGGGTTTTGGCTGAAGGGAGGCATAGGAGAGGGGAAAGGTGGGCAAATCTGGAAGGGAAACACAGCTTGGCAAAAAAAAAATTTCACTAAAGGGCAATGGGCCTTCTTGAACACATATTAGGTTTTTCTTTCTTTCTTAGGCTCTAGATACCATGTTGAGAGAGAGAAGAAAAAAAAGTCATAAGGAATTTGTGTTTCAACTACACATCTAGAAGAGTATAGATAGATACTAAGTAATAAATACACAATAATTACAAATATATATATTCCCTAATTACATCTATGATATTACTAATTATGGATGTTCACTAATTCTAAGAGGGTTGATTTCCATTATTAACAAACAATCAAAACTTAATAGCAAGATTGAGTGTTATTTTGATATAAAACAGAATGATACGGCTGGATTTTGGAACTTTTTCTGATCTCCTCTCTATACAATCTATACTATACTACATTATGAAACTAGATTTTATTCTTTTGCAATTTTCAAATCTTCTTTTATCTTGGGTTATATTTGTGCATCATTGTTGCGTTCTTGAGTTCCTAGTTAATACCAAGAAAGTCTACCTATCCTAGGGGATTCCTATATAGTGATAGAATAATCCTTAAGGATAGTACACTGCACGCGCCAGGCTTCACAACCATCTTCACTTTTGCTTTTTTTGCAAGATCAGAGATCACTTTCTCCAACATCTCTCGTGGTTGTTGTTGTTTTTATTGTTTGTTGTTGCTATTGTGTACACTCATGTTGATATGACACATTTGGGACCCTTTTTTGAGTTGAGAAATTGTTAAATCTTTTGACTTCTTAGGCGGATGCTAGGTCATTTGATTGAGACTTGCACTTTGATCACATTTGTTATGCAAATTTTGTTGTGCATTCCACTTACCCGTATACCAAATTTTGTTGGTTAACTTGGAACGGGTATTTTGCGTATATGATGTCACTATTCTTCCAAATATGATTTTCTCCATTTTGATATGGTTGTTATTCATTCTGCACCATTTGGTTGAAAGTTCTTGTTTGGTTTTAACGTCTTGTTACTCTCATATATTATAAATTAATTTGGGTATTGTTTTATAGTGTTTTGATTTATGTTGTCCAAGTGGGAGAATGTTGGAATAATTTTGTGGACAAACATAAATCAATGTTGAATTTAATTTAGATACAAATTATCTAGATGTCAAATAATTAGTGTTTATTATTTAAGCCCAATGATTCATAGTCACTAGTGTTATTAGACTAATTATTGTTAAACATTGCTCATTGTGTATATGTTTATGCTTCCTTGTGTATGAGTTTTATTGTAATAGATGGTTTGACCTATCAGTTACTGACACAAGAAGAAGCCCTCCTCCTTTATATATATATATAGGGTTTTTGGTCGCCCCATGGATACGAAGATATACAATACCTATTGTGAAATAGGAGAGGACTAAATCTCCTATTTTCTTTTGTTTATGGTTTATTTGTCAGGTTAGTAAACGACTACTAATTGATTATTCTCATACTCAATCCCTCTAGGTAACTCTAATCCAATCTTCCAATTGTTATTGCATATGTCATATTTAGGATTAAATTTATTTTGGGACGTAGGGATTTGATTTGTTGTCTATATCGTTTATATTTTCCTACACCCTTTCCGTATAAATAGCAAGAACCATTGACGTAGACGAAATTTGGAATCACATTCCTTCCATGATATTAATATCAGGCCAGGTCCAATGGTCCGCAAGTCTCTTAATAAAAATAATGGTAGGATCAATTGTAACGTCCCAATTTTTACTATCATTACCGAATTACCCTAAGTAATTCTTACATAAAATTCAAGGCCGAACAATCCTCAAATAAGGAATATAACATTAGAAAAGAGGTTATGAGCGATTCGTGCAAGAGTTGCAAACCCCGATTTTCTATACGTGTAAAATGACCAAAATGCCCTGAGGTTATTTTACTCGAAAATGAGGATCGTGGGCCACCCGTCCTCAAGGGGATGTTTTGATGATAATAAGGGATTGTTTGTGTTATGTGTGTTAATAGAGGAGAATAATCCTAATTTTGAGCTTCGACGTGCAAAATGACCAAAACATCATCGGCTATTTTAACTTTAATTGCGTGCCACTTAGCCCGAACCTCACTAAAATGTTTTAAAACATGTTTTTAAGTTATGATTGTCCATTGGTTAAGCTCGGGTGGCTGGTAATTTTTAGCGAAATGACCATTTTGCCCGTCTTTTGCAGTTTTGCAAATTTTGAGATTTTTGATTCGTCTAATGAAACCTAAGCAATATTAGGCTCAAATTAAAGCTTATTAAATTCTAATTATTAATCTAGAGTCAAAATTATTTATTTAGATTGATTAGAACCCAAAATTGCTTAAAAACACTCAAATTGCTTACTAATTCACCTAAGCCCTTAATCGTAAATTCTCTAAATTGCAAGAATACCTTACCTACACCTAAATAATACATGGAACACACAAATTTCCTCTTCCATGGGCTGTAATGGATGAAATTATTGGTCCATAATGCATCAGAAAATTTGTCAAAGAATGCACAAAAACCAAGGTATGAAAACAAGGAACCATGAAAACATGATTCCATGTTTTAAGCCACCAAACAAGATGATTTTTCTTCCTTGTTTCCTCCTCAAATTTGGTCAGACTTTCCTCCTTTTCTTGTCCATTTATGAGCTTCAAAATCTTCTATAAATAGGCATGCTTGAGGAGTGTTAGAAGCCTTGAATCATAGTTACACATTTCTAGTTTTTCCAAAGCTCAAAAGCTCTCATTCTTTCCTCCCTTGGCGAAACCTTAGCATTAGTTTTTCAAGGAGATTTTCTTTCATTTTATTCAAAGAAACCAAGTTCTCTTCCTTTCCTTCAAAACAAATTAGGTAGGGAGTTGTCTTTAAGCTTATTTCTATACTTTGCTAAGTGTTGTTCTTGGTTCAAAATGATCATGGGCTTTCTCTAGCTTTTCCATTCTTTTCTTCTTTCTTTTCCTTTGAACATTTCTGCCATAAGGCCTATATGGGAATACGATGATAGCTTGATGATGAGAACCTTGAGTGTTGGTTGTAAATCCATCACAAGTTAGGCCTCTAAAACTTTAAAGAATGATGTTTTTATGATGTAAAAATAAAGATCTTAAGTTTAGAACTTGAAAGATGTATTTTTCACTTTGTCTTGCTAAGATATATTGGGTTGAATTTATATTTCTCTAAAGTCTTGGAGGAGCTCTAGTAAAGAAATAAAATGAACTTGCATCCATGTTTAAGTTTATGCCTTGCATAACCATGTTTACTTTCTATGTCATCACTAAATTCTCAAGAATGAATAAATGAACTTGCATTCTCATGTTTAAATTTCCAAGCTTGCATTTCATATTTATGTTTCAAGTTGTCACTTAATCTCTAAAGATGATAAAAGGTTGCATCTCATATTTATTTTATGCTCTCACTTTATTTTATAATGGCTAAAAGAATCAACGCATGACATGTTTATTATTATGTCATCACCTAAGAATCCTAGAGCTCAAAGACTTGCCCAA
Organism: Dalbergia oliveri; assembly: GCA_030441495.1. Taxonomy (NCBI): domain Eukaryota; kingdom Viridiplantae; phylum Streptophyta; class Magnoliopsida; order Fabales; family Fabaceae; genus Dalbergia; species Dalbergia oliveri. The sequence continues at coordinate 15,485,195 of JAMLFY010000001.1, forward strand.
GTATCACAAGTAAAGAAATAAGGTTCTTGGAACCATAATAATAAGAATTCTAAAACTCACTTATAATTTCCTTAAGATTATTGGAGTCAAAGAATTCATTCTTTTTGAAGTTTTGAGTTTGGAGCTTAATAAGATGTAATAAGAATTCTCTTCTCTCTTCATTTATGCGGACTACCGCCGCTCAGTTTTATTTTTCTTTTATTAAGATTCTCTTCTCTCCACTTGTCCAGTGCGGACTACCGCTCCAGTTTCTTATTTATTTCAGCTCTTGCAACATGTTTATATTTCCAAACTTGCATAATCATATTTATATTTCAAGCAGATCACCTTAATTCGTGAATATAATAATATGGACCTGCACATCATGTTTAAATTTCAAGTCTTGCATATCATGTTTATAATTCCAAGTTATCACCTTATAAAGACAAGATTAAAATGAGGTTGCATAGCATGTTTATAATTCTAGTTATCACCTAAATCTATAAAGCTCAAGACTTGCTCCTTTTATCTTAAGTGAGAATTTTAATCGTGAAGATTCTTTCAATATAAAAATCGGCCTCATAATTAAGGTAGGCCCAAAGTGATTTTAAATAGCTACTAATTTAGTTCTATAATTTCTTTCAAGATTAACAAAAAGAATTAGTTTCTAAAAGAGTTTTAAGGCTTTGTAAAGATTTTATAGGAAACTAATATCTTACATGTACTTAAAGTGTGATTTTAAGCAATTATATGAGGTTCATGATTCAGCCACTAATCTAAGTTTAGTACTACTGTATGATGATGGTTTAATATGTTTGAAGTTGTGATAATCATGGTTTATTGCTGAGAGACAATTCTATGCATGTTAGAAATAAAACTAGCTTCCCAGAAAAACCGTAAAAGCAAGATTTCTAGAACTCTAGAAAATAAAATTTATGCGTTCTGTCCAGAACCTTTAGCAGCCCTAAGAACCAGGTTCTATTATGTTTAGATAAGGGAGAATGATTCATAATTGGTTTAGTAATTAATTTTAGTACCATAAGGAAATCCGGAACGAGAAAGGGTTAAAAATGCAACTTCTAGCACACCGTGAAGCCTTAAATATAACTTGCTGCCTATGCTGTCCCATATAGTTTAATAATGTTCTTAACACTTATAATTAATGGTAATGATGATAATGAATCCTTTAGATGCATGATTAATTAGTTTGATAATTGAGGTTACCCGATTCTAAAGTTTTGGTTGTTTAAGATAGTTTTTCGGTAAGAATTTATGATGATGGTTCTTTGAAGTTTGAGATGATAAGTCTATGTAGTGATTTGATGCTTATTAAGTATTTGATATCATTGAATGATTCCCTGGCTTGCATGTTATAGTTGTTGTTGCAAACAATGAGAATGTTTATGCATCCTGATGATTATGAATTGAGAGTTGTATTATGATATAACATGCAACGATTTAATGGTGACTTAAACTTATGAGGAAATGATCCTTTGGACCCATCAACTATAGGTGTTGAAAAGGTGATTCTTGCCCCTAAATCGTTCTCTCAAAAGGGTAGAGTTGGATTTTAACTTATCAAAAGGGATAAGTATATGCTAGTGACGACTAGTAAAGTATAAGCTCATAACCTAGATTACTCCCAAAAGGGTGGAGTATAGGGTGGCCCAGGAAAATGATGATGAAAGTAACTTTAAGTCACCTAAGAAACTAAGTAAATGCATTATGTGAATATGATGTTCTGTTATGCATAGTATTTATGAGATGATGATGAGAAATATGATGTTCTGCTATGCATAGTATTATGAAATGATGATGAGGAATATGATGTGATTTTATGCATAAATATGTTATTATATATGAAAGGAAAAGTTCATTATAAACATGACATGCTAAGTTTATGATGCATTATAAGACGCATGATTAAAACCAACGAACCTCGGAAGTATGTTTTCAAACTTAATAAATCAATCTTAGCATGCTCACTATTTCATAATAACCCGAGGTTCCTGGACGATGATGATGACACGATGCATATGAGGTGAGTACCTACTGAGATTCTTTTATAAGTTTCTCACTCCCTCTTCTTTTCTTTCCATTTTGTCTTCAGAAAGTGATGGTGATGTTCGTGATTCGTTGATGCTCTCACCTGGTATATGTACTTGATCTGGTGAACAGCTTATTATCCTTGAGGAACGTATCGTAAACTTTGCGTGTGAGCTTGGATATCTATTCCTATCTCTGAAGTGTTATTAGTAGGTGCCGTTAATGGATATTTTTCCATCCATATACTATTTATGTTGGTTTGATTGCCTACACCTCGCTTAACTCGTTGGTAGGCAAAATATCTATGTGTTAAGTAATTATGGATGTTATATGATGGAGCTAATGTGATGTGATGTGATGTATTTAAATTCTAATATGTCTTTTTATATTCCGCTAAACGTTCACGTTATGCCGCTCACGTTTTCAATTATGTTTAAAAAAAATGACTCGTAATTTCATTAAGTATTTCAAAATATGATTAAAAGAACTAAAACAAAGAGTAAAGTCTAGTAATTAATCAGATACAACTTAGGTGTATTGGGTTAATTATTAAGGTGTTACATCAATAATACTAGATGTTCAAACTAGTTGATTTAATCGTGTTTTACTTGGACAATTAGATTTGATTAACATCAAAACCCTTTAAAAGGACTTGTTTTGTTTAACTCAATTTTTTTGTATGTCAGTCAAATGGATTTAATTTGAAACATTAATCTGAAATTGGACTCAATTACGTGCAGGAAACTAATTTTTGCATTAAGGAAGACAATCAATGAACGATGTTTGTTGTATGCATAGCATTGGAGAAAAAAGATCAAACAATATATGTTATTTAAACTACTGGATTGTTAAAAAGCTAATGCCGATGCTTATCAATTTATTGAACATAACAAGATAAACCAATATTATTGGTTTATACCCTGTGCATCTGGTCTTAGAAAACTAGCAATTAAAAAGGTACCACTTGAAATGACAGCTAAGAAAGTTTCCTTGGCCAAATCTGAATAGGTAGGCCTCCAGTGGGTTCTAGAGTTGGAGTCCTCCTAAATAGATTGTCACCACATAGCTTCCAAGTGAAGCTGGTTACCAGATAATGGATTACCACCAGAGTTTCAATCCTAGCGAACTCATATCCTGGACAAATTCTTGCTCCTGCTCCAAATGGGATGAATGTGTAGGGTTGAATAGATGCTTGGTTTTCAAATCTGCTTGGCTCAAATTTTGATGGTTCTGGGAATAGGCTATTGTCCATGTGAGTCATTGGTGTGACCCAGAAGATCTACACATACATAGTAAAAAAGAACAATAATCAGTGACATGTTCCAAGGGGAGAATTTAAGAGATTGCTAACATTAGGATTGCACTTACTTGCCACCCTTTGGGAATAAGGTATCCACCAAATTCAATATCTTCCATAGCCTTTCTAAAGCCACCAAAGATTGGGGGAAACATCCTAAGAGTTTCCTGTGCTACTCTCCATGTATACTTCATCTTGGCTAGGTCTTCCCACGTCAAAGACTCTGCTGAGGCCTTGCATTTCGCTATCTCTTCTTGTTCTGCCAAAACAGAAACCCAAATATAACATAGGACTTGGCTTTTTTTTCTCAACAAAAAGAAGAATCAATAACTAGAAAAATCCTAAAGAACCAAGAAATAAGCTAAACTTTGTTTGAAAATCATAATGAGAAAAAGAGGGTTCATGCATACCTTGAAGAACTGCTTCACAAACAGCAGGGTCATTAGCTAAGAGGCGGATGATGAAAGTGATTAGAATAGATGAGGTGTCATGACCGGCAACCATGACAAGTAAAGCATTGTCTATGATTTCTTTCTCAGTCACCACTGGTTTGTCATCTTCATCAACCATGGAGAGCAAGCAGGTGATTAAGTCTTGCTGAGGAGACGCCTCATTTTTCATGAGTTGAATCCTCCTCTTGTGTATCACCTCTTTCAACAAGCCCTGAACCCTTGCACTTTCTCTGAGGCTGCGGCCGAAGCGCGTGAAGGGAATATTAAGAGGAACTGACCACGCTCCTTCTATGATTGCTCCGAAGGATGCCATGAATTGATCTTTCACTTTTCCTTCCTCAAGTCCAAACAGAAGAGAGCAAATTATGTTGAATGTGAGCGTCTTCATTGCAGGCAACACCTATCAGAAAAACAAAATAACTGAAATTAACTCATTCCACTCTGATTTCCCTTTTTGTTAGTACTTGCAACCCCGGTTTTTTCTTGGCCGTCCAAGTGACACATTTAGATATTTAGAACCTGTTTGGTTTGAGTTTAATTTCCAGTTTTCATCTTCCATTTTTAGGATTTTGTGAAGGAAATACTGAAAACTGAAAATGAAAACTGAAAACTGAAATTTGTAGTTTTCAAAATTTTCAGTATTTCCTTTACAAAATCTATAAAACTGAAAAACTGAAAATGAAAACTGAAAACTGAAAACTCAAACCAAACAGACCCTAAAAGGTTCTGCCAAGGAGTCAAGGAGTATGTGCATGATACATTGAGAGCAATCCTAGACTCGGTCATCAATCCTCTAAAATTGAATATAAAGTTCTATCACAATAACATTCCACTTACAACAAATAAAACTGCGCCAGATTGCTCTTCTTGTTGTATGGCAAAATCACATCAATTCTTTATGCTTGCGCAACTGTTTGTCGTCCTCCACTAGATTAGAGCATATATTTTCTGACATTTCATAGATGCACAAACTAGATTCCTCGGACCTATCTCTTTATCAAATAGAACACAGGCTTTCCACACCTTCCTTAACTTCAAAGTCAAAACCAAACCCCAACAAGGCAGAAAAATCAAGACACTACACTACAAACTAACAATAGTCTTAATATAATGCATTGTTTGTATCAATCGACATGGCATCCTTCATAGACAACTGTTCAACCAATCTAACGAATAACCATACCTTGATCTGCTGTTTTCCTTGCCAATGCGTCTCAATGTTCCTCCTAACTTCTCCATCCATTTTCTTCACATACTGCTTCAAGGACTCAGGCTTCAAGAACGAGACAAGGGCGCTTCTGACCCGCTTGTGATCATGGCCACTCAGTTCCAGCAAGTTCTGGGACCCCAGAATCATTCTGAGTGACTGGGGTTGCTGGTTGGCAATGGTGCTGCCAGCACTGCTGAATATGAACCTGTTTGCAGCCTGTCCATGGATGAACACTGTTGGCTTGCCAAAGAGGCTCAGCTTTGAAACTGGACCATACCTGCTGACCCTTTCTTCAATCCATTTCTCTGCAGTGTTGGCGCGCATCGCTCTCAGAAGGCCAAGGCTTTGACCAACAAGGGGCATTCCGAGGGAACCAGGAGGGACCCTTTTGGAGGATAATCTGCTTCTTCCGAGCAGAAGAAGGATTGGGATGAGGAAGAGGAAACTGGCAAAGAGTAGGCTCATGGTTCTCAATTTCGTGGGAGCAACTCTGGTTCTCAGGGTACTCAAAAGTGTCGTGTTGAGAGTGTTTATTTATAGCTTTTGAAAGAGAGGATTTATAGTTACTTGTCTTTTGCACCGAACGGATATCGACATAGGAGATTACAGTATTAATTTGGGAAACTGCACTCATCATTATTGAATGAAAAGTGGAGAGGGGTGCAAGGGTTGCCGTTCGTTGAAAATGAAGTCTACTAAGAAATGATTTCTGAGCACATAGAACATTTGATAATATTATCATTTGTGACAATTTGCCCTTTTTTTTATTAGTTTTGTGACAATTGCCTTGTCCCTACGGTATTGTGCTGATCAAGACTGTTTTGTTATCATAAATTTATATAATATATATGAAAATACCATAAGTACCCTTTTTAATTCGATGGGTGATTTTGTAATTTTAATTTATTTATATTAATTATTGTCTTTAACTCTTTCTCTTACCTAATTAATATTCTCTTCTACTTCTCTAGTATATGGATACAGCAAAACTCCAACAATATTGTCTAAATATATTAGACAATAATGTATATTTTTCTTCATTGGATCCTACTCAAATAATCAACTTTTCGCAACTGATTAAAACTAATTAAAAAGGGAATCATGTTAACCTTTGTGTAAATTTTTTTATTTCCGAAACACATACAGTTTCGTATCTTCAATGTAATAATAGCTTGCCAAAAAAAGCTTGTGTTTACCAAAAGAAACCTTTCAACGTAATAATCATATTCAATAATTAAAAAACGTAACAATCATGTATTATTATGATATTTTTCTTTTATATTTTAAATTTTAGATAATACATATAATTTTAGAATATTTATTTTTCATGTTATTTGTACAATATTTGACCGTAAGTGTGTGTTCTTTTTTTTTTTTTGTACAGGTCGTAAAGAGTGTAGATTTTTTTATTTATTTTTATTTTACAATGTAATAATGGTAGGAGAGAGAATATTAGGTGAGAGAAAAAACCGAATTTATAATTAATGTAGATGAGACAAAATTACAAGTTTATACTACATTATAAGCTACTTTTAGATAAGAGGAGAGTGGTTTTTTGATCAAGAACAAAATATGTGACTTGCTAATCTTCATATGAAGATATAGGTGATAGCATTTTTCTACAAGATAAAGTATCGTTTTGGCATTTAATCAATACAATCTACTCCACTTACTGCTAGTTTGGTTATGCAATACTTTCACGTTGTGGTGGAATTAATCAAGTTGAGAAAAATTAAATGTGTTTGTTTTACATTTTAACTTTTAATAAAAGTGATTCACTTTCATAAGAGTTGATTCTAGTGGAAGTGAAAAATATTAGTTTTTACTCTTCTATCTTACATCAATTTTTCTAAACCCACTTTTTAACATATTTTCCAAACACATCAATTTTTTTAGAATTAATTTATTTATCATTAATTATTTCAAAAGTAATTTTATCAAAATCTAAATCAAATGGACCCTTAATAAGATAAAACTTAATTGATGATAACTGAGTTGATGTTTTTGTGGTAAAGCATTATATGAAAATTGATTTTAATTAAAAATGATTTTGAAGGATAATGGTTTTTTATTTGATAATTTCATTTATTTGAAAAGTGATTTTTTGACAAAATGAATGGTTTTTGGTTAGTATTGATCATAATCACTGTTGGCTGGATACCCCCTTGTGATGATTCAACGCAGGCCCAAACACACTATCAAAGTGCGGTTGATAGCAAAGAACGGAAGATAATGTTGATGTAAAGAAGTCATTTACTACTGATTACATCATTTTGCAATTCAGAAACCAATTTCACAAGGTCAGTCACTAACTCACTATAATACCATCATTTTGCACACAGACTATGAGACAACTAGCCTTGCACTTAGAGAATAGGTACTCACATTATATACAGGAACAACCGTGCAGCAAAGTAATAATAGTTTACAAAAAAAGCTTATGTTTACCAAAAGAAACCTTCAACGTAATAATCATGTTCAATATAAGAGGAGAGTGGTTTTTTTGATCTAGAAGAAAATATGTAGCTTGCTAACCTCCATGTAAAGAAATAGATGCTACCATTCCCCTACATGATAAAGTATCATGACACCATTTAATCAATACAATCTACTCCACTTACTCTTGTTTGGTTACGCAATACTTTCATGTTGCGGTGAAAATAATCAAATTGAGAAAAATTAAATGTGTTTGTTTTGTATTTTTACTTTGAATGAAAGTGACTCACTTTCATAAGAATTAATTCTAGTGGAAGTAAAAAATATTAATTTTTACTTTTTCATCTCACATCAATTCTTCTAAATCTACTTTTTAAACATTTTTTCCAAACACAAATAAATTCTTTTAAGATCAATTCTTTTAAAATCAATTCTTTCAACATCAATTATTTCAAAAGCAATTCTACCAAAATCTAAACCAACCATACTCTTAATAGGACAAAGCTTAATTGATGATAACTGAGTTGATGTTTTTGTGGTACAACATTATATCAAAATTGATTTTAATTAAAAGTATTTTGAAGTAAAATGGTTTTTTTATTTGATACTTTCATTTACTTGAAAAGTGATTTTTTTTTACAAAAATGAATGTTTTTCGGTTAGTATTGATCATAATCACTGTTGGCTGGATACCCTCTAGTGATGATTCAACGCAGACCCAAACACACTATCAAAGTGCGGTTGATAGCAAAGAACGGAAGATAATGTTGATGTAAAGAAACCACTGATTACATTTACAAGTAAGCAACCACTTTTGTGCTTTTCCAATTCAGAAACCAATTTCACAAGACCAGTCACTAACTCGCTACAATACCATCATTTTGCACAGAGACTATGAGACAACCAACCTTGCACTTAGAGAATAGGTACTCATTAAATACAGGAACAACCGTGCAGCAAAGTACTGAAATATACCAATTACCCACTCAAGCTGTTACTAGTGCTATATATACTAATCCGAGGAATTGTTCAATGATCTGCATAATCAAACTCTTGCTAATCTGGTTGCTGCTTAATCGAAACGGACCAGGGGATTTTAGGGTGTCAGTGTATTCCTGAATTCATTTCTCTTCTGATCAACACATCCTGAGCTAACCAGAGAGGTTATCCAGATATCATCTGATTTCACAGGCTCATCATCATCATTCCTGTGCCAACTCCAGAAGGCATGTGTCGAGTTTACAATCTTGAGCTCACCATGACCAAAACTGGCTTCGAAATGCTGACCATTTTGGCTGTGGATTTATATACCTGTAAACAGACAACGATGTAATCATACATATGACAAGAATGATATTATGAATTTTTAAAAAATGGCCTTGATATAGCTTTCTTTGCATGACAAATGATTCAGAGAGCAACTTTGTTTGGAGTGTTTATGGCAGATTCAAACTTACTTAGCAGCTAAGCCTTCTCTGTTTCCTCCATCACCAATAGTTATATGAACAGCGCCACAAGGATCCAATCTTCCATTATACACGCGGTTCTGTCATTCAGATTTAAAACTATTTAAGACACAAATACCATTAAAGCATTCTTGAAAAAGAAAAAATAAATAAATAAACCACATAGGCATACGGTGCGTTCATAAGCGTGCACATGACCAGCAAGAACTAAATCGACGCTAGCAGCATAAAGTAATGGCTCCATTGCTGCCATCATATCACCCCCTTCACCTTGATGAGCTTCGTTACTATTATACCATGGCACATGAAATAACACAAGCACCCAAGGTGTCCTTTTCCTGTCCACCTTTGACAGATCTGCCTGTACATCACAAACAAGAGCATTAACTTAGCCAAATAAAAAGAAAAAAAGAGACACAGGAAAACCATGGAACAAGCTACGTATACTAGAACTGTAGAAGATATTTTAAGTTTATGTACTGTCCGAGTAAACCACCTGATTCCAGTGATAGCTGCATTAACCTTTCTCATTTTTAAGTGTCGTGGTTCCCCCTAGGCACCATATGCAAATGCGATGCTTGCATCTATTGCCAAGGATTTTGCACTTCAATATATGCTATTAGGGGCATCATGAACAAGTGTTTCACCATATCACAGGAAGGAACAACGATGTTTTCTTGTTTCATCAGAATTTCTAAATGTGTATGTTCTTTTATTTGTAATAGATTTGAAAGGAATCTAGATGGAAGGCACTACGGTTGTTAATCATGGCTTCTTAAATGAATGCAATTCATTGCAACCTATAAGTCTATACACAGCTACGGAGTTGACTGCATGGAAGTATGGAACAATGGACTTCAATGGGAAAATCCATAACAAGTGAAGAAAAATGGAAGCAATGACATTATGGAAATAGAGAGGAAAGCTAATGTTGTTATAAAGCCATCTAGAATACGGGATAAACATTAACGGCTTTGATTTTTTTTCCCTCTAGTTACGAGTTAGAATCACAGCAATTTATGACCAACAACAATCTCTGCATATAATATAAATTAGAATTTCCAGTGCAAGATATCCATGAATTCTCTTCAGGATAACATTATGTAACATTGAGTTATGTAAACCAAGATCCATCGGGCAAGCAATCTACTGCACAGATGTTTGCAGATAGTCTATAATGAGACAAGTGCCGGTACTACATGGCCAGATATTTCAACTTGAGACAACATGGATCCAATGAATCATGAGCTAGTCCCAAGACAGCCATAGAGATCCAATTAACTTTTTCCCTATAAGGATGTGATAAGTGTTATTCCTAATGCTGAAAACCATTTTTGTTTCTAACCATTACCAGAATCCTTTTCTCTTAAAAAGATGAAGTGCAGAGTGTAAGGCAAAACAAAACAAAACCGGAAAAAAGTGAAAACCATGGGAGAAGAAGCTTTTTCTTTGGCAGCGGATCCAATTACACTTATGTCAATGTAGTAACTCTTGATCAATTGGACCAACCAACTAACCTTCAGCCATGTATATTGTTCTGAGTACTCATCATAATCCGCATAGGAGCCAAGCATGATAATGTGAACACCTGCAACTTCAAAGGAATAATAGAGATTTGAACTTGATCCACTTTCCACAAATGGCATTTTCCATCTGGAATTATAAGACACAAATCCATCCTTTAACAGCGGTATGTTCTCCACTTCATGGTTTCCTTGTGTTACCATCCATGGTCTTGCACTAGCAAGTGGCTGCACTAGCCTACCAAAAGTGTCCCAGCGACGTTGGACATAATCCGCATAGGAAAGGTCTCCAGGAAGCAGATGAACATCATATTTACATTGGTCAATGTGGTTTAATGTTGATTTGGTCCAACCAGTTTGACCAAGATCCCCAGCCACAGCAAAAGTAACCGGAAATTGAGCTGGAGGAGTTTTGAGCTGGAACTCGGGGCCTTGTCCACCGCATCGGTAAAAGTACACAGAATTATCTTCTAAAGGCCCTATTACAGCATGGTGTATCTTCCCTGAGCTATAGAATAGATAACTATAAGAGGTGGACTCTCCTTCAGCTACAGAGTCATATCTCCCACGTAATTTTCCATATTCTACAGTTGAAGGTGCAGAGCTATCATCAGTAATCCAGGTGATTCTCATGTGTTTGTCTCCTGCCAAAGAAATGTGTACCTGTAATAGACAATTCTGCATCTAAGAATCTGAAACTAAATGGGTGCCATAAAGTTAATATACTAGATATATTTGGTTGAGGATCAAAAATAGAAGGAAAATTTTCATGAATGTGCTCCATGATCCATGTGTAATTTTACATACATGGAATTTTTAGCCTCATATTAACTCTCTAACCAAACACGAAAAGGGTTGATATGGTTGCTCAAGAAAATAAGCACGATTCACACTTGACGGAATAATTGTCCTAGAAAAAACATTATAGATTTTTTTTGTTAAAAAAAAGAACATTATAGATATTACAGTATTGTAACCAATTAGTCAAATGTCATGCTAATCAATCGAATACTCGCAGTCATACGAGTGATTTTTGCTGAATTTGGCAGCTCCCTATGAATCACGATTTCTATTAGCCACGAATCCATCTTCGAAAAAGAAAAAATGAGAGAAAACATTACTGTAGCAGGGAGTTTTCGAAACCGGAGAACAACAAAGAATTACACTCGATGGGGACAAACTTACCTTCCCCTCTGTCACTGTCACATGACAACATATTTCAGACTTGAAGTTTGCAAAATCAAAGAAACAAAAGTTTTCTAAATTAAGAGATGCCAGAAACACAAACAGTAGTATCTTTTCTTTTCTTTTCCTTATTTTTAACTGAAAAAACAAAGAACCCAGATTCAGAACCAAAAAGCAAATGCCAAAAAATTTTAAAAAAATAAACATAAAAATTGTAACATTAATCAAGCAGTGAAACAAAAGGGTAAAGAAAAAATAGACCCAAAAAATGAAAAAAAAAAAAAAAACAGAAACTGATTTTGCAGGTAAGTGTTATGAGACCTGCTGAGGCAAGGAGGAGGACTTCGAATGCCATGGGAGGTGTAAGGCTTTTCGAGGCTGAGGTCGAACATAATCGGCTGTCACGGTTGCTGACACTATCAACAAAACCGTTAAAATCGGTTTGAGTTCCATTTTTGTGTGCAAACAAAAACACCTCTCCAGATGCTGAAACGGCACGACAAGAATGTACTTCAGGGATCTATAATCAGCACAGCATGATTGAAGTCGGTGGGTTTTGTCAGCAACACAACCTTTTGAAAAAGAAAAAGAAAAAGAAAAAACAACACCGCCTTTTTGTCACTGTGTGAGCGTGACTAATTTGTTGCACGATTTCATAAAAAACAATATACAAATGGCAAAAAAAATAATTTAATTTAATTTCTATACACCTAGAGTTTAAAAAATTTTCACACTATCAATTAATCATATATTGAGATATTATAAAAAATTAATCATATAAATGTAATTATTTAATTGAATGATTATGTATGAAAATTTTGTAATATGGGTACATAAAATTAAACCCAAAATAATTAAAGAAATTATTTTGTTTTATAAAACCACGTAATTATATCATTTTATATTAACCAGCTAATGAGTTGTCATAAATAATTGATGTGATGACGAAGTAAACAAATGTGCATTTGAATAAAATGATGAAGGCATTCTAAAATGCATATGATTAAGTTGATGTACAGTCCTGATTTTAGATTTAATTTTTAGTTTTTAGTTTTTTTTTTTTCCCTGGTGAATGATTTATAAATGCTTTTGAAAGCACCCTTCATATATCTCTGACGTTAGTTTTTGAATCTTTTTAGTGTGCCTATCAACCTAATCTTACCAAACAATTGCTACAGAGCCGTACAAAGTTTTTATTTTATTTAGAAAAAATGCTATAAGCTTGGAATTGTTATTCGATACGAATGAGTTGACACACATGAAATTTGCATTTTAAACTTATTTTCCAAATCTTTCATTGAAAATCGCTTATCACATGTGTCGGGATATGTTAGTCAGTTAAAAAAATTGGACTGAGTAGCACTGCTCTTTATTTAAAAACCAAATAAATGAAAAAATTAGTAATTGTGATATTTCAATTTAGAATAAAATCCTAAATTTGTCTTTGGATAAAACAATGTTTAGGGATGAAAAAAAAAAACCGTTAAAGTACAGGATCACCCGTAATGGGTGTTGGAAATAGAGTGTTTTACACAAAATTAAAAAAATATGATATTATATATGTGTCCCAAATTGAAAAGAATTTTATATATATATATATATATATATATATATATATATATATATATCTTGTTTTTAATTATATGAAAATTGAGTTAAATTGATTTCTGTGTTAAAGATGAAATTTTGAAAATTGAAATATCACAAATCAAGTTGAATCGATTTATGCACTGCCACATCCTGTTCAATCAAATCAAGTTAAACCTTTGTGATAGGTGATGTCAGAGACGGTGGATAATCGATTTAAATTGATTCTTGGCTTCGAAATCGACTCAAATCGATTTGCAGTTTGCAGTAACAGTGCATAATCAGATTAAACCGATTTCTTGCCCCCTTTTTCCTATCTAAACAATCGGCTGAACCTTAAACTCATTCACATTGGTGCAGGAGTTCTTCATCTCTTAGAAAAATTTTGCTCCTATTGTGATATTTTAGTGAGAGTGAAGTTAGTGAAGTAAAAAATGGAAGTTGAAACTATCTATCACTTGAATGCAATTGATCACATTGTGGGAAGATTAGCCCACAAGGTTAGTATATTGTTTTACTTAGTTTATTATGTTAAGAATTTAATTTATTTAGTTTAAAATATTTTAATGTATTAATTGTGATGAGGTAGGCTTAGTAATTTTAAAATATTGTAATATATTTGAGTAAAATCTGAACATAATTTAACATGTGGTTGGCTATTTAGTGTAATTTTTCTGTATAGATAAATATTTAATGAATAGATTGCACTTTGTCTTGAAGGATAAGATAATTTAATATATTAGTATTTAGCTGGTTAAGATGATAAGATTTAGTGAAATCTAGGGTTTATTTGGAATTGTTTTAATTTTTTAGTTTTTCCAAACAATTTTTAAAAGTAAGTTTTATATTCAATTTTTTAAAAAAAAAGAAACAAAAAACCTGTTTATTAGATAAAAGAGTTTTTAAATGGGAAAAAATAAAAATATTGTTTGGATAATTTTTTTTAAAAATAAGTTTAAAAGTAGTCAAACACAAAACTTGTTTGAGAATGTATTTTTAAAAAATAGAAGTAGATATAAAATAAATGCATTGGTGTAAGTAATATATATAACTTAACATAACTAGTTTGGTACATAGTATTAGACTGAATAGTAGTTAATTTCTTAAATTTGAACCAACAAGAATAATATAAATCCAATTTCAATTACCTAGACTATAATAACATGATTTAGATAACCTTTCAAATCTAATGCAAAAGTAAATTGAGGGACTTTTATAATAACCATACCCATTTAATAAATAGCTAGCTAAATAGGGTTATTCTTAACTCTGCAAAATTGACTTTTCATTCTACCAAAGTATTGATGACAAGTGCTTTAAAGAATATACTTAAAATGTTATTGTTTAGTTGATTTAGATTATAGGATTTTATGGAATTTATTTTGTATGGAATAAATATTATGAGAATTATAATTTAAATTTAATTAGTTTTATATAATATTAATATGAACTAATTAAATATAAATATTTAGTGTGTGATACACTTGTGTTTATAGGATAGAATATATTTATTATATTGTTTGGTTGCTTAAGAAAATAGAATTTGTGTAATTTTTTTTTTGCAGGATAAATGTTATGTCAATTATAAATTAAATATAATTAATTATTTATTATATGGCAATATTTTTTTTTTTCAGCCTATGCAAATTTTAAAAATTAGGTTTTATAATTAGATGGTGGAGCCACATCCATTGATGGAGCCTTATCTGAGCCTTATCAGATGGTGGTGTCACGTGCGCCTGAGGTTTCTCAGAAAAAAGACCAGGCTTCCTTTGTCTCCCCTCCACCACGACAAATGCAATTGGCAAAATGTTTGAGTTACTATCTTGGGTAATAGCCATTAGCAGTGTTCCACTGCGCTTGCCATACAGGTGAGTGCTATCAATTGAAATAAGCCGTTTGCAATATTTGAACGCCTTTATACACCGCGATATGTCAGAAAAGACGGTGGAACATAAAGAAATTCTAATCTACAACATCACCCACATAGTATGGTCCAGCTGTAACTGAACAATAGTTCCTGGCATATAAGACTATAAGCCACCCAACCATCTAGGAAGCTCATTATATCATTGCTCCCAATCACCATAAATCATGGCAATTGCTTTCTGTTTAGCTAGCCACACCTTCCTGTATGTTGTCTTGAACCTCAACTCTAACTCTCCTGATGCTTGCAGTGACTTGATGGTGATTGTCGGATCCGCTTGCACCAAGGGATAAATGTGGGCACAATAATATGATAATCCATCTAGGTATGCTGATTTGAGGACCCAGGAAAGGAAAACGTCTGTGGTTCGTTGAGCTTCCAAACTTCCCACGGTTGTGATTTTGTGCGCAGTGTCACACATATACTCTAATTACACCATCGCCAAACTTTACCCATTTGCAATTAAACTTTATGTGGTTAGACTCATAAACTTTATCCTGCACACCTCTTCAGATGTTGTAACGTTTAACCGCAAATAACACTTCTTTATTGCGAAACACTTGGTCAACTGCAGATCATTTTCTCCTCCAAAACCTTAGCTTATGTAGACCCAACTAAGTCAGATCGCATTGCATCAAAATCAATTACAAAATAGTGACCGGATGCTCTCGAGACTGAAACATAAACTGTTCATCCAAGTTTTGAACATGAAATAACTCCTCATCCTTTTCTTCATCATCATCATTTTCCTGCATGATCAAGCTCCTCTTCTTCCTCATTATGGATGCCCCCATGTTCAACAACAAAATCAAAATCCTTATCTGGGCCAAAAAGTGCTAATGGCTAGGGATTTAATGGCAATGGCTCTTTGACTTGCCTTGCAAGATGTGCAAAGCTTAGAGAAGTCAAATCTTCATCTGCTGCATGTGAACTTTGCTCATGATCATGGGACACTTTGAAGGATGGGGATGCATAATGTGCTACCACAAATGATGATGTACCTACATCTGACCCACGAGTTGAAGGACCATCTTGGAGTTCAACAAACAGATCTATTCTACGAACATAGGAAAATGAGTGAAAATAAGAAAACATGTGACTCACATGCTCATCTTTTCAAATTCGAAACCTTCTATATTGGATCTCATTTGGCCCAATATCTACTGGCATCCTCTAAAATATTTTTGCAATTTGCTTGTTGTTTCCATCAAACTCTTCTAGTATTATGCTCTCAACTCTAATAAACTAATAGGTGGATTGACAATCAACCAAGCTTGATTGTCACTTATGAATGTCTCACCCTCTACTATGTTTACAATCTTTCCATTATAATAAACAAGAATATTTACATGACTCTCTGCCATATTGCCACTCAACTTCTTCAGTAAGAACTCGACCTTTTTTTGTTTTTCTATTCACTTCTACTAAATGAGCATGGAGCAATGTGTATATATAATGGTGTGGACATTTTCAAATCGATTTCACCCAATTTTGGGGTGGTGACTAACAATTCTAACACCCTCAAATCGATTCAAATCGATTACTGTAGGTGCATCAAACCGATTACTGTAGCATGTCAAATTGTGTCAGAATGTATGTAAAATCAATTTAAGCCGATTATAAAATCGATTTGAACTGATTTTAGAAACATTCTGACATTCTTACATGCTACAGTAATCGGTTTGAATCGATTTGGGTAAAGCAATTTAAGTTGATTTTTAAACAAATGCATGTCTAGCTCGGGTTTTAAACATTGAAATCAATTTAAATCGATTTCTATATAATTAAAAAAAGGGCATATGTGTAACACTTTTGAGAATGGGGTATATATATTATATACCATTTTATTTATTTTATATACGTAAAAAACTCTTGGAAATAAGTCTGTATGCCCAGATCCAATCAGTCAAAATCAAATGATTTATTATTATTTTATCTAGTATAATATTATCCTTGATTAAAAATTAGAAACTTATCATTGTGATAAAGTCATGATAACAAAAATATTGAACCTATGAGTCGCACACTAACGATTGATCTAATCTTTGCAAAATGATTATTTAAATTTATTATTTGAATATTAAATTAGATAATTTAATTTTGTCAAAGAAATAAATTTTTTAATCCAAATGGAATATATTATATTCTCTAGCACTAGGAATATAATTCTTTGTTATTGCCCAAGGTATCTATCCACTATCGACGGAATAACTAATCCTTCAAGACATAAGCTCTCCTAGAGGGTAAATCTTGAGCCACAAGACCCCCTCTATATACACTATCGGAATCAAACCCTTAACTACATAGCGCATTTCCTCTTCTTTTATGATTGCATTTTTGGCCTCTGCCTTCATTCTCTTCCTCTCCATCACATTTTTCTTCTCCTTCAATCCACTTCATTAATCGTTTCCCAAAGAACTTCTCATCAATTAGTGTGAGTATTACAAATCCTTGATCTATATACTCTTTAAATACAAACCTCTTCACCTTTGAAGATAAAAAAAAAAAAAATCCTGAGGAGTACAAAGAAAGACTGTGGGATACATATGGATAAAAAAAGAAGATTTTTGCTTAGATCCATTTGCTATAGAAGCCCCTAACCTCATTTGATCTCCAATTAGCAGTTTTCTTTGTATTTATTGTGTTCATGAATCCTAATATTTATAAACAGTGAAAGATTGCTTTTTGTTGATATGATTCTTGCAATACGATTGTGATTAATCCTATTCTAGACATAGGTGATGATTGTGATTTAACCATTAATTTTTGAATTCCATAGGGAATCATTACGTTGGCATATAAATTATGTTTGGCATGCTATATAATTGAGCTTTGGCATTAAAATAAAAAAGAATTGATGCTCTTTTGATTGAAACTTGAAGGATTGGCTTTGTTGATACAACTCGTGAATTATTCTTGGGGTTAATCATGTTTTTAATATGTGTGGTTACTGTTATAAGAAAATAATATTTGGCCTTCGCATTTGTTGATATAGATTCGGTCAAGAAACATCTAGGGGGTTCCAATGGGAATTTTTGTAAGACTGAATTTATAAGGGGTTGTGTGACATTATAATGGAGTGTTGGTGTTACAGAATTAATTTTTTTGAAGTGAAACGGAAAGGGGTGTGTTTTGGGCCCAGGGGTTGCAAATTGGGGAATTAAGGTTCTTTTGATCTAAAATTTAGAATTAATTGGATAAAATGATTAGAAATAAGATGTTCCGATAATATCATATCATTAACATTAAGGCATCATGATAAAATACACTTATTAAACTATTATGGCATTTTCATCTATGTGGTTACAAAAGTTTCAAAAATTAAAATAAAATACCCATTACATTTCAAACATAAATACGTACATGAACGTGAGACATATTTTAAAGTGTTTATGGTTCCTAATCCTTAGTAGATACACCAGCAGCGAAAAAATGCACCAAATGTAGCTTTGGCGTACAAAGTCAAATTAATGAGAATGTACTTATGTGAGTTGTGATCATGAGAGAACCATGAGAATGTGATTGAGGGGGTGTTTGGTGCCATGTATTAGGCATCATAGTATAAGATAATAATATACGTTATCTTCTATATTGTTTGGACAAATAATATATTATATAACCTTATAAGTCATAACTCCTTATATGTCAAAATTGTATTACTCAATAGCGTTGAGAATTGGATTATTTAATTAGCTTTTAACATATAAGATATTTAAAAATATTTTATAAAAATAAAATAATACTTAAATAAATAATAATAAAATAAAATTATAAAAATAAAAATAATTTTTAATAAAATTATTTGATAATAAAATAAATACAAATAGTATATAATATAAGTTTAGTTATATATAATAAAAATAAAAATAAAAATAATTGATAAACAATAAATAAAATAAAATAATAAATATTTAATAACAAATAAATATTTTAAATAAATAATATATAATATACATTATAAATTATTAACTAATAAAATATATAAATAAATAATATGTAATATATAAAAGTAAGAATCAGTAATTTAAATTTAAATAATCATGATTAAAAATATAAAATATTAAAATATATAAAATACTATTTTTTATTATACATATTATTGAAATAATAAATAATTATAAAATATTGAAATAAATAATAACATTTAATAAAAATTAAATTTTAATTAGTAAATATTTACATAAATACAATATTTGAAAATTATTATAATAAAAATTCTTATTTTACTATTATTTGATTTTATTTAATATTTAATTAAGATATTAGAATTATTTGTAAATAAATAGTATGATATTACTAAACATAAAATCGAATATCTTATAATTACATCAAACATTGTATAGTATTAAAAATTTATCAATATTAGACTATAGGTCTTATCCTATCAGATCTTATACTATCAGCTTTATCCTATCAAGCATGCTAATCGGGCCTTGAGTAATTTAGATATTCAAAGGAAATCTATCTAAGTTAACTCTTAAGTTAATAGTAATTATGTTTTGGCCTAATGTATGTAAACATATTCTATGTGATTTAATTGTGATTTTATCAGTGACATTGAATGATATTGTTGTTATGAACGATGAAAATATTGAGGTTATGTGTGCCTACATTAAAACATTGTATTAAGTCTTAAGTTAATAGTAATTATGTTTTGGCCTAATGTATGTAAACATATTCTATGTGCTTTAATTGTGATTTTATCAGTGACATTGAATGATATTGTTGTTATGAACGATGAAAATATTGAGGTTATGTGTGCCTACATTAAAACATAGTATTAAGTTATATAAAAGGACATTGGATATAGTCCCCACTAAGAAAATATTTTATTATTAATAAAAGTCAAGTAATCTTGGTCAGGGGATTAGACTTTTCCTCACCAAGTTTTCCTGCTCAATTTTTTTTGCCAAATGTCTGCTACTTGTAAGGACAACATCATCTTCTCAGGTATGGTCAATCTGATACCAAGGAAACTAACAGGATATCAGATAATTCCTGTGGTTAATCAAGTTGCCCCCTATGTTCATGTTTTGTAAATATGTGCATTCATTTCCTCAAGGTTCTTATTGGATGATTTTTTGGCATCCCACTTATTTCTCATTACAATTCTCAGAAAGCATCAGGAGGAATATTATTCCTAAGCCTCCCTCAATTAATGTGCATGAAGTTAAAACAATAAAGAGTAAATCCCAACTTGATCCCTGATAATTAGCATTAGCCAAGTTGGTTCTCAACAAATGGAAAGTGTCAACCTAGTCCTCCACAATACCAATTTTCGAACACCACTTGGTCCTTAGATGGAAACCTGACGGTGGTGATAAGGTGGCACTATACTACATCGTTTTAGTTATACCATTTGAAATCAACAAACCCTAAACCTCCAATTAATCAAAGAAAACCCAATTACAACACCAATTAGGCAAACAAACCCAAATTAGCAGCCCCCAATTCGCCCATTGTGAACCCTAAAACATATAACGTTGAACCCATTGTGAACCCAAATTTCATTCTCCTATGAAAGTTGTCCCTCACCTCACATTGTCATCATCATTGATTCGGCCAAACGGTCTGTGATGTGGTGGTTGTGTGAGTGAAGTGCACTGAACTATTCACTGTATAACATGGGTGAATGATTCACTAACATTGTAAGCACGTCTTTCCCTCATTTCAAAATATTCTATCTTTCTTTGTGTTGTCCCAGAACTCTCTTGAAGTCTAATCCGTGAATATGGGTAGTGTGTGTAAAATATGGTTAAAATATTATCACTGTGTGTCCATGTAAAATAGTGTTGTGTGGTCCCTTGTGTATAAAATAATGTGGGTGTGGTCCTTTGTGTACAAAAGAGTGGTGCGGTCCTTTGAAGTGTGTTTACATTGAATATAAGTGGTTGGTGAATTTTTTTTGTTATTTGCAGATGACCCAGGTATATTAGGCTTACCTTTCACCAGGGTTGCTTTAAAAGAAGATCTATAATGTGTTGGAGTATGTTGATGGGTTGGTTCATCATTTTCTTAGAATTGATGTAAACCTAGTGAATCTATTTGATATAGAAAATTTGTTCAAACATATGGGATATGTTGACTATAAGTGTATTTGGTGGTTGAAGCCCGTAGTGAAAACCTTAACATAGGTTTGAAGCCATTAAGAGGAAATGCTGACATTCTTGATATGTGTAGTGCTGTCTTAGAAGCTACAGAGGAAGAGGCCCACTTGTTCTTTGAACACCTAATGAATAAGCCAATTTTTGACAATAATGATGAAGATGAAGGATACTGAAGTTGTAGTGCTGGATGGGGCTGCTATAAGTGAAGCAACTAAAGAAGTAGTTAAAGAAGCTGATGTGGTTAATCCCTCAGGGAAGAACCTGGCAATAGTGAGAAGGACAACAATGCTAGTAGTAGTAATGACTATGAAAGTGCAGGAATGCACTTTATAAACCAGATCCTAGAAAGGCAGAATTAGACTCATATTAGATGAGGAAGTTGACGTCAATGTTCAAAGGAAAAGGAAGGGGAAGGCTGAAGATAAAGGGAAGGGGAAGGCTGAAGAGAAAAGGAAGCTGAGTTTGATGGTGATGAGAACAACAAGAAGAAAGTTGTTAGAAAAACCAAAGGGAAACCAAAGAAGGTGCTACAGATTGAGGGCCTAAGTGAGGATGATGAAATTATTGTTATGTGATGTAGACTATGCATATTCTTCTGAATATCTCCACTTCCCATTACCCTCTAATGAGAGCAACAGACCTCTGTATCCTCGTTCAATGAGGGTGCAGTGTATGGGCATGTTCAATTTCAAAAGGGGATGGAGTTTCTAAATCTTGAGCAGTTCAAGAATGCTATGAAAGATTACAACATCCACTTTGGTAGGCTGTTTAAATGGAAGAAGAATGATAACCTTAGGGCAAGGGCAATATGTGATAGTCCTGGATACAAGTGGCTGATATATTGTGCATGGAATTTGAAATTAAGAACTTTCCAACTAAAGACTTATATAGAGAAGCACACTTGTTACAGGGTTTTTCATAATAGAAAAGTTGATAGAAATTGGGTGATAAAGAAGCTTATAAAGAGGCTTAGGACACATCCTAGGTTGAGGCATCCAGAGGCTTTTGACCACATGAAGGAGGACTATAATGTCCATTGCAATGATAAGAAAATATATAGGGCACTTAAAAAGGCAAAAGAATTAGTTGAAGGGAATGAGAAAGAGCAATATGGTAGGCTATGGGACTATTTGTATGAGCTGATTAGAGGTAATCCAGGAGCACTACAAGATGGAAGTTATTCCATATCCTGAAGCACCACCTCAATTCCAAAGGATGTATATTTGCTTGGAAGCATGCAAACAAGGCTTTAAAGCTGGTTGTAGACCGTTCATTGGTCTAGATGGGTGCTTTTTGAAAGGATATTATGAAGGTCAACTGTGATTTACAATTAGGCAAGATGCCAATAATCACTTTTATGTGATTGCATATGCAGTGGTTATTAGTGAAACAAAGGACAACTGGAGGTGGTTCTTGACTCTTCTCCATCAAGACTTAGGAGACTACCAAAGGAATGGGTGGAACTTTATCTTTGATGAACAAAAGGTATGCTACTTACTGCTTTATGTGATATAGTTTTGAATGCGCATGTTATGCCTGCTGTAAGTAGATAATTAGACATAATGGCCCCTGACAATGTAAAACTAACTCACATTGGTCCTTGATAATGCAAAACTAACTCACATTGGTCCCTATCAATATAAAACTAACTCAATTTGGTCACTGCCTATATATGATGTTGTTGTTTTGTATTTTATGTAACATGGTTTGCTCCTAGCCCTGCAAAAGGTCATGCTAGGGGTGATTCACAGGAATTGTGTGATGCATATATGGAAGAACTTCATCAACAGATGGAAAAATAAATAGACAAGGGGGATTGTGTGGGAATGTGCAAAGTCCTTGAATGAATCCAAGTTCAAGGCAAGCATGGAGAAGTTGAAGAGGTTGAATGTCAAAGCTTGGGAGTACTTGAAAAAGCTTGATCCTAGAGCATGGGTGAAAGGCTACTATAGTCCTTGGTCAAAAGTTGATAGCATCACCAACAACAACTATGAAGTTGGAATGCAAAGATCCTCAAGTATAGAAACAAGCCCATACTGACCATGTGTGAGAAGTTAAGGTGCTATATAATAAGGAAACATTCTGGACATAAGAAAGCATTAGAGAACTACATTGGGAAGATAGCTCCTGATAGATGCAAAGATTGGAGAGGTTGAAGGAACATAGCAATAAGTGGACTCCTCAATGGTCAGGGACAAACATTGGAACAATTTATGAAGTATCTAGATATGGGAACAAAGTGAAGGTGGATTTATCCTTGAAATATTGTTCCTGCAACTTCCTGGTAGCTTACAGGACTACCTTGTCAACATGCCATTTCTGCATTGGCTTACAAAAACCCACCTGAAGACCTTGTCCACCCATTGCTTACTATGGACGCCTTCAGGGAACTTATGGCCACATCATACAACCACTGAATGGCCAATAGTCCTGGACACAAACTGAGCACCCTCATCCATTTCCACCAAAAATCAAGAGACCAATTAGCCGTCCAAAAAAGCATAAGAAGAAGGATGCTACAGAAGAAGTTCCTACTTAGAGCCACAAGTTAAAGAGGACATACGAGGTGACATGCTGGAAGTGTAAGCAAATTGTTGGACATTATCCCAAGATATGCAAGGGACCACCACTTCCTAATGCAAAGCCAAGATGGCCCAAGAGGAAGAACAAAGATGAAGATCAAGTTGAAATTTCCCAAACACAGTCACATCCCAAGAGATTGATTCTTAGGTACAATTTACTATATTTCCTTATTTATTAATAGAAATTCAGGTTATTATATTTTCTTTTTTGCTAATTTTGTGAGGAGGGGCAGCAAGGTGATGAAGCCCATCTGGAAGAGCCCCACCAGGTGAAGCACAAGCTACAGAAGTACCACAACCTATAGCTCCAGGCCTATTTGCTAGTGGACTAACTATGCCCAAAAAACAAAGAAAGAAAATAGAGGACACAAATGAGATCTAGGTTAGTAATATGTTCCTTATTTGTAATGGTTTTCCTTACTTGTCTTTGTTCAGTAGCCTAAATGGTTTAAAAACTAACATTTTAGGCATATTTCTGTTTTACAATCAGCCTAGGAGTAAGTCCACCCTTTGCCCTATATTCACTTTCATAATTTGCAACCCAAATGTTTGATTCAGGTCCTATTTCACAACATAATGACTATGTGAGCCTTTTTTTTTTTTGTAAATGCCTTATTTATTTTTTTTTGTTTATATTCACATTATTCATAGTCTATAGCCCAAATGTTTGATATTTTCAGGCTTTTTCTTTCAGGTCTCTCCCCTAATTAGGCCACCCCCAATAAGGCCTAAGATACCACCTCAACAAAGGCACAATCATCCAGTTGCAAAATGTGTTAGCAGACCACCAGGCTTAAGGCGCCTACTGTTAGGCCTCCACTTAGTCAACTAACTAACAACTTAAGTGGAGGAGGAGCCTTTACAAAAGCCGCCTGCAACAGGCCTAAGGACAAGCACAAGGAACTTGAAGTTCATGCCAACTCTAGGGCTCAACATATCCCATGCAAGCAAGAAATGAGCTCTGGAAGATGTTGTTTTTTGTTTTGGAATTTTGGTCATCAAGTTGTAATATCCTTATATGCTTAAGAATTTCTTTTGTAACCACTTGGTTGACATATGAACTTGGATGTAACTTTGGTTAATCATCAAAACTATGGTTGTAACTGCTGGTTATTAACCAATTGATTTACTTTTGTAACTAGTTGGTTGAAATTGGTTGTAAGTATAACATCAGTTATGTATGACATTTATGTATTTTGACTTGATCAATAGAAAAGTTTGACTATGAATGAGGATCAATAGATCCTCATGGTATTGTTGTATTTTTTTAATTGATCAATGTTTAGATATGCAATATTGTATTAGCAAAACAATCATTTTAATTAGGAAATACTTGTTGTTTGCATCTTTTTCATATAACTTGTAAATCCAAAATTACAATGGTACTGACTTCCAGGTATAACTACATTGATAATTGCAGTCATTACATCCAAAACAGCCCCAACTCCTAACATCTAATCATTGCATATTCTAGTCCACTAATTTGTTGCTTAAATGTCTACAAATATCCTATTATTCTAAGATAACCATATACAGACCTAAACTAATCACTAAAACCCTAAACAACCTATCCAGCCTAGCAAACTCCCAATTCATCTTCTTTTCCAGCTCATTGAACTTGTCCTTTTCAAATTCATCCAGCAAAACAAAGAAGCTACAATACGGCTGATTCTCCTGACAAATTCTAGTTCATCATCAGAGGACCACAGAGGTAATTTGGAAGAAATGAAAAAATGTAAGAAAACTAATCTTAACTCTGGAATATGGGCACCCAAGAGATGGTCGTTTGGATTCCTTTGAGTCTTTGAAATATAAACAATGACATTCCTCCAACATTGACATGTCATACCAAAGAATCATCTTTGAGAAATCCTGCCACTTGAAGCACTGTCGCTCAACTACCATCTCTAACCTACTCTTCAATTGACAATACGCGACCCACTAGCCCTTATTTTTTCCAATCAATTTGAAGAAGGAATTTTATATTTGGGTTTGTATGTTTTTTAAATGAGGATGAAGGACATGGAAAAAGAGATGAAGACAATAGAGAGTTTGGGGCTTTGGGTTTTCAGAGATGAAGAAAGAAAGTAATGGAGAAGGCAAAACGACATTGTCCATTTAATGGGTTGGTTCAAAATTCCACCTCATTACCACCATCACGGTTTCCATATAGGGACCAAGTGGTGTCCGAAAATTGACATTGTGGGGTCCTGGGATGACACTTTCCATTTGTTAAGGACTAACTTGACCGATGCTAAAACTTCAGGGACCAAGTTAAGGGTTTACTTAATAATAAAAGATGGAGCTCCTCCTTCTTTGTTCTTCCTCTTGGTATACAATTCCTCTCCTCTTTCTTCTTTTACACTTTTTTTTTCTCAATCTTTTTCTTTCTTTTGCTCCTCATGTGGAAGACTAAGACATCAGAGAACTTAAGCTTCTTTGCGTGGTACTAATATGCAAGGGTGAAGGAGTTGACGTGCTACAAGATCGAGGTCGAAGAAAGAAGGATGATGGTGGTTGAGGTCAAAGTTGAAAGAAGCTCCTTCTTTTTCTTTTCTCTGATTCTTACTTGGATTATTCCTACAAAAGTTTAGGGTTTGAGCTTGATCCTAGTGATGAATCAGATCACCAGGAGGAAGAAATAGGGCCAACCCCCAAAGGTGGATCCTAGTAGCGCCGATTGCACTCCTTCGACAAATCCCTAATGGAGCAAATCTCTACGAAGTCTCAAACTGAGTATATGCTTTCTCTCACTCTTCCTCTTTTTTTCATTGGTCGCACTATTTTATTTTTTTAATTTGGGATTTTATTTAGAAATCTTATAAGATTGAAATTTTTCATTGGTAAAGCATATGGCAGTTGTGACAACAGAGTTGACGTGGTGGCCGAAAGTGATGACTGAGATTGCAAGGTTGAACTGTGGCGGTGCAAAGGGAAGAAATGTTGTTAGTTTTGTAATGATTTTTTTCTAAAAAAATTGCACTCTCTTTTGTACTCTTTTTTGAATTTTGATTGGTTAGTTACTCAAATTTGTCGCTTTAGTTTTGTTAACATATGTTGCTTTTTTTTCGCTCATGACAACAATAGTCCTCAAAATTGGGGGCAAGCAAGAGAAACTCTAGTGCCAAGTGTGGTTTCAGTTTGTTCTTAATTTTCTTGCCAATACTACCAATATTAATGACGTTGCAAACATACCCTATTTACTAAGGAATGGTAAAAGCAAAGATTATTAGCTTTAGTTCAAAAGAATGACCAGCTGATATCATGAATTATGATGGTTCAACTCTTTGTCAAGGTTGTTTTTGTGAGTTTGAGCTCATCAATAGTTTATTCCATGGAGTGTTCTAGAATCTTTAATAACTCTATACATGTTTACGGAGCATACTTGGTTAAGTATTTGAATGGCTATGAAACTGAAATAATTGGAAGGAGAGAATTTCATAAAGGATTGAAGAATGTGTAGTTGCGTGTAACGCTAAGACATCTTTCTTTCTTTTTTTTTTGTTTTCTTTTAAATTGAATGTCAAAGTTCCTTCCAATTACTCATTGTGTTTATTTTTTGTTTTGTGTTTATTTTTTGTTTTAGATGTTGAATGGTTTTGAATAAGACATTATTTCCAAATAAGACAAGGTATAAGACCAAAGTGTGATTGAGTTTTCCTTTTAGTTGTTTTTTAAACCATTTTTGTCTATTTTATGGTTAAATAACAATGAGTCAAGTTGCCTATAGACTCCTACCAATAGAGATATGAATTTTCAGAGTTGAAATCCCTCATAAAGCTAAGCCCTTCTATGCTTCTTTAGTTGAGAGGTTCAGATCACCTGTAGCTTAGATGCAATAAAGGGTATGAAAAGTATGTTTCAATTCTATTTCTACAGGATATGACTACGGCACAATTCTCGATCACTTTTGTTAAAAATCAAATAATTTCAATATCTCCTGCATATACCTTCGATATCTTCTTTGATTATGACTTAGTGGATGTGTAGGATTCTCTCAATTGTGCAGGTTTTCAGGGAATGTGGTACCACAGTTAGATATTGGTTGATTTTGGAATGTATATATATTTGAATGTATCAAATAGAAAACAGTTTCATAAATCTATTTGGATTGACTTAAGTTATTATCACATCTAGAGTAAAAAAATGAATTACATGAAGTAAAGGAATATTAGCGAGTAAACAAAACCTATAACCAAAATTTAGCTACGTAAAGAATTTGAAGGCAAGATATGGTTATGTACTTGGATTCTAGATCCATTATTACTAGGTTATTTTCTTGGTTGAAGGCTTTGTGTCTATCTTATGTTTTAATGTTAGATGTTTTAATAATTTGTATTTGATATTTTAAGTCTCTTTTCCTTACAAGCCTTAAGAGCTAGATTTGATGGACTTCTCATCTATTCTATTTTTGTTGAATTGAAGTCCAATACGAGCCAGATTTGATGTACTTCTCATCTATTCTATCTCATAGTCATTCTGGATCAAGCTGAAATTATTAAAATGAGGCAATGAGCCTTTTGTAAGCTATTATGTGCTTATGCTGTGTTTATTCTTTATATTCATTGCACTTTATTACAAAAAGTTCATTTTATTTTTAGATTTTTTTTGAAAAGGACATACTACTTAGGAAAATATGTGATAGATTTCTTTCCATAATAATGTGTTGATATTATGGAGAAAAAGATTGTGGATCTAATGTCCTCCTTGCAATAATGGTTAATGCTTACTTTAAAGTTGATATATGAGGATAGTCTCTGTCCTAGGAAGAATTACTTTCATCATATAATGTTCTTCATCATAGGAATGTATATCTGATGAGTAATTATGAAAAAAGAGTAATGTTCTCTAGTGTTGATTGGAAAATGCTACCTACAATGAGAATTGTGATGAGGTCCCCTATATTTAGACATGTGCATCATTGAGTATTAATGAATGCAAGGGATATTGATGAGCAAGGGAAATTGCAGTGAAGGATGAGTTTTTCAAAAGTGGTGATGTTTATGTTTGTAACCTCTGTTTGTACTCATGGCTCAGGTCAAAATTAATCAAGCATTGGATGGCATTGTTTGTGTTTTTTTAGCTTCTCATTATTATCATATTGTATTGATACTTTGGTTAACTTGAACAAAAAAACTTACTAAATAACTAAGTAGCTATTATAGAGTATGCAAGCAATTATGAATTAGACTTCAATTTCACAAGTCACATACTTATCATCCCCAAATGAGGTCTCTATTTACTTGATTAAAAACCACATTCTCACTTATTTGATTTTTGCTGCAAATCATACTTCATGCCAACCTTTGAAATCTTTTAGTATGAGTAACCAATGTGTTTTTTTTATTTATGCATACCAGTAAAAAGAGTCAAACATTCTAGAAATAGGGGAAGTAAGTAAATGGGTACCACGTGGGTAAATGAGTAAAAGAGCATTGTAGATTAATCAGCAATGCTTGCACTTGAAAAAAATATTGTATACACATGTCATTTTGAAGTATGTTATAGCACTTTAGTTTTGGAATTTGGATCACAAAATTGCCAAATAGGTTGAATAACTTTCTAAATACAAAAATTGGCAATATGACACCATAGAAGTACATTCCCAAAGCTTATTAAAAATCCTATTACCAGAGTGACACATAAAATGAGTTTATTAAAAATATTATCAGTACACAAACGAATAAGTTGCTTTTGGCTGTGTCTTACCAACTTAGTATATTTTATATATATTATTAATTTAATTAAAGGTGTATTTAGTTGCTAATATAATATATTATTTGTTAGTTGATAATATATTATTTCTAATTAAAATTGTAATTTTTTTAATAAATACTTAATATTTATTTATTATGATATATAATTAAAAGTGTAATTTGTGCCTCTTATTTAATTTCAAATTAATGTTATTTAAATTTTTAACATTAATTTTTAAGATACCGTGCATGGCGCGGGTCAAATACTAGTTAATGTGACATGAAAAGACATTGAACATAGTCCCCACTAATAAAATATTAATGTGATATGAAAAGACCTTGGACACTATCCCTACTAATAAAGTATTAATGTGATATGAAATGTTAAATATGTTGGTCTTAAACCCCGCTAATTTGGAAATAATCCCTAATAGAAAAAGGTGATATCCACTATTCTAACACCATGTTTATTCCCACGTATTTATCAATGATGATAGACTTTTGATATGAGCTTGTTACCTCACTAATTGGTTAAGCTAGGTATATAAAGAAAGAAATATATTAAGAAAGAGATTATAAAGAAAGATGCATATAAAGAAAAAGAAAGAAAATGAAAAGATTAAACTAAATACTTTATGTAAATGAATGTAATTTTATATATATATATATATATATATATATATATATATATATATGTGTGTGTGTGTGTGTGTGTGTTCATTTATATTATCATTTATACATAAAGTATAGTATTGCATCCATGCCAAGAAAGATCATGTTAGAAGATACGTCTACCTTGGACAAAGATTTTTGAAACTTATTAATTGGATTTTGATGTATGTTTATGTCTTTTTCAAAATAAATTGAGGTGGCTGGAGATTATTTAGATGACACCTTCTAATGTGTATTTTCTGAAACTTTTAAATTCTCACCCAATTTTAGTTCAGTGTCATTTAAAGATGAGAAGCAAGTAATTAAGGATCCTTTGGAGGAGCATATTCAAGGAAAGTAGATAGGATTTTATTTTAGATTATGAGAGCAATTAGGATTTTATTTCAATTCATGAGACTTATTTACATGAGTTATAAATCCATTAGAAGTTTAATTATTTCGTTGATTAAAGGACCTCTATTAGCCGAAAAATATTTATTATTCTTGTTACTTATTTAGTATCTACGACATACTATTTGAATTTATCTACGTATTTATGGTATATATATTATCAGATATTGGATGATTCATATGCATTTATGAATGTGTTTGTTAGCTTCTCCAAAATAAAAATTGTACACGATTTATCTACACGCCCTTCTAGTTTGATTTTTAAAGTTATAGAATTATTACCACTATTTTCCTTATATCTTATTTTGTTAGAAAAAAAATTATGAGGCCACAATGCAAGGTTATCAAACTCTCAAGTTTACGAATTATGTCTCTTAATCGAGTTTACGAGTTGAGTTTTATGAGTTTACGAGTTGAAGAGTTTACCTAAGCTCCACGACTTTAGGTAGGTAACTCTAACCAAAACACTAAAGGTTAACTTTAACATGACTCAAGCATTAAGGGGTTAAAATTTAGGGTGTTACACCATTGATCAAAGGTTGATAGCAAAGTATAGTCTCAGTGTGGATACAAGAGTCCTCGTGTTATTGAAGAATGAATCAAATTTTTGAGACAAGAAGTACGCTTTAAGAGGTATTTATCCCATACTTATATTATTTGAATAAATTTTAGACTTAAAATTGATCGTCTTGGATTACTTTTATGCTTCCACTATGTGTTATGAACATGGGTAATCCTACAATGGGGATAGGGATTGAGATAAGTTTAGTCCCCAAGAGATTAAGATTGAGATTGAGATTCCCATCCCATGGAGATTGCCAATTCCCCATCTATATGAATATATATTAAGAAAACCTTAGCACACCTTCCTTTATTAGTTATCTTTATTGGGTTTGCATTATGTATGAATATTTTTTATTTGGATTACATTGTATTAATAGTATTTTTTATTTTGAATATTTATGTTTAGTATTTCAAAGTATTTTTGTGATTTTTCTCCATTTTGGATTTTTTAAAATCTTTTAATAAACCCGTGGATACCCGTGGGGATTCAAATCACTACAAGTAATGGGATCTGGGGCAAAATTCTAAATGGAGATAGGGGTAGGGCATGTCGCCATCCCTCCCCCCCTCCCCGATGGCTACCCATTGTTGTCATCCTTAATAATGTTAAAGTCTAAAAAAATTAGGGTCATTTTTTTCTCTTATGAGATTGGGTTAAACAATTTATGAAAATATGAGTTTGATTGGGAAATAAAAAATTTGAAATCTTTATATATCTCTCCAATGGCAATTTTAGTTGGTAAGAACTCCCAATGGCGAGTTTAGCTGATTGATTTTATTTTTGTTAATTCGAACTTGCCATTGGTGAATCGAAGGATAAAAATGTTCAATGCTCGCGTGCCTGATATCCAGAACACAAGACCAAAATTGACTAGTAAAGAAATCACCAACGACGAGTTCTTATAAAAATAAAAAATTTACTAAAGCTAATGACATTTGCACGATGCAACACATTAGGTTACAATGGTAGTTTTGCATGTTTTGGGTGGGAGATTAATTGGATACCAATATAAAAAAAATGTACATTATTAGTGTATCAAACTCTTACCAAATATGGCTAGCCTAACAGTGGACATTTTTAACAACTAGCTTAAAAGTGGACATTTTAAACATACTAAATATGGCTAACTATTGGCTGTATTTATTAGTATTTCAACCAATTTCTAGCTGTATGTTGTGTATACTAGTTGCACATAATAAGGCACAATCCATGATTTTTGGCTAGTTGATGATTTTCGGTGAGTTGTTAGTCATATTCCTATTGTACGTCTCAAATTCCGCGTTTGAGTATAAATGACTAAAATGCCCCTAAGATCATTTTTACCCGAATTCAGCGACAGCCGCCGGCAGTTCTCGAATAGGTCAACTCAATGTTTGAAGGGGGTTATAACTGTTATGTTGATATTGAGGTGAAATCTCGTTTCTTAACTTTCGGCTCAAAATGACTAAAATACCCCTGCTGTGTCTACATGGGTAAAAGGTGCCGTTTGAGCCCGGAATTTTTCCAGGAAGTTTAGAATGATGTTTTTAAGTAATGTTTGATGTTTAGTTGGGCGGAAGGTCCCGGCAGCCTTAGTGCAAAATTACCATTTTGCCCCTAGAACAGTGTACAATGAGCCTAATGACGCAATTAAGCAAACCTAAGCAATATTAGGCTTTAATCGAAGATTAATTTATTTCGATAATTAATCTAGAGTCAAAATGATTTATTAAGGTTAATTAGAACCTAAGATTGCTTGGTTAAACTCTAATTGCATTCTTAATTCAAGATTCCTAGTCATAGAATCTTGAATAGTATTTTTTCTCTCCACTTCCTTAATTTAAGGAAACTTGTCTATGACTCAATTAGACTTAATGAGAGTTTTAATTCTCTAATCTAGTATGACCACTCCCTAAAGCAAGTCTTGACAACCTTAATTAACCAATTATCTTACCTAAACACCTTCTTACAAACCCCTAACCAAAACCTTAATCAAAGAAACACCTAAACACATAACTAACCCACAATTAGATGAACTAATTTTCTCTCTTCTTGGCCTTAAGTTGCCGGCCACTCCACCCCCTTCATAGCCCATCATGTGTTGTTTCAATTACACTCAAGAGTCATACTTCAAGTCATGCTTTGCCTACCTCACCATGCCTTCAACCATACTTACAACCATACCTTTGTAAGAGATATTTCTTCTCTCCTTCCTTCCTCAAAGTGGCCGTTCCTCCTCCTCCCTTGGAAGCCTCATTGTTGAAAATTTCTATAAATACCAAGCCTTGATGAACCTTGTCACACTTTGGTTCATTTGTTAAGTTTACACTTCTTGCAAAATTCTCTCATTTCCTCTCAAAATCCCTCACTTTGGCTGAGTTCTTCCTCAAGACTTCAAGAGGATTTCCTTCTCATTTCATCAAGAAAACAAAGCTTCCTTACATCTCTCTTCAAGACTTCTTTAGGTACGGGTTTTGTTTTAATGTTTTTGCTTGTGTTCTTAAGAAAAGTTCTAGCTTTCTCTTGGTTTCAAACTCTTTTCCTCTTCTTTTTCTTTTCGGCCAAGAGGCCCTTTTATAAAGAGAACATGAGCTTGATGATGAGGTTTCAAGATTATGACTTGTTGTTGTCATGTGAGAAACCTCTAAAGCTTGAAACAACTTGGTCTTGGACCATACATGCTTGTGTTTCTTTCTTTTCCTTGCTTATAATTTTCGTTTCCTTTTCCTTTTCCTTTGAAGGATTTTGGTTTCTTTTGCCTTGGTTGGAACAAAGTTGCTAAAAATTGTAAAGTAGAGCACAAAAGTTTTGTTAAGAAAAATTAATCCTAAGATTTCAAAAAGCTCTAAGCTTACCCTTGCCAACCTTAAAGTTGGTCGGCCATTCTAAGAGTTTACTCTAGATTGAAGCCCATGAGCAATAAAATAAAGAATATGAGTAGTTCTATTTATGTTTGTTTTGTTAAAGTGTTGGTGTTTTTGGTTTTAATCCATTTTCTTGAGCTTGATGATGAAGTTCAAACCAAAGACTTCTTTGAAGACTTGGTGTTAAGAACTCTAAAGCTCATCTTCCATTGTTAAGATACATGTTGGGTTAAGGCCATTGATGTTCCTCTAAAGTCTTGTAAGAGCTCTAGTTAAGATAAAACAAGTTGCATTCATGTTTAAGTTTATGTCTTGCATCTCATGTTTATCTTGATGCCATCACTAATCTCATAAGAATAAATGAATGAACTTGCATTATCATATTTAAATTCCCAAGCTTGCATTTCATGTTTATATTTCAAGTCATCACTTAATCCTTAAAGATAATAATGAGGTTGCATCTCATATTTATTTTATGCTCTCACTTTACTTTGTAATGAAGAGTAAAATGAAGTGCATAGCATGTTTAAGATTATGTTATCACCTAAATACTCTAGAGCTCAAAGACTTGCCCTAAGTATCTTCAAAGGGAACTTTAATAAAAAAGAAACGGATGTGTTTTAGTATGATACAATGATGGTTTGATTTTGTAAAATGTAAGGATGATTTCAGGAAAATGTTAGAAAACTGTTTTATGAGGTCTCAAGGTGGTTAAATAGTTTGAAATGTGTCAAAAATCATGTTTTCTCAAATTTCCGAGGTTCTGGTAATCGATTACCATCTTATGTAATCGATTACCAGAGGTTTTTCGAAGGACTTTTGGTTTTGGTAACGATTACCATACAATGTGTAATCGATTACCAAGGCTATTCTTCATGCCCAGATCGGTCCTTAAAGCCCTGTAATCGATTACCTATTTGTGTAATCGATTACTTCGATGTTCTTCATTTTCTGGAAGAGTTAACCCTAAGTAATCGATTACCATTATAAGTAATCGATTACCCGTTTTTGAACCCAGAATAAATTTAGTCCCTGGTAATCGATTATCAGGACATGTAATCGAATAATCGATTACCAAAACGCCCTTTTTGCTCATGAAATTATTCCAAGAGAAAGACTAGTAACTTGTGTGTGCTTATAACATGATTTGATGCGATTGTGCGTGATGTATACTTTTGATTTTCTATCTTGTCGGCCACTATGAATTCTATTTCGAGGAGTTAGAATGCGTAAGATTATGTTTGAGTAAAGTGAGGAATGATTTGACAGTTTGAAGGACTAAGTAAATAGAAAGGTTTGAGAACTAAAATCTTAACGCACTTAGACATGAGAATAATAACTTTTGTTCCAGCATAATTGAGCTTAAGGAAGATGACCCATAATTAATGTTTATGCCTAGAAGTTGAACCTAGGATCTTAGGCAAAAGAGAACTTAGAAAAGAGCCTAAAGTGTAGATCCTAGAATCCCCCATAGTCGAGTAATGATCATGATGTTTAATTCTATACAATGCAGATTGGATGAGTTAGCAAACATAAACGTTAGGAAGAATTATAGGTAATAATCGGATCCATAATAAAGGTTAGAATAATCGAAACACAAGTTTAAGACCCGTAAGGGCCAAAGCATAAGACACCATGAGATAGGAGGTGTGATGTGAGCATGAGACCAAGAGAGTATATCCTTAATGATGTGAATATGTTAACATTTTGAGCATGAAACTTTATGTGTATAATTGGCATGTTGATGTGGTGAATGTGTTATGCCATGACTTAAGATGCATGAGGTTTCGAACTATGAACGAGCTAGAAGAATATGCACATGTGAACTAGAAAGTTATTGATTGAGAAAGTTCCATAAGAATGATGCATGTGATTGAGATTATGTGGCATGACTCAAATTTGAGGAAATTCGATAGCGTTATGCCCCCAAATTTCCGTCAAATTTGAGGGACTTAAGAAAGTTTTGAAAATAAGATGTTTAATGTGACACACCGAGACGTACTTCTCATACTCCGAGGAGAAGACAAAACCATGAGGGCATAGACATTAGCCTCCAAAGCAGAAAAGTCGCTAGTCTTAACCAATCGATGCGTTTCGAAGAAGGAAAAAGTCCCATGATGGGTGATCCTTAGGCCCCCTACCCGTACTCTAGGAGTCAGGATTATTATGATGATTATGATTATGATTATGATTCGCTTATCAAGAGGATAAGTAAGAACTAGTGACGACTAGTTAAGGTATGAGCTCATAGCCTAGTATTAGGGGTGCGGTTACTATTATGTTTAGTGTCACAAGTATGAAAAGAGGAAGATGTTCAAGAGAAGTTACATGCCACTTACATGTTGTTTGATTATTGTTTGGTTTGCCTAAAGTATTGTCATGCATCCATGAATTATTACGTTGCATACATGCATTTAGATTCATTATTAAAGACATGGACCTTGGATAACTATCTTTTATGAAAATCTCATAATAAACCTATGCATGCTTAACCTTTTTATAATAAACCCAAGGTTCCTGGGACGTAAACGATGACACTATGATAGAGGTTTTCCCTATGAGATTCTTTAGCAAGATTCTCACCCCTCTCTCTCTTTCTTTCCATTACGTCTTCAGACATTGATGGCGTCGTTCGTGATCTTCATTGACCCGCCCAGTGGGAGGTGCACTATGACCCCGAGCATCAGTCTTACCACTTCCAGGGTCATTGTGAGGTGCGCATTTTTGTGTACATGGGACGCCCGTTTGCTTTCCCCGTCTCCAGCTATCACTTCGATCCGACTTCACCTTTTGGCGATGACCTCCTTTGAGGACGCGACCCCGAGACGAGTAGACTCTCGTGCCCGTCCTTCCTCATCAGCGCACGCGGATACCTGAGTATGTTCCCCGTTCTCGTCAAAGGCCGATCCTTCGAGGGCTCTTCCCTTCGTTTCCTATGGATCTCTGGAGGTAGCGAGGACACTGCCACCGAGCCGAGGCATGCGAGGCGTGTTCGACAGCGAGAGCGACCACGTCGAGGAGGCCACGCCGTCCCTCGATTCCCATGCCTAGATCTCGCTTCGTTGGACTACATCGAGGAGCTCCGTCAGCCGTGGGCTACATCTCCCCATCCGAGGGTTAGCGTCATCAATAGGCATGGAGGGTGAGGGTAGTGATAGTTGGAGTTTTATCTTTTGGGGATTTACCATGTACTTGCTTTTATTTTCCTTTCCGTTTATGTATTTCAGTTCTAAGACCAAGCTCTGCCCGCTAGTATGGGTATGACTCTAAATTATCTTTTCAGTTATGTACTATACTAATTATGATCAATGTTATGATGGATGTTTATGATGAGATGTTCCTCATTGCTTTTTGTCTCGTGTTATGCGTTTGCCTTACCTTGCATGATTTAGTTGTTCTTCCGCTTTACGTTTTCATTTATGTTGTACGCGAAGGCTCACACTTTGTTTTACATATTCCATTTCAAAAAAAAAAATTTATCTGTATTTTCCGCTAAGTTATTTTACAAATGATGTTCAAAGGGAAGTAATAACTAATAGTTAATCTTGATACGTCCTAGGCGTGTTAGGGTTAAATATTAGGGTGTTACACCTATTATTAAAAATTTGGTGTATATAGGTAAATAATATTCAATTTGTGGCCTGAAATAATCATTTTTTATTTTTTAATTTATTTATTTATTGTAGAAATGCCAAGCTTAAATTATGAAAAAGTCAACTAAAATAAAAAGATAGATGATTTAAATATTCTAAACATGGCTTAATATGCTAATAGAGATTTAGACTCTTATTAGGAACATTAGATGCCAAAGTCGCATTAAAATATAATAAATGCACGATTAACTACTTTTGGCATAGATTTCCTAAAAGTGTTTTTTTACCTAAAAAACTAGTTCATGACACAATTAATTGCTTAATTAATTTATAGTTCCAGAAAAATTCAAACACATACATTACTATCTCATGCATAGGATTTTCAGGTTTTAATCATGCATTTCATAACCACACACACAAATTTAATCAAGGGGTAAACCATAATGCTTAATAATGAAATTATATGTCATGCATGTATGGAAAACTCAACATTTCTCTCTTTTTTAGCACCACCTAGTTGTGGCCTTCATAATCATTTTTTGGGGAAGTAGAGGTTGATTTAACTAAGCCTAATGACAACAATGAGAATCCTTCATAGAAGTTATTATATAACCACTTGTCTTGATCAACAAAAGTAGGCTTATTAGCCGCTCTAGTAATGATCTCTAATGGCATAAAAACTAACTAGTTAACCTAACTAAATCCTAACTATCCATTACCCTAACTAAATAGACAAACTACACTAACTAAATGGACAAAAAAAATTACCCAATAAACCATTAAAGTCCTATGGTTTTGTGGCCCTATAAATAGGGGTCACTTGAGTTTAATTTACTTTTTACAAACACTTACTCTCAACAAAATCTCTAAGTCTCTTCTTCTCCTCTCCTCTACCACTTCCTCTTCCTCCTCCTCTTTCAACAATATAATAACCTCTTTTCCAAATCTTTTATTCCCAACCAAAATCCTTCAACAACCGTGCAAGAGTTGCACCCTTCACCTCTTGTAAAATATAACAAACACATTAAGTCTCCAAGCTAGTGAAAGAAGAACAATCTCTTTCTATCACAACCCAATCTAGACCATGACCACACATAAGGAGCATGTTCCCTAGCTAGCCTTAAGAACCCAAATTTCTCAGGAAAAACAATTGGAGTTCCCCTATTTTTTGGGCATTTCTCAAACACAAAACTTGCAAAAAAAAAAACATTCCCACAATATCCAAACATCATAACACAACCAGATACTATATATATATATATATATATATATATAGCCTCAAATAAAAGTTTTCTCATCAAATACATCCTTCTAAATTCAAAGCATAACCTAACATAAACCTTGTCAATCCATGATGTTTAAATTCTGGAAATAAAAAGAACTACGATATCCTATCAAAGTACATATGCTGGAAACATAACATAATACATAACCATCACATCTAAATATCTATCAAAACAAGTTTTAAAACATAAATTCATCCCTGATTTTGCCTGACAAAAAGAAGCAACATCTATCATTTAAGAATAAGGGACTTTTACCTTAATATGGCCTACAAATCAAAGTGGGTTTACCAAAATAAGATTTGAAATCCACTATACTTGGAGGGAAATTGGAACTAGAACCAACACCTGAATAAGAAAAAAGGGAAGGTAACATAGTGAGTTTCATAACTCAATGAGTGGATAAAGCACTCATAGCCCACATGAGACAA
The DNA here is from genome assembly GCA_030441495.1 of Dalbergia oliveri. NCBI lineage: Eukaryota > Viridiplantae > Streptophyta > Magnoliopsida > Fabales > Fabaceae > Dalbergia > Dalbergia oliveri. The sequence continues at coordinate 15,524,465 of JAMLFY010000001.1, forward strand.
TAGAAATATCAAACAAACAACACTAGAAAGATGTATAAATAACATAGTAATAAAATATTCATAATCAAAATAGATAAATATGGGAAAATGGCCTAGAGGAAATTCCACTAAGATAACACACTCAGCAGTCATTCCTTTGTGTGATTTCACCTTTTGTTAAGAACTACAAACATGTGGCCTACATGCTTCCATTATGTACTATTTAGAGATATCAAATTGGGCCTGGGTAGCCAGGTTAGTTCGCCAAAACCGTCATTTTTAATAGGGTGGGCTGACTTTTGAGCCTATCGAAATTTCAGCTTCAACCTGCCCGCTTAACCCGAGGTTTAGGCAAGTTTGGATAGGCCTAGCCCATGGGCTAAGCCTTTTTTTTTAATTCGAAATTTATTGGTTATTAAATACTATTATATCAATCCTTATTATCCAAACCTAATGAACATGTGAAAAACAAAGCCCATATATTGAACTATTAAAGAAGACCATCAGACAAGTCCAAAACAAAATTTAGAAGCTGTGTAACCAAAAAAGACTTTTTTTTGGGAGGGAAACCAAAAAAAAAAAAGGAGAAATTGAGAAAAACATGTTACTCCTTACTTACTATAGTATCATTGTATCAATAACACAACACTTCACTATATCGCTATAACACAACACTTTCCACTTTAAAAAGTTTTTTTAAAAACATCAAACCATCACAAAACCTTTTTTTTTTGAAATTTTAAAAATTTTTGGCTGTTTGGCCTGCCACTCGCCAGCTCCCCAATGGATCGAGTTACCTTTTTTAGCCCATTTTATTTTGGTAGGATAGCCCACCCTACTCTATTTTTTATGAGCCTAACCGGTTTAGCTAACCTTTTTTTACATTTCTAGTACTTTCTCATATGATCATGTAACACTCTCATTAGTCAAGGTGCACCCTGGCTAAAACCACCTACCCTATCTAGGCATTCCCAAAATAATTTGTAAAAGATATAGTCATGTATAATTTCTATTACTTTTCTAGCATTTCCATCAAGATATTAAGTGTAAGAATTTCTATAAATTTATTCTAGTTCCAATAATACTTTAATCCATCAACACACTTGAGCTCAGTCATAAACCAACTTCAAGTTCTAAAATTCACATATCCATCATATTTAGAATATTCCCTTTGAAATATTGTGTAAAACATTTTTATTTGTCTCATGTGGTCCTTAAAACATGTTTATTTTCAATTAACAGTAATAAATAAATTTTCTTAGATACCTAAATCGTACAAATTTGTAAACAAGGAACAATAGACATTTTATAATATTCATGAGCAATTTATAATAGTGGAAAATAATTATAGATATTAAATCTATTCACAACAATGGTTTCCAAGGAATAGAAGAGTACTCCTCAAGCTAACAAAATCTCCAATTATCGTCTATTTGCTCTACAACTCCAAGATCAAGACAATAAAATCATGTGTGAGCTAACTTTGCCACCAACTAATATATATTAGATCTACATTTCAAAACCCTCAATTTTTCATACCTTAGGATTGCCAAACCCCAAATCCTCCATAACAATACATAGGAAGCTCAATAGGATTAAAAAAGAGTTACTTATGCTTACCCATACTGCCAATAGGAAACAAAGAGGGAAGTAATGCCTCAAAACTCATAGTTGCAGCGACTTCTCTTTAAAGAGAGAAAATCACACTATAGAGGAGAGAGGAGGAATAAGGTCATGGTTGTTTTCACCTAGGTGTGGCGGAGACGTCGGCAACAACTATGAATTGGTTGGGCCGACGGAGTGGCTCGCAAGAGTGAAGAAGAAAGAACGTGAAAGGAAGAAGGAAGAAAAAGAAATAAGAAAGGAGACATAAGAGGGGGTACATGTTCTAGAAGGAAAAGGAGGGGGGAGAGAAAAATAAAAGAAGAAAGAGATAGAGAAAGAAAGAGAAAGGAAAGAGAAATGAGAAAAATGTAAACACCATATTTTGTCAGGTCGTTTTTGTATATAAAAAATAAAGAGAAAAATACCCAAAAAATAAAATATCTTTCTTTTCATTAGCACATTTTATTTATTTATTTTTCTTTTTCAATTTGTTTTTTTTAAATTAGCATCATATCTTTTCAAATTAGTTAGCATCTATTCTAATTAGCATTTGATCGTTTTTCAATCAAATCTTTTTTCTTGCCAATAGATTTTTTTCATCTAATCAAATCAGTTTCAAAATTAGCATCAATCAAAATCTTTTTAATTAAAGTGAATACCCCATTTGGTTCCTCAAGATTTTTACGTTGACTATTTCATTATTCAAGAAAATAAATTAATTCGTGTCCCTCAAAATTGAAAATGATGGACACTTTAGTCCCTTTGTTAGTTCTTCATTAGTGGACTTACACGCTTACAATACAATGATAACGTGTCATTAAAACGTTAAGACAGTTAAATAAAACTATTTCTAATATATTACACTCATTTTGGTATCTAAAATTGCATAAAATGGGTCACTTTGTAACTTATAATAAAGATTTAAATGACCCATTTTTTGAATTTCAACTACTAAAATGAGTCATTTTAAACATTATTCCACTTCAAATGACATATACATCACTTAATATCATATTAGTAGGTCAATGTGCAATTATATTAGTGTTTGAAGAATTAAATACATACAGAAAGGACTAATATGTCATATTATTAAAATCTTAAGGGACCCGCAATTAATTTCAGTTTTTGAGGGACTAAATAGTCTTGTAAAATTTTCTTGAAGGACTACATGAGTTATTTACTTTTTTAATTAATATCTCATTCATTATTACATTTTCATATCTCATTTTGCATAAATAGGTATTATTCTTTGTAATGGGAGATTACAATCATAGACATACATCAAACTTTTCTTCTTCACCAAATAGGCACACAAGGATTAGGAAAAAAGACCAAGGAACAACACCATTAGACCTGGTACACATCACACCCATTTGAGCCATGAACCCCATCGTGAACAAACCAACCTCTATGCATCCATCTTCATCATCAATTACAAACCATAATTCTTCAACCCCCATCACCATCATCACCACATAAACTACCCCTCTCCATCGTAAATCAAAGAACCTCCATCCTCTCACCATTGCCAAACCACCACAATCTCCTTCAACCTCTACCCTCACCACCACAATCACACAGGCTTCATCCTTCCACCATTATCCGCACCCACCTTTTGTATCGAACTATCACGACCCATCATAACCTATAACTTTAGGCACCATAATTGTAATCGAACCAAACCAAGGCCTTAGGCCAAGATCATCGAGAAGGAAAGGGAGTAGTAATCGGGTTTCCACCGCACGAGAAGCTGGAAATGCCCAACATCAATTCCCTTCTTCGCCACGAAGTCCAGTGATCTCCACCGCAAGCAACTGCCTGAGCCCAGCTTGCCATCCCTTCGCCCCTACGTGAATCCCAGAACCACCCTTTCAAGTCGCCGTGAAGCCGCCCCTACCATCTACGCTTTCCTAGCCGCTACCCTTCACATCCCTGTTCTTATTTGCTATCCTTTTACGTTGATTTGGTAAAAATCAGGTTTGTTCTTCTTTTTGTTTTAGTCTTATTTTATTCCCTTTATTTCTTTTTTTTCTTTCTTGGTCAGTCCGTCTTTTTTTTTCTTAGTTTTGTTTAGTCACTTGTTTGGCTTTTAGGAATTAGGATATTTGGGCTAAGCGTCTTTTTCAAGTCTTGGACTATGTTTTTTTTTAAAAAAGTATTGCATTTTAATTTTTAGGTCCTTTATCTTTTTTTAAAAAATAAAAATAAATTTTTATCCGTGAAAGCGCTATTCTCAATGGTAGAGAGGTGGATGCCTCCTTCATATATTGTTAAATTGTAAGAGTTTACTGAGTAGCCTAGTGCTGCCTTAAATCCTATACACAAGTGGATTTCCTTTTTTTTAAATAATTGATTCATAAAAATTCTTTTCACAATTAAAATCAATCAACACATCTTTTTTTTTCTTTTAATTAAAATTTATCAACATAGAATCATTTTCTACAAGAACGACGTGGCTTTGAGTTCCTCATTGCACCAAAGGATACGTCCGTAGCAAACAACTATCAAGCCAAAATTAAATTTTCATTAAATCTTGTTCTCTTTTAATTTTTTTTCCTTTATTTTATTTTATTTTATTTTATTTCTGTACATAATTTAGATTACTTTGGGAAAAATAAATATTTTAAAGTTATAAACAAATTTGCATAATGAGCTCTAGGGTAACCGTGTTTATATGGATGTATTAGGGGTGTAGTGGGATTAAGTTTCAACCTTTCCTAATCATAACTCAGACTCAAATCTCTTTAAAAGATTAGTTTTGATCAAATCAAAGGTTTTCCAATTTTAGCTAGAATTAAAATTGGTGCCGACTCCATTTTTTTTTAAAATTGGTTGTCATTCTCGTCGCGATGCCCTCAGGACGTTGTGACAGTTGGCGACTCCACTGGGAGATTAGAGAGTCAAAATTAGAGTAAATTATGTAAATATTTATAACTTATAATATTTATTTTTTCCCTGATTTTTTTTCTTTCCTTGTACATAAGTGTCTTCTCCTTATTTATTTGTACATAATTGTCAACTTTATTTGTAATTATTTGTCACTCAAACTTTAGGATAGATGACATTATTTTGTACTTGTATTGTTTAGAATTTTGTCTCCAGAAAAACTATGCTCCTCACACACAGTGCACAATCACTATCTCACACACATTTTTGACTCTATACCGAGCTTGTGTAGCCTAAGAATTAGGTGGGGTCCCAACAATGTCACGAGGGCTTCATGCCCACTTGGCATTTGGCGGGACACCACCTAGATTGTTACTAGTATCATGGATCGGTCATATTGAGAGGGTTCATCCCTACTTGTGATCATTTTATGAATTGGGTCTCTATCCTATGGGTAAGGGCAATTGGGATCATGGCCTTTAGAAGTCTAGACCCATCTCAAAATACTAATAGAGTGAACATAGTGGCCAAACATCCGTCCTTTAGGTCTCACCCTTTTAGGACACAAAGAAGCATCTATTTCCCTGATATCTCACTCATTCATTCTAAATATCTCTAACATACATGTATACATTTTCCCATTTTTTTAAAAAAAAAACTTTCTTGTAAACATGTCATACATTATGCAACCATTGCAAAAAATAAAAAATAAAAATCTCATTTCACATACATTTTATCTCATGCATACATAGGCATGCATTCCTTTCTCACATTATTCATGCACAACATGCATAGCTCACCTTACCATTCATCTATGCATACATTCTCATCACATTAACACCATCTAAAAGAAAAAAAAAAAAATCATTTGACATTCATTTTCATGCATTCATAAAAAAAAAATGATTCATACATCTTATTTTACGCATAGTCCACATAAAAGAAAAAGCATTTGGCATATTCATTTTCTTTACGCATATCCACTTCCACAAAAATATTTGACATGCATTCATGGACAGTCTCACATTCATAAAAAAAAAAAAACTGGCATTCATTCATACACACATCTTCATTAGTCCATGTCAAAAAAGAGGTAAGTCATCATTTAGCACATTCGTGCATTTTTCCATACATGTAGTTCATCTAGCATGCATACATCTTGGCACATTAGCATAACCTCAATAGGAGGATCCATTTTCCTTTCATTCTTAACTCTCTTGGTTAATTTGTTTTTGCCGGTTTGACTTCCAACGTTACTCCCCTAAAGAAACTTCATCTGATTCCAAGTAGCTTTGTTTGAAGAGCCTTAAAGAAGCCATGGCAAGAGAAAAGGATTTTGGCAAAGAGGTTGACAATTTGAAGGCTATGATGCATGAACAAGTAAAGGAGTCAAAGAAGCTATTCGCCATGTGCCAACCCAAGGACACTGGAACCAACAACTTCAACCATGAAGAACCAGGATATGCTTCAATAGGAATGATAACAATGCAAGCCCCTATGACAAGTCCAGGAAAGAAGTAGTGATGAAACTTAAACAAGAACTGAAGAGAGCCTGCAAGAACAGTTTCAAATGCTACGAGGGCCTAACCCCTATAGCCCAATGAGTATCAGTGATCTATGTCTAGCTCCTAGTGTTGCCATTCCTAAGGATTTCAAAATGCCCGAGTTCATCAAATTCGATGGAAGTGCCAATCCTATCATGCACCTTCAAGATGTACCTGCACCAAGATAGGAATGTGGTCAAAAGTTGAGAACTTCTTAATAAGCTTTTGCAAAGGTTTGGATGAGGCTGCATAGGAATGGTATATACAAATAGACCTAGCACAGACAGGTGTTGGGAAGACCTGGCTCAAGCTTTCACAAACTAATACAAGTTTAACCTTGAATGCTACACCGAACAGAGATTAATTGAAAGGGATGAGGAAGAAGGAGAATGAGTCTTTCAAAGAATATGTCCAAAGGTGGAGGGCCATGGCTAGAAGGGTTGTTCCGTGTGTTGGAACAAGAAATATGCTCTTACTTCATTCATATGTTGGAAGGTCCCTTTTCAAAACATGCTTGGGACCCATGTGAAAGAGTTCATAGATTTGGTTAAAATAGGAGAAAGGATTGAGACAAATATCCAAGAAGAGAAGGTAGAGTAAGCAACGGGGGAAGCAAGTGATTCCCAATCCAAGAAGAATTCCCATTTCAAGAAGAAGGAGAATATCGTTAACTACATCCATCCTCAATCCTAACAACCCACCTTCCAACCAAACCACTACCTATTCTACCAATACCCGCACCACCCATCTTCCACACCTTATCCATTCCCTACACGCTACCCACCTCGGCCATATCAAGTCAATCACATCTCTTCCCTCTACCATATGCACCTTTCAAACCTAGACCTCACCAGATCATGCCTCCAAATCACAAAAGTACCCCTTTGAATACCATTAGCCCAATACCGCTAAGAAACAATTGTCCCTTGCCCAATTTCAGAGTAAGCAACTCTAAGCGTTAAGAGTTTATGTGATGCAAATCTATTAGCTTCACACCCTACGGTGTTGCAACGCCACCATATCCTTATTGGTTTAATCCAAATCGTGTGTGAATATCACTCAACACTCTCAGGCACTCAATTGATGATTGCAATGGTTTCAAAGATGCTGTGTGGATCTAATTGATGTCAAAGCCATCGAAGTACAAGATGCTAGAAGAATACTTTGTTGAAAACGATAGTGCTTGAATGTGTTGTTGTTGAACCTATTGTTGCATCTTTACTAGACTAGTTTGCTTTTGTCCTGAGACTTGCTTATGATTATGTATGGTTTTTGTTATATCATTTGTTTGCTTTCTTATCACTGTTATTCTTTCACTTCATTCTTTCTTTAATCATCTCCTTTCTCTAAGATTAAGGCAGAAAATAATAATGAAAACTCATTAATTGATTGTTGTGTTACAATGAGCTTGAATAACCATGGTCATGATGAAGATCCTAAAATATGCAAATAATTTGTTCAAGTGTTGACAAATGACAAATCAAAAATCAAAATGTCATCATCACCTAAGGGAATCATGCAATTTGTTGTTATAATGGCAAGAGCATTTGCCCTTGAATGTTTTGGTTGAATGACTCAGCTTTGAAGTGCATCACATCGCACCAAGCAGATAATCCAAGCAAATATGCAACATCCTACAAAAGAAGAAGTAGTGCAGGACACTCTGTCAAAGCCCACATTTTGGAAAAATCAAGAAAGGAAAAAGGCTTGCTGGATTGGTAATCAAAAATAGTCTAGGCAAGAGTTAAGAGCAAAGAGAGAGAGAGAGAGGGGAAAAGGAGAGAGATAAAAAGGAGCTTGCTAGATTGAAATCCTAATACGACAATCTAGGCAAAAGTTAGAGCAAGAAATACATATTAGGTTGAAAACCCAAAGGGCGACATGGGAAAATGCATCAAAAGATAGCTTACAAGAAAGGACTTTTGATGAAAGCCCAAATTGGGGCAATTTGATTTAGTGACAAAGGATCAATGAAGAGGCATTTAACAAAAGATGAAACGTCAACTTTCATATCCAGACTATTTTGTCGCATAGCGAAGCATTATAGTCTTGGTCATGGCTTCAAGCTCAATGTAACTAAATAATCAATTAAATGGGTTAATTCAATTAAATCTGCACTTCTTCTAATCTTTCATACCTCACCCTCACCTCTTTCGTCCATTTTCATCCTTTTCTTGAATTACGCATAATCATGAGATCGTACAAGGTCAATGGGCATTAGCTAACAGAGTTCAAAAGAAGTTCACTAAATCAAAAGCTTTAAAAAAAGAGAAAAGAAAAGCCCGCTAGATCGAAAACAGAAATGGCAGTCTAGGCGAAAGTTAGGGCAAGCAAAAAAAAAAAGGCTCGCTGAGATCGAAAACCAAAAATGGTGATCTAGGCAAAAATTAGAGCAAAATCAAGATAGGTTTTACACAGTGCAAGGGCAGTGGTTGAAAATAAGAATCCAAGAACAGGAAGAAGAAAGATAAAATGGACTATCCAAAAGAGAAGTCAATGACAGTGGCTCTTTGAACAAAATGGCTTATTTGGAAGTAGACTAAGGCTTTTAAAGGAAAACAATGTTTGGAAGTTGCAACTGGGCAAAATTTTTTCTCTTTGCTTTCCATTAGTAAAGTGTACATATCATATTAGATCTTTCATTCTTACATTATCAGATCATCCAGGCATGTCATCATTCTTTAAAAAAAGAAAAAAAAGAGAGAGAACTCTAAACTGGGTAATTTATTTAACCACTCGGACAATCAGTTTTTCTTATCCTCTCTTTGTGAAATCATTCATCATCAAAACATCTAGGCATAGTGTCATAGTCATTAGATCATTCATCATATCATCATTACATCATCTACTCATCCCTAGGCATTCGCATCATCTGATCATTTACTGCAAAGCATTTACTTTTTTACACATTTCTCTATCTCAATCCTAATCATTCATCTTTATCTTATCACATCATCACATCATCACATTATTTAATTTTTAGGTTATCATATCATTTACTTTTCTACAATTGTCATATTATTTAATTTTCAACAATTATCATATCATTTAATTTTTAGCAATTATCATATCATTTACTTTTCGTCATTATCATATCATTTAATTTTCAGTATCACATCATTTAATTTTCAACAGTTACCATATCATTTACTTTTCTACAATTCTCACATCATTTTATTTTCAACAATTATCACATCATTTAATTTTTAGCAGTACCATATTATTTACTTTTCTGCAATTATCATATTATTTTATTTTCAACAATTATCACATAATTTAATTTTCAATAGTATCATATCATTTAATTTTCAGCAGTTATCATATCTTTTACTTTTCGTCATTATCACATCATTTAATTTTCAGCAGTGTCACATCATTTAATTTTCATCAATCATCACATCATTTAATTTTCAGCTTATCACATCATTTACTTTTTTCACTCTCACATCATTTTTTCAGCTATTATCACATCATTTACTTTTCTGTCATCATAATTATTTACTTCTCTACCTCATCATAATCATTTACTTTTGTCTCAATCATGATCATTTACTTTTATATGCTTTCAGTCTTTCATATGCTTTCAGTCTTCATTGTTTCATAGTCTTTCACAGGCTTTCATAATCTTTACATGTTTTCATAGTATTTACATGCTTTCACATCCTTCACAGTCTTTTCTTTCAGCTTTTATATTTCACATCCGTTTTAATTTCACACTTTTTCATTTTCACATGCTTTTATAGTTCACAAGTCTTTACTTTAACTTTTCACCAATCATCATATTGTCATATTTTAATAGCATCATTAAGTCATTTATTTTCATCATCACCATCCGTCTTTGCACTTCCACCCTTCCTCACTCCCAATTCATGCATCCTCATCATTTCTTTTGGTCAGCCAAAATATGTGTTCATATCTTTACTTATTCCTTACAAAGAAAATATCAAAAACTACAATTTTTTATATTTTTTGTAACACCCTAATATTTAACCCAAAACGCCTAGGACGTATTAAGACTAATTATTAGTTATTACTTCCCTTTAAACACGTTTGTAAAATTACTTAGCGAAAAATATGAGTAAATTTTTTTTTTGAAATATGTAAAATAAAATGCGAGCCGTCGAGTACTACATGAGCGAAATGTATAGCAGAAGAAAATAAATCATGCAATACAAAAGCAAATAAGAACACCTCAACCATAGAAGCAACCATCATAATATTAAATATTGTAGTTTGGTACATCAACTGAAATATAAAATGACATAAAGTCATACCCATATAAGTGGGAGAGCTTTAGGATAGAAAAGAAATACAAGAAAAGAAATAGGAAAACATAAACAGCAGAATACATGGAAAGCCCTAAAAGATCGATCCCAAGCCATGGCTACCCCCTCCCTCAAACTATTGATGACGCTGCTCCTCGTCCACAAAGGTACATACCCAATGAACTGGGCAAGCTCCTCAAGTGTGTGCAAGCGAAAGGTGGATCACATGACCTCCTCGACGCAGGGGCATCTCTGGCGTCGAGCTAGCCTCCGCGCATCACCATATCCTCGCTGCCCCTCGATGTCCATGGGAACTGGAGGGAGATCCTTCCAAAGGGATGAGTAGGGGAATCCTCCGACGGGTCACCTTTGAATACCTCTGCGAGGAACGTACTGGGGCCACGCACTGCCGAAGACAAAGGTCAAGCACGTGGGTCCGCTCGTCGCGAGGGCACGTCCTCTCAAAGATCAACGTCGCGTAGGGAGAGGTCGGGGTAAAACGAAGCTGAGAGGGAATAAACGGGTGTCCCATGTATGCAAAAATACGCACGGCACAACGACCCTCAAAATTGTAAGACTGATGATGGATCGTAGTGCACCTCCCATATCAGTGTGTCAACGAAGATCACGAACGATGCCATCGTGGTCTGGAGACGTAATGGAAAAAGAAACAAAGAGAGGGGTGAGAATCTTGCTAAAGAATCTCAGTAGGGAATCCTCTATTCTAATGTCATCGTTAACGTCCAGGAACCTTGGGTTTATTATGAAAAGGTTAAACATGCAAAGGTTCATTATGAGGTTTTCATAAAAGATAATTATCCAAGGTCCGTGTCTTTTATGATGAACTTAATGCATGTATGCAGATACAAGACATGAATGCATGGCAATACTTTATGCAGCAAACCAATAAAGCATCTCATCAATAACTAATTCTCATATAAGTGGCATGTACTTTCTCATAATCAACTTCTCTCTTTCATAAGCAAAATGCTTCACATCTTTTCTCGTTTCTCAAACTTGTGACATCATGGCAAAAATTAGTAACCGACCCCGATACTAAGCTATGAGCTCATACCTTAACTAGTCGTCACTAGTTTTTACTTATCTTCTTGATAAGCGTATCATAATCATAAAAATAATCTCGACTCAGAGTACGGCAGGGAACCTAAGGAATCACCCATCATGGGACTTTTTTCCTTCTGAAACGCATCAACTGGTTAAGACCAGTGACTTTGTCGCTTTGGCAGGCTAATGTCGATGCCCTCAGGTTTTACTTTCTCTCACCGTAGCAGGGAGAAGTACGTCTCGCTGAAATGCATCATTTGGTTAAGACCAGTGACATTGTCCGCTTCGGTATGGCTCACCATACCCCCACGGTTTTCCTTTCTCTTCACCTAGCAGGAGAAATGCGTCTCGGCATGTCACATATAAAAATCTTTCTTTTCAAACTTTCTTTAAGTCCCTCAAATTTGACGGAAATTCGGAGGCATAATGATTATACCCAAATTTCCTCAAATTTGAGTCATGCCACATAACTCAAATAACACATGTTGTTTTCATGAAATTTCTCAATCAAGTAAATCTCTTAATCATAGGAGCATACCCTCCTAATTCATTCATATTTCATTCTCATGCATCTTAAGCATAGCATATCACATCATTACAACAACATGCCACAAATACACATATAGTCTCATATTCATGGTATTAACACATTCACATTTATCACGAGTATACCTACTCGGTCTCATTCTCACATCACACCTCCTATCTCATGGTGTTTTATGCTTTGGCCCTTACGGGTCTTAAACTTATTTCTAATTATCCTAACTTTCATTATGGATCTTTATTTCACCTAAGGGATCATTACCTATAATTTCTTCTAATGTTTATGCTTACTAACATAACCAAACAGCATGACATCACTTTGGGCAGAAAATTATCATATGATTACGGGTCCTAGAATCTCTTTGACCCTTTCTAAGTTCCGTCTTCGCCTAAGGCTCTATAATTAACTCCTAAACCAATTATGAGGGATTCCTACACATATCCACTAATTATAAACCATTTTTCTTAAGTCCAATTATGCTGGAACAGAATTTACAATTTGTGCATCTAAGTGTTCTAGAATTCTCATTTTAAGTCCTTTCTAGTTACTTGTTCTTTCCTAACTTCCCTAAATCGATCCTTGCTTCACTCAAACATAATTTTACACATTTTAACACCATAAAACAGAATTTATACAGTGGCCAAGTGCACAAGGTAGAACCGAAATATAAGCATCATATAATCACATAGATTCATGATTTAAATGCATAAAAGTTGCTAGTTTCTCTTGGAACATTTTAGGAACTCAAAACTCCTTTAGAAACCAATTTATCTCATTAATATCATGAAAATACAAGGGAGGTCAGTAGCTAAATTAATTAGCTCATAAAATAGTTTTAAAACACAAAATTTGTTCATAACATTCTTTAAATACACCTAAGCTTAGAAAAATTCCAAGACATAGGCTATGGGCACTTATGATTAGATGAACTCATCTCAAGTCCATCATCATCATCACAAGGCTGAAATGGCTTCATTGGGATGCCTTCATTTTCTAAAACTTTACTTGTGATACTTGGGCAAGTCTTTGAGCTCTAGGATATTTAAGTGATGGCATAAACTTAAACATGCTATGCACTTATTTTACTTTTCATTATAAAATAAAGTGAGAGCATAAAATAAATATGAGATGCAACCTCATTATTATCTTTAAAGATTAAGTGATGACTTGAAATATAAACATGAAATGCAAGCTTGGAAATTTAAACATGATAATGCAAGTTTATTTAGTTATTCTTGAGAGCTTAGTGATGGCATCAAAATAAACATGCTATGCAAGGCATAAACATAAACATGAATGCAACTCATTTTATCTTAACTAGAGCTCTTATAAGACTTTAGAGACATTATAACCTTAACCTTAACCCAATATGTATCTTAACAACATAAAGTGAGCTTTAGAGTTCTTAGCACCAAGTCTTCAAAGAAGCCTTTGGTTTTGAACTTCATCATCAAGCTCAAGAAAATGGACACAAAACTCAACACTTTATCTAAACAAGCATACAAAGAACTAGTCATATTCTTTATTTTATTGCTCATGGGCTTCAATCTAGAGTAAACTCTTAGAACGGCCAACAAACTTTAAGGTTGGCAAGGGTAAGCTTAGAGCTCTTTGAAAATATATGATTAATTTTCTTAACAAAACTTTTAGTGATCTACTTAACATTTTTATCAAACTTTGTTCAAATAAAGGAAAAGGAAATTGAAACCATGATGAGGAAAAGGAAATAAAACCAAAACTTGAGCAAGGAAGGAAAAGGAAAACCAAAACATGTATGGTCCAAGACCAAGATTTCAAGCTTTAGAGGTTCTCACATGGCATCACAAGACCATTATCTTGAAACCTCATCATCAAGCCAAAGTTTTACTCATGAAAAGGCTCCAAGGCCGAAAAAGAAAAGAGAAGGAAAGGCTTGAAAAACCAAGAGAAAACTAGAACCTTTCTTGAAGAAAACAAGTAAAACTTTGAAATAAAACCCCTACCTAAGGAAATCTTGAAAGAAATGAGAAGAAGCTTGTGTTCTTGAAGGAATGAGAAGACAAAATCTTCTCTTGGAGGAGGAGGAGGATTTGGCCAGAGAAAGCTCAAGGAAGATGATTTTTCCTTGAGAAAGCAAGCTTGGAAATGGAAAGATTAAGTGTTTGAGAGGTGGTTTGAGGTGAAGGAATGGTGGTTTAAGGTTGTTTGTCATGGATTGGGTGGTGGAAAGGTTTCTTTGAGGGAGGAAGAAGAAGAACAAGATGAAGAGAACTTTGAGAGAAAATGAGAGAAAATACAAGAAAACTAAACTTGGCAAAGCTTCTAAAGTGTAACCAAGTTCTTCAAGGCTTGGTATTTATAAAAAAATGAAACTTTGTGGCTGATTTGGGGGAGGATGGCCGACGGTTCTTCATGGCCAAAAGGGAGGAAAATATCTTCAAAAACTTGTCATTCAAAGGCATAGTTGGAGGTATGGCTAGGCATGGGTAAGGCATGGCTTAAGGCATGGTCTTTGGAGTAAAACAAACTCAACATGTGACACAATTTGGGGGCATGAATTTGGCCAGCACAGCCAAGGGAGGAGGATGATTTGTTCATGTAATTGTGGTTTAATGATATGTTTAGGTGTTTCTTTGATTAAGGTTTTGGTTAGGAGTTTGTAAGAAATGTTTAGGTGAGGTAATGGTTAATTAAGGTTGTCAAGACTTGATTAGGGGAGTGATCTTGCTAGATTAACAATTTAAAACCATTCTTTTAGTCAAATGAAGGTATGGGCACAATTCCTTAATTTAAGGAATTGGAGAGAGAAACACTATTCAAGATTCCATGACTAGGAATCTTGAATCAAAAATGTAATTAGAGTTTAACCAAGCAATCTTAGGTTCTAATTAACCTTAATAAATCATTTTGACTCTAGATTAATTATCGAAATAAATTAATCTTCGATTAGAGCCTAATATTGTTTAGGTTTGCTTAATTACGTCATTAGGCTCACTGTACACTGTTCTAGGAGCAAAATGGTAATTTTGCACTAAACCTGGACCTCCTGACTAAACATAAAAAACCACTCATAAACATCATTTCGAACTTTCTGAAAGTTCTGACTCAAATGACACATTTACCCACGTAAAACACTAAGGATATTTTGGTCATTTTGAACCAAAAGTTGGAAAACTAGATTTTCACCTCGAATATCAAACATAACAGATATAATCCCCTTCAAACATTGAGTTGACCTATTCGAGGACTGGGGTCAACTTCCTTTAATTCTGAAAATGACCTTAGGGGCATTTTGGTCATTTGTACTCAAACAGAAAATCGGGGCATTACATTTTCTAATAAGAACCAAGTAAAGAGGGCAACTGTAACACTATATTTTGTCCAGGTCCATTTTGCATATAAGAAAAATAAAGAGAAAAATGACAAAAACAAAAAAATAAAATATCTTTCTTTCCATTAGCACATTTTATTTATTTATTTTTCTTTTTCAATTTGTTTGCTTAAAATTAGCATCATATCTTTTCAAATTAGTTAGCATCAATTAGCATTTAATCGTTTTCAATCAAATCTTTTTTCTTTTCCAATCAGATTTTTTCATCTAATCAAATCAGTTTCAAAATTAGCATCAATCAAAATCTTTTTAATTAATATTAGCCATTCATTATTACATTTTCATATCTCATTTTGCATAAATAGGTATTATTCTTTGTAACGAGGGATTACAATCATAGACATACATCAAACTTTTCTTCTTCACCCAAAATAGGCACAAGACAAGGATTAGGAAAAAAGACCAAGGAACAACACCATTATAGATGGGACAGCACATCACACCCATCGAAGCCATGAACCTATCGTGAACAAACCAACCTCTATGCATCCATCTTCATCATCAATCACAAACCATAATTCTTCAACCCCCATCACCATCATCACCACATAAACCACCCATCTCCATCGTAACACAACAGAACCTCCATCCTCTCACCATTGCCAAACGACCACAATCTCCTTCAACCTCTACCCTCACCACCACAATCATACAGGCTTCATCTTCCACCATTATCGCACCCACCTTTTGTATCGAACCATCATTGATACCCATCATAACCCATAACTTGAAGCATCATCATTGTAATCGAACCAAACCAAGGCCTCAAGCCAAGATCATCGAGAAGGAAGGGAGCAGGAACCGCGTCTCCATCGCACGAGAACCACCACGAGGCACCACAACGTCAGCTCCCCTTCTCGCCATTAAGTCCAGCCATCTCCACCGCGCGAGCAAGGCTTGCGAAGCCCAGTTGCCATCCCTTCGCCCCTGAATCCCAGAGCCACCCTCGCCAAGTCGCGCGAAGCCACCCCTCCCATCCACGCTTTCCTGGATGCCACCCTCTCAGAGTCCCGTTCTTATTTGCTATCTTTTTACGTTAATTTGGTAAAAATCGAGGTTTGCTCTTCTTTTTGTTTTAGTCTTATTTTATTCCCTTTATTTCTTTTTTTGCTTTCTTGGTCAGTCCATCTTTTTCTTTTCATTGAATTTTGTTTAGTCACTTGTTTAGGCTTTTAGGAATTAGGATATTTGGGCTACAGCTATTCTTTTCAAGTCTGGACTATGTTTCTTTTTCTAAAAAAAGTCTTGCGTATTTTAATTTTTAGGTTCTTTATCTTTTTTTAAAAAATAAAAATAAATTTTTATCCATGCAACAGTCTACTCTCAATGGTAGAGAGGTGAATGCCTCCTTCATATATTGTTAAATTGTAAGGGTTTATGAGTAGCCCAGTGCCTTAAATCCTATGTACAAGCAAATTTCTTTTTTTTTTAAATAATTGATTCATAAAAATTCTTTTACAATTAAAATCAATGAACACATCTTTTTTCTTTTAATTAAAATTCATCAACACATAATCATTTTCTACAAAAACGTGGCTTTGAGTTCCTCATTGCACCAGGATATGTCGGCGTAGCCAACAACCATCAAGCCAAAATTAATTTTTCATTAAATCTTGTTCTCTTAAATTTTTTTCCTTTCTTTAATTTTATTTTATTTTATTTCTGTACATAATTGAGATTACTTTGGGAAAAATAAATATTTTTAAGTTATAAATAAATTTGCATAATGAGCTATAGGGTAATCGTATTTATATGAATGTATTAGGGTGCAATGGAATTAAGCTTTACTTTTCTAATCACAACTAGACTTCAGACTCAAATCTCTTTAAAAGATCAATTTTGATCAAATCAAAGGTTTTCCAATTTTAGCTAGAATTAAAATTGGTGGCAACTCATTTTTTTTAAAAATTGGTTATCATTCTCATCGTGACACCCTCCAGGTATGTTGTGACAAAAAAAAAAAGAGTGGCCTTTACTAATGTTGTTACCAATACTATTCCAACTTAATCAATGTCAAAACTAGGTTGCCATTTATTTTATTTCTCATGCTCACTATTATTTTTAAAACATGTACAAATTTTAATTTTTGGGTCATCATAATCTCCGTCTTATAGGAATTTAGTCCCCTAATTGTAAACAAACTTAGGAACAAAGTTTATACCTTATGAGTTGAAAAGATGTGGATACTTGACTCTCATTGCTTTCTCTGCTTCCCATGTTGCTTCTTTCCAGCATAGTTCCTCCAAATAACCTTTACTTGAGGCAATCTCTTTGGAGCAAAGTTTCTTTATCAACCGATCCACTATGGCCATCGATTCCTCCTCATAGGATAGGTTCTCGTTTATTTGTACTGTTGAGGAGCAAGCACATGGGATCGATTAGAAATGTACTTGCACAACATGGACACACGAAAACAAGGTGGATCGTGAATAACTTTAGTGGAAGGGCTATGTGATGAGCTCAAACACCAATCCTATTCAAGATCTCAAAAGGACCAATGTAACAAGGGTGAGTTTTCCCTTTTCCCAAACCTCATTACTCCTTTCATAGGTGACATTAGAGGAATACTCAGTCACCTACTAGGAACTCTAGCTCACACCTTCTGTGATCAACATAGGCTTTTTGCCTACTATGGGTTGCCAAAAGCTACTCTTAGACCAAGCGAATTTGTCAATTGTGTCTTGCACTAAATCCAATCCCAAAAGCTTGGTCTTGCCATCTCAAACCATCCAATGGGGATCTACAATGTTGCTGATGGAGGATGTCACTACCTCCTCAAATTAGAATTAATTTGCATACTAAGTTGCACAAAAAATGTAGTATAAGGCATAACCTAGGTTGTCTCTCAAGAAGACTTTATCATTTAGTTGAAAAATTTGGGTTTTGGAGAATTAAATTGAGAGAATTAAAAATAAGTGGGAATAAGCAATAATTAAAGGCACTAATGCAATGTATTCCTAAAATTGGAACTAGTTATCACAGACCAAATATTGAACACATTAGTGGCTATTAGTAATAAATTACTGAATTATACTAGTAATCGATCGACCTCTAGAATTTGACTAATGCAAATAACAAACAAATAGGATCCCAATTTAATTAGAAATCACATTGATTTAAAGTACTAATTGCCATAGCCTAACCGCAATTGGAAAGTTAATTCTAATGTTGTCCTTTAAACATAAACCAATGGATCCATCAATTTATGCCCAAAGGGTTTCCCTAAACGATGATTGCCAATTTAGTTATTCTAATAAAAATTGTAACAATCGCAATAATACTTATAAAAATAGAAACTAAAGAACATTAAGAAAACTAATGCATTCAATATAAAAAGAGGTCTCAAACATCATCCCAATCCATATGGAAATCCTTACACTAGAAAGAAAATCTACTCCTCCATCTCTAGAGGATCACAACAATGAAAATAAATAAAAGAGAACCTAAACATAATAACAAGGATCCTTATCACAATCTCCAAGAACAAAGCACTTTCACTAATGGAATCCCTAGAGAGAGTGTTAGCTCTAGAACCCTTCAGAAAACTTCATAACAATATGTTTTGAGTGACAACAAAATCAATTTAAAGAAAATATTTTGAAGAACGACTAATGTCTATCTTGAGTTTCTTGACATAGCATACAAGTATCTCAAGATTGCATAATATGCACATTAAGCGAGAATAATTTCACTTTACATATGCAAACACGATTTATCTCATATAAGAAGATTGAGCCTAATAGAAAGTGAAAATTATATCATGCAGAGTACGCATATATGCTTTACGAATGAAAGGAGAACAAATCAAGAGCAGAAACTAAGGCACGGGACTTCATAAAGTAGCACGACTTTAAAAAGTACACATGAAATGAAGATATCCATCAAGCACGAAGCCAAAGTGTTCTACCATCTTCAATCATCATACTCACAATGTTTTGTTCATCAACAAGCCATGATTGAAGATAAGAAGACATAAGAATCATTAAGGAAATGATACCGCACATCAAAAAGCTCACTTACATGATACTATGCGCTCTACAAGAAACGAATTTTTGAAATTCAAATTTGAATTTCAAAAGTCAAAACCCAATGACGACTGGCGAGTCATCTCTTTTGCCACCATGGTCATCTACCTCAACTTCTAGAAGAAAGAGTTCATAAACCATGTTTAGAAAGTAAGAGTAATTTCTAAAGTAGCATCAAAAACCTCAATCTTCCAATGGCTTCTGCAATAACCTTACAAACAGACAGGCTACTCTTCTAGATTGCTTTTCCCAGACATAAATGGATGATCAACATGTGTCACTTGGAGATCTGATCAAAGGCAATGGTCACAAGGAAGACCATCTATAAATAGAGATATTGTGCTTTCAAAGAAAATAGATTGACGCTACAAAAGAGTGGAAACTCTATGAAAATTTCTCCTCATTTCCTGAAGGTTCATCACATCATGTAATCAGTTTCCTTGATTGTAAAAATCTTCTTTCTACATTCCTTTAGTGTTCATACGTTCTTCCTAGGAAGAAATGATAGAAAGAATTCATTTAAGTTATCCCAGGTTATTCGTGTATATTTTAAGGAAACTTACGTATAGGTTAGTTTGAGTGGCAACCCAAACACAAACTTTTGTATCATTAATCCAGGAGTGATCATTGTGAGATAGCTTGGAGAGGCTAATATAAAACTACTTGCAACATGACAATAGGGGTTGTCTACTAGTCATGGTTCAGGTTGGAGAGGCTAGAGAAAGACTACTCAGTTTAGATTGGAGAGGCTAGTGAATAACTACTTTCAACGTGATAGTAGGGTTGTCTACTTGTCAGAGGGTTAGCTTAGAGAGGCTAGTACAAGACTACTCATAGTTCAGCTTGGAGAGGTTGGTGAATAATTACTTTTAACATGACAGGAGGGGTTGTCTACTTATCACGAGATTAGCTTAGAGAGACTAGTACAAGACTACTCAAGGTTCAGCGTGGAAAGGTTGGTGAATAACTACTTGGTTCAGTTGGAAAAGTTGGTGAATAACTACTCTGGTTGTGACAATAGGGGTTGTCTACTAGTCACACGTGAGAGTTTGGCAAAGCTATTGTAAAGACTATCCATGTTCTTTCTTTGGTTTGAGAAAAATGTTTAGTGGAACCTTAACAGGTGTTGAGTCAGTTTTGGCTAAACTAGTATAATTTTTTTTATGTCATATCTTCTTCTCCTTGACCTCTTTTACTTTATCGTTATGCTAATATATCTCTGATATATCATGTTAGCGATTTTGTTATATATTGTATGCTTCAAAATCTACTTTGTGAAACAACTAATCTCGTTTCCACTACACTTCAAGCTTAATGCTTGATAGCTTTTTTGTTAAATGTTTAGATGCAAAAAGAAGCAAAGCACGATTCAACCCCCCTTCTTGTGCACTTTTATACCTACAAAAAGAATGGAGAAGAAGATGTAGAGAATGATAGAGAGAGAATTCTAGCTACCTAAACTAAGAATCAAACTCCATAAAAGTCTATGTCAATCCTTTAAATACCTCTCTAAAATAGTCCAAAGGGGCCCAAAAATAGATTAATTACATGTTAACCAGTCATCACACGAGCGTTGCATGCCCATAAACGATGAGTTCAAGCTTGATCTTTTGTTACTTCTATCGAACACTATAGCGTTAACAAATGCTGCCCTCACTAGAGTGAACTTCTGATTTTGCTCCATTTCAGTTCCAACCTCCTTCCCAAGAGTTCCCAACCTTATTCTTGACATTTTTACTTGATCCAAAAGCTTATGTGCACAAAACCATACTCAAAGAGACAAGTTAGATGTAAAGCTGTAATTACAATTTATTCCCAAAATTAGTGCAATAGTCAATGATTCTATAAAAAATATACAATGAAAACTAAATCAAAATCCTAAGTATTGACATTAATAAATTGTTAAACTTATACAAAAGCTAAGGTTTGGTAGCAAAATAAGTGGCATAAATGCCCTATATCAAACTCCCCCACACTTAAGCTTTCATATGTCCTCATGTGAAACTAAGATTAGGTCAAGGCATGGATAAGAAGTAATAGATAAGGAATTAAGATGTATAGCATAAAAACTAGACTCCTACTCTACTAACTCTAAAGATGCATGATGCATGAAACGAATAACAATACACCAATCCATTAAACCTAGAGGCACAACAATAAGCTTTCACGCCAACAATCAAATAGGATCTCAACAATTAAGGCCTGAACAAGAACATAGCACATAAAGTAGAATCCACATACATACATGAACCAAGTACAAAAATCCTCCCAAGGTCATGTTTGCCACTCATTCACTCAAGTGTTTTAGGTTATAATGCACACTCAATCACCTCAAATGAAAATGCATTACCATAGGCTTGCCACGGGTTTCATTCTCCATTCATCAAACACACATGCTGCACGACCTGCCAGGAACGTGACGGCATGTGAGGAATTGGTTTCCACAGAAGCCTCTAGTAACGTGACTGACTAATATGTATAAATAAATAAAATATATTCAAAATATCTCAAGTTTAACTAAATTTCATGATTCTCAAAATATCTCCAAAACATAAATCCTAATAAGAAACTGTAATAATCATAATCTGGGTAGAAGCCAAACATAATTAATAAAATAGTTGATATCCATAAAATAAATAAGATAATATTATGCATGTCCAGGATTCTACCTACATAACTAATGGAACACTACTAAACTAACATAACCTATAATAAGCTTCACTCTAAGTGAAGCTCAATAAAAGAAGTTGCAGGACTATTGAGGAATCCGTTGGGCAACTAACCTTAGCTATCTGTAGGAGGAGAAAAAGAAAGGGTAAATTTATCAAAACTTAATGAGTGAGCCTCCATTTACAACTCACATGAGATAATAACAAAAAATACATAACATATACATGCAATTGATATAAAACATTTTATATATAATTACATTTAATTGTAATGAAAATAATAATTTAACTAAATCCATGGCAATAATTGGTAGAGAAATAGGAGATATTCTACAAAAATATTTGAGCTGATAGCTGAATCTAAGCCAATGGCTAATCCTATGGGCACCTAACTAAGTCCCATAAATGGACACGATATTGGGTTTACTAGGTGAGCTAGTCCTCTAATGGACAACTTGGTACTAAGGTTAATGATCAATCCTGTTTAACTCACTAATTTGCTTCTCACTAATTATTGGCTAAAAACTAATAGCAAAAAAGTTCACTGTTCTTATTGTTCATACAAGCTTGGGCTCATGAAATTTTCTAACTAATAAAATAAATCTAAATCACACATACAACAAGTATGACCCTATGAGCTTTCTAAAATAATAATTTTTTCATGATAATTACAAAATAATAATTTTCTAAAACTTCTATAATCCATAAAAGCATGTTTTCTGGGCATAAATCATTTAAAATTCTATAAATAATTTATATAATACTGAAAAAATAATAATAATGGCCAAAAGTATGGTCATGAGCTTAAACCCACTCATCATTGGTAGCTAGGAGTGTGTTTCCACTAACAACTTGACCTTAGAGAGTAAATACACCTGACCGTCAAACAATATAATAAAAATATAAACAATTTGATTTAATCACCCAAATTGAGTTTGAGATGGTAGAGAGGAAGAATGTTATGAAAAAATTATACCTAACAGGATCGAAACTCACAGACTAGATAAAAAGGGAATAACTGACTAAATTCCATAAAGATTATTTACTAGAAGAGATTAATCGAAAAAATTGAGAGAAACCATGCTTTTCTCCCTAGGGAAAAATCTTTGGACGGCTAGGGTTCTTAGAAAAATATTTAAGAGTACTATAATGTACCAAATATATACTAGGAGACAACTTAAAATCGAGAAAGAACCATATCCGTGCATCCTCACGTGGTGATGGACAATGGGCTTTAAAATAAAACACTAACTCTTCCTTCTTCTTCTTCTTCTTTCTTTTGGAACAATGAAAATAATAGTAACGTGTATAGGTGTAGATATAATAATAATAATAATAATAATAATAATAATAATATTAACGTTACTTTTATGTATATATAATAACGTACATATATCATTACTTTTGAAATAATGATAATAATAATAATACCAATAATAATAATAATAATTCATACCACTAAATTCCTATTTGTGATATTATACATGCATACTGAATCAAGAGGATTTACCTTGGATTGTAATAGGGCTTGGGTGAAGATGGGTAAATATATAGGCTAATGAGTTAAACCTTTAGTCAAAGGAGAACAAATGCATACACCAAGAGCATAAATGCTTAAGGGTATATTTTTTCCAACTCAACACTATTATAGACCTTTAATTTGCAATTTGGCATATCTTCAACCAACTTTCCTAGAATTTCTTTTTCAATCAACTTTGCTTTTTTTTTTTTCATTTCCTTAGTGTGCCATTTGCTGAATTTCTTTTCTTTGGCCACTCATGGATATATATTATCCTTCCCTTGCACATAAATTGGGATATGTCCTCATGCTCTCCCACATACTTATGCTCAAGCACATATAGGAAATGCATAAATGGTCTCCTAAGCCTAAAAGGTTGGAAATTTTCATGGTTTTTCACTTTTAGCTAAGGATGTACTAAAATAAAAGAATGGACGATAGACTCAAAGGGGTAAGACAATGGTAGCATGCAAAAGGTAGCTATATGGATGAGTAGCTAAAAATAAGAAAAATACTTCAATCATATTCAAGCATGCACATGGAAGCATAGTTTCAAACAAGACCCTCAAAAGTTCTAAAATGCAAATCCAAAGAGGAAACACACATGAACAAACAAGGATAACACATGATAATCCAATCAAAGAGGCTTAAATCTCATAGGTCAATCACATGTACTCAATCCAAACAACATAGTGAATCACCAAGTATGCAATAAAAAATAAAGTCAATACCAAGCAAGTCAATATATAGTATATGTGGTGTGAGCCTATGCATGTGACCTCTAAGGTGTCAAAGGGATGGTGTAAGACACAAATAAAATAAAACATGATACAAGAATCAAAACTAAAAATAGTAAGAACTAAGTACAGAAACATAAAAGAGAAAAGGAAATAATTCCTTCATGGTGGGTTGTCTCACCCAGGACTTTGCTTTGACATCTAAGTTGGACAGTCAGGACCCTCATGGAGGGTGTGCAACTTCAACCCATAGAAATACAAAAAGCTAAGGTTTGGTAGCAAGATAAGTAGCATAAATGCCCCTTATCAAACTCCCCACACTTAAGCTTTCACATGTCTTCACGTGAGACTAAGATCAAATCAAGGCAAGGATGAGAAGGTTTACAAGAATTAGACTAAACTCATAACTCTAAAAATGCATGAAAATAAATGATAATATACCAATCCAATTAACCTAGAGGTACAACAGGAAGCTTTCACACTAACAATCAAGAGAATTTCAACAAGTAAGACATGACCAAGGACATAACACACAAGGTAGAATCCACATATGATGCATGGGCCAAGTATAAAAATCCTCCCAAGGTTAGTATTTGCCACTAATTCACTCAAGTGTTTTAGGTTATGATACACACTTAATCACCTAAAATGAAAATACATTACCATAGGCTTTCCACGAGTCTCATTCTCCATTTTATCACACACACATGCATACTGAATCAAGAGGACTTACCTTTAGTTATAATGAGGCTATGGTTAGGGATGTCAAAACGGTCGGCCTCCCGCTAGACCCGCCCGCGGAAAGCCTGCCAAAAATGGGGCGGGGAGCCCGCCCAAAATAAAATGGGCTAAAATAGTAAGCCCAACCCATTTTAAGCAGGCCGCCAACCTCCAAATATAAAAAAAAATTCAAAAAATATTTTTTCAATGTTTTGATGATTTTTTTAAAATATATATATTTAAATTTTTTTTTCATTTATGTATACCTAATTTTTCAAGATCTATACCAATTATACACTAACTTTGACTAAAAAATGTTATTATTAATAGTGCTATTTGTGAGTTATAACACGTTTTATTTTTAAATTTTAACTTTGAGTGAATAATATCACCTGCAAGCTCACGAGTTAAGCGGTGGGTTAGGCTTGAAATTTTTTAGAAACTCAAAACTTCAACTTAGCCGCTAAAAATGGCGGGTTTAGCGAACCAATCCGATGGGCTCATCCGTTTTGACATCTCTAGCTATGGTGAAGGTGGGCAATTATATAGGCCAATGAGCTAAACCTCTAGTCAAGGGAAAACAAATGCATACACCAAGAACACAAGTGCTTAAGGGTACACTTTGTCCAACTTAATCACAATTTTAGGCCTTTATTTTGCATTGTGGCACACCTTCAACTAAAACTTTTCCAGAAATTTTTTTTTTTAAATCAACCTTTTTATCCTTATTTCTTTATATTTTTCCTTTTGGTGTACCACTTGCTGAATTTGTTTTTGTATATATTGTTCCTCCCCCATACTTAAATTGGGGTATGTCCTCATGCTCTCTCCCACACTTATACTCAAGCACATGTAAGAAGTCACAAATGCTCTAAGCCTAAAAGGTTAGGAATTGTCATGGTTTTTCACTTTTGGCTAAGGATGTGCTAAAACAAAATAATAGGGCAATAAGGCTGAAGAGGCTAAACAATGGCAACATGCAAAGGGTGGCTATATAGACAAGTGGCTAAAAGCAAGAAAAATGACTCAATCATATTCAAGTATACACATGAAAATATATTTTCAAACAAGACCGTAAGCAAGTTCTAGAATACAAATCCAAAGAGGAAAACACACATGAACAAATAAGAATGACACATGATAGTCCAATCAAAGAGACTCAAAATCTCATAGGTAAAAGTGTGTGTACTCAATCCAAACAACACAATGAATCTACCAAGCACGCAATACCAAATAGTCAATGCCAAGCAAGTCAACAAGGTGCATGTAGTGTAAGCCTATGCATATAACCTCTAAGGTGTCAAAGGAATTGTGTGAAATGCAAATAAAAATAAATATGATGCAAGACACAAAACTAAAATAGAAATAAATAAAATATAAAAAAATAAAAGAGAAAAGGTAAAGAAAAACCTTATGGTGGTTTTCTCCCACCCAACACTTTGCTTTAACATCTCTAAGTTGGATGGTTAGGACCCTTATGGAGGGTGTAGCTTCAACCCAAAGATAGGTTATCTGAGCCCCAAAATTCTTGGGGACTTCATATAGGTGTATGGCCTGTGCAATGTCACACCAAATCATCCTGGAGTTCTCCAACTCAATTACATTATCAGGGTGCAGATGCCGACCAAGAATAGTCTCTTCCATCTAAACTTCGGCCTTCCAGCCATGAGGTTAGCTCAGGGCTCATGTAGCAAGATCCACTGCCCTTCATAGGGCTTCCTCCTAATATGGGCGGTTCATTAAGCACCTGGCAAACAAATAACTGTTGCCGGGTGGAGACCTGGATTGGCTTGGGACATTCTAAACAAGAGGCTTATTATATCCCATGGAAGAGGAAAAGGTGGAGAAGTGGGATTTGGATCCTTACAAAGTAGATTACCACAAGCATCATCAACTAGAGAATCAATGACATCAATGCCAAACACAAAGTGTTCCTCATAAAGAAATTTCATAGCATTTGATAAGCTAAATTGGACTTTCATGTCCCCACACTCCATAGATAATGTGCCAGCATGAACATCAATTATGCTTTTAGGTTTTAAAAATAGTCTACCTAAGATTAATGTATGGTGGCTGGCATTAGTGTCATTTTCCATTTTAAGTATATAGAAATGAGCAGGGAATATTAAATTATTTACCTTTACCAGAACAACTTTTAATATTCCCTCTGGCTTTGTGCTGTTGCAATTGGCTAGTTGAATTTGCAAAGTGGTTGGCATGAGTTCTCCAAAATTCAAGGATTGGTTGAGGGATTTAGGCATAACATTAATGCCAACTCCAAGGTCAACCAGGGCCTTTGTGATGTGAGGTTCACAATAGTGCAATGAATAATGAATGTCCCTGGATCCTTACACTTGAGTGGTAAATTGCTTGGCTTAATAATGGAGGAAGCATTCACCCCCCCATGGTCACCTTCTCTTCCTATTGCCCTTGATCCTCCTCCTAGTGGTGCAGAGATCCTTCAAAAATTTAGCATACTTGGAATTTGTTTGATTGCACTTTTCGAAAGGTTTCCCAAGTTTCTATATCCAATTCTAATGTAGCAAGTTTCCTAGGTTGGACTATTGAGCGAATGACAGTGGAAGATTTGGCTAGGGATTGACCATACCATTGTCTTTGTTAAGAATTATTAATAACTACATAAAATTCTAATTTTTCTTACAAAGTAATAATTATTTGCGATAGAAAATTTTGCAACATCTTATATAAATAAAACAAATCACAATTTTTCATTCTTCCTCTTGAAGAAATTTGGCCAAGCCTCTCCATGCAGCCTCCTCATTTCTTTTCTTCACTAGCATACCATAACCTCGCTTGAAATCTCAAGATACAACACCAGGAATCCATGATTTAAACACAAACCCACATCTACTTCTTGAAATCTTCAAATCAACTTCTAATAGTGAATCTTCATATCACTTCACCAACAAGATTAATTGTTCTATTTGTTGCATAGGAGGAGGGTTTGGTTAGTTTGAGTTGAAATTGGGTGCGGAAACTCTTAGAGAAGCCAAGACAAGTGCAAAAGTCTCCAAATGATGAGTAGGGTTTCTTTTCAGCCTTTCTTTTCTCAAAACTGGTTCTAAAAATTATTTGAATGTTTAAACTTGAGATTTATGGTCTTATTTGATGATTACACATAGATGTTGATGTGTTTGCATGGGTGGATTAATTTGATGTTGTTAGAAAATCCCTTTTGTTAAAAGAATTTGTAAGTTTTGTTGTAGGAAACTCAGATTTTAGAAACAAGTCATGTTACACGATTTTTCTCACTTAGTAAGAGACATATTTTTGAGCTAGATTTTTTATATGATGAAGCTAACATATAAATGTAACTCCAATATTTTTCTTGAGTTCATTTGAAGACTTTTACTATTTTTAAAAATTCATAAACAAAGGCGGTCAAGGTTTCTGCCTAACAGCTAACTTTAAAGCACTAACTTTGTCTAATTTTGTTACTATATCTAATGATCAAATTTTAACTTGAAATTTTTATAGGACGTTGTTGAGGTCCAACTTTGAATATTTACAAATTTATTAAGTTTATTTGAAATGATAACAAAATTGAGAACTTTGACTGTTGGCTAGAATTAGGTGGTTATTAACCTCCAAAATTATATAATTTTGTTAATATAGCTAGAAATCTTAGTTTGCTTCAAAAAATTTACAAGACCTTATTAATACATTAAACTATCTCTAAAAATTATTTTGCCCAAATCTATTATGTTTAGTAATTTATCCATAATTTTCTTTAAGGCTGGAATTTTGGACAGCATGCCAGCGAGTTGAAACTATGATGAAATGTTAATGACTTGCTATTTTGTATACTATATGAACTTGATGATGATGTTATGTGCATATAATTGTGAAGTGCTTATGATAATTGCTGCTATATGAAAAGGAAATTAAGATTATGACTTGTGATCATGAGTAATACGTATGCATGGTATACTATGTAACTTAGTTGTTGATGCTATGCATATATGATTATGATGTTTAACTATATGATATGGAGTATGGAACATGAATTGTTAAAGAATTATAAAATGAATAAGACATCCCATTTTACATTAAGTCAGGGAAAATAAACCTGAACTAGGAATAGTACTGTGTGAGTTGGAGAAAATAAATCCATAATCATGTATAGAAATGAGCTCAATTATGATAAGCAATCTATTATCTTGGAGTGGGCAAGACCACTTATGTCAAGGGCACGTAAAAGATAAGATATATATGAGATCCTTTCAACATATCAAGAGCACATAAAGATAATATGTAACACCCTCCTATTTACCATATTCCTCGAGTATGGATATAGTAATTAGCAGAGTGTTACCGGAGTACCATCTATACTAGTCGGGATAATCCATGATAAGGAAGTCGTAATACATCTATTTCCATAGCCAAATTTACATACAGGAACATCATACCAGTTGTACATCATAAAGATAAGAAAGAAAAGAAAACTAGAGAACGGCCACAAAAAGTACAGAACTGTGTGTCTAGGCTAATCCCCCTACCTTATACCTAACCTTGAGGTACTCGACAAAATAGCATAGACGTATATACATATACAACAGAGCAAAAGGAAACCAAAAGTACATTAACCTATGTAGGTAATTCCCTAACGCTACACCACTACCCTATATATGTCGACTACTACTAATGACCTCGCCTCCTCCTACAGAAAACCATTGGCCATAGGTGCAATGGCCTCACCTCCACCGGAGCATCTGGGCCCTCCCAGGGTCCGAATCAGAAGAGGAGGATGAAGGTGCGGGTGCATCCGCCTGGTACAGAGGTGGGGCAGGGGAACCTCGAACACGTCTGATGGGCCATATGGAGAGGCACACCCTCAAAGGAAAGAGGGTCGAAATGGCAGCAAATACAGAGGTACCAAAAGACCGATCAAAGAACATATAAATACGGAATGTCGAGTACCCAACCGCATACATAGCATCCAGGGCTGACCATACTGCCACACCCATTGTGGCGAGTCAAGGAAAATCAGGAACGGCATCTGCGAATCTGAACAATGCAATACATACAACTGGAGGGGTGAGAATAATGTAAAATTCTCAGGAGGGTAACCTTCCCCCATGTGCCATACATAGTACAGAAATGAAGTCATATATATATATTATGTTCACATATATAAATCATAGGCATTGTATTCAATCCGTAGATCATGGAAATTTAAACTAACCATGCAATGATAATTCATGCACAACCATAATTTTCAGTGCCACATATCTTTCTCAGTTTATAAACATAGGGAAGGCTTAGTTCACATAGGGCCATCTCAATGATTAACAATCTCATAAAGGACAATAGACTGCTAGGACATGAGCTCATTCCTATTTGAGATCACGAACTTCATTTTTTTCCATTTCCGGATCACTCACAGTCTATGCCTAGCCGATATGTCTACCGACTCATAACTTTCCTAGGGAAGTCCTTCTTTTTGCCTTCCCTCTCTATCCCCTCTAAGCCTTGTTTGCTTTTTGTATGCTCAAGTATACCACAACAGCACATACACAAGCTATTTCAATACTTTTCACAATTTACATTACATACTTCTCTTCCTTGTCTCAATAGCATGCTAACTTTACAATTATATAGTCACTCGCATTAAAGGTTCATAAGTCAGAAATTTAAGCAATAAGTGTGCAGTCACATGCCATAGATTTGGGGTAACTAGCAAGTTATCATAATTTCATTCATTATCACTTTCCAGCACCAGGCATTCCCATTCTAGGTGCAACAATTAATTTTCATATCACCCGGCCATTTCCAATGCTACAAAAATTCCACAAGTTAGTTCAAGATGTCCAAGGTAACCTGTAAAATTTTCAGAGGAAACCAAGCTCTACAGTTGTATCAAAAAAATGTACAAGTTTGGTGGTCAGAACCACAAATTCCCAGTTCTACATTCTAGTTTCTGGAATTTTTAGCCCTAGGAATTGACTGATTCAAGACCCAAGAAAATTCACAGTGACATTTCAAGGTGTCCTTAACTCCTCATAAAAATTTCAGGGGCTGGATCAATCAATTTCTAGGATAATAAAATCGGGTAATTTTGTTGCTTCAGTTTCCACCAGGACAGCACCAGTTACATTTCGGTTCTTGAATTTTTCAGGCAGCAAACTTCAATATAAACACCAAAAAGTTTTTATGGGACTAGCCTAAGATGTTAGGTTGAACATACATTTTTTTCAGCTCACGAAAAGACCTACAACATATCCAGAAAATTGAAGATCCCAGACTGCCTACAAGCAGTTCGAAAATCCAGCCTGCCAGTCCAAACTTTCTTTGATAAAAACCCCTTTTTAACACAACCCAAACCCACCACCAAAATTTACACATCAATACCAACATGATATCAACCAAAACAATCAGGAATTTCGGACTTAGGGCATGTCCAAACAGGTTAGAAAAATTTCACAAAAACAGGCAGCAGAAACCCTACTTGTGGAGACTAGTGTGCCTTTGCTCTTGATTGCTTCAAGAGGATTGCTCTTCACTTCAAACTCTTCAAACCACCCAAATCCTCCTATAATCAGTGATGGATGAGATGAAAAGGATGAGGTTTTTGGAATTCCAATCGGATAGAATTGTAGAGGTGGGAGTGTAGATCAACTTTAGTGAAGGAAGTTTTGGGTTTTGTTGATTCTAAGCTATGGTTTTTGCAAGATGAAGTCAAGGTGAAGCTCTTGGCTATGGAAGCTCTTCCTCCTCTGGTTTCCTTGCTGTTTGGCCGAGTTTATGCTTGGATTTTTCAAGGAAAATTGGTGACTAAGCTTGTATTAATGGCAAAGCAAGATATTTGTTAAGAAATCATGATGACTTGGTGACTAGGCTATGATGGATGGCTAGGATTTGATCTTGGATTTCAAGATCAAATCTTGGCCTTCCACTTGTCTCAAATGGATAATATCCATTATAAATCATTTATCAATAATGTTAGAAATGTCTTTCGTGTAAGAATCACACACCGAAATCTCATCGAACGGTAAGTTCGTACCGATTTAACCGATATTACCCGAAATTTAATTCTAGGTATAAAATTATCATTCCCACACCTTTCTAATCTTATTCTCATATTTTCTTAACTTCGGGCACTTCCTGTCCCAAATCCCTTTGTCCGCCTGCGGCCCGCAAAGTACTATTCACGTTTTTTTTTTTTTTTTTGTACTCCCTCATGGAGGTATTCTCATCACAACGGTTCCTAGAAATTCAATATTTCCATTCACCATTCCTCAATTAATTTCTAAAGAAGCTAGGGTGTTACATTACCACCCACCTTAATAGAAATTTTGTCCTCAAAATTTCGTACCTGGAAACAATTCTGATAATCCTTCTTCATGGTTGATTCTAGCTCCCAGGTGAAATCTTCATGTCCTGTCCACCCCAAGCTACCTTGACTAGTTGCACCGATTTGTTCCTTAGTTGCCTAACTTCTCTATCCACGATCTGAACGGAGGTGCTCGAAACGTCAAATCATCCCGTAACTGTATAGATTCGGGTTCAATGACATGGGTAGGGTCTGATGATACATTCTAAGTTGAGATACATGGAAGACGTCATGGAGATTGGATAAAGACGGGTAGGGCTATTTGATAAGCAAGCTGACCCAATGCGTTTAAGGATTTGAAAAGGGCCTATAAATCTAGGTGACAATTTTTTGACCTTTAAGACTCTACCTACTCCCGTAGTGGGTGTGACCTTCAGGAATACGTGTTCTCCCTCCCGAAATTCTAAAGGCTTTCTCTATTGTCTGCATAGCTCTTCTGACGATTCTGCGCGCGAGGATTTTCTCTTTGATTTCTGGATCTGTTCTGTCGTTGGTTAACCAGATCGGGTCCTAACAATCGTGTTTCCCCAAGTCATACCAACACAATGGAGGTTGACATCTCCTTCCATATAGGGCTTCATATGGGGCCATGCCAATACTAGCATGATAGCTATTATTATAAGAAAACTCCACCAGCGGAAGTACTTTATCCCAACTCCCTCTCTGCTCAATCACGCACGCCCTCATGTCTTCCAGAGTCTTGGATGGTACGTTCGGTCGCCCATCCGTTGGGTGATAAGCCGTACTCAAACAGCTTGGTCCCAAAGGCCCGTTGGAAGGCTCCCAGAACCTTGAAGTAAAACGGGGTCCCTATCGGAAACTATTGAAGAAGGAACACCATGTAGCCTCACTACCTCTTGGATGTATAAGGAAGCTAACCTATCCAAAGGATAATTAGCTTTGATGGGCAAGAAATGAGCGACTTGGTTAGTCTATCCACTATGACCCATATAGCATCATAGCCTGATGACGTTCTTGGTAAACCCATTACGAAATCCATGGAGATGCTTTCCCACTTCCATTCTGGGATTTCTAAGGGGTGTAAGGTTCCCGCCGGCTTTTGGTGTTCTATTTTGATTTTTTGAGGTTAAGCACCTTTGAACGAACTCCACTATGTCTCTCTTCATCCCAGGCCACCAGAACATTTTCTTGAGATCTGCATACATCTTACTAGTCCCAGGGTGTATGGTGAATTCGCCTTTGTGTGCCTCCTTCAAAATCTCATTCCTGAGAGACGCTTGGGTACACAGACCCTGTCCTTGTACCTCCATATACCTCGCTGGTCGTGGTAAATTCCGGCAACTTCTTAGTGTGAGCTGATTTTAAAATCTCTTGAAGCTCTTGGTCTTCGGGTTGTGCAGCCAAAATTTGTTCCTGAATTCGCTTGTTATTCTAATCTGACCTAACACCACACCTTCTGGGGCTAACAGACGAGCTTAAGCTAAGCTTCTTGAAGTCTTCTACTAGTTCCGTTTCCTTGATCATCATGCATGCTATACTCAGGACTTTCCGCTCAATGCATCGGCCACAACGTTTGCCTTACCTGGGTGGTAATTCAGACTAACTCGTAATCCTTAAGGAATTCCATCCATCGTCTCTGCCTCATATTCAATTCTTCTGATCAAAGAGGTATTTTAAACTCTTATGATCAGAGAAGACATTGAACTGTACACCATAAAGATGATGTCGCCAGATCTTTAAAGCAAAAACCACAGCCGCAAGTTCAAGATCATGGGTTGGATAATTCACCTCATGAGGTCTCAACTGCGAGAGGCATAAGCAACCACATTTCTATGCTGCATTAACACACACCCTAAACCCTTACCAGAAGCATCGCAATAAACCTCAAAGGGTCCTTGAGGGTCAGGAGCACCAAGACGGAGCCGTGGTAACTTCTGCTTCAACTCCTGAAAACTATTCTCACACTCTTGGTGTCCATTTGAATTGAGCATTCTTTCGAGTTAACTTGGTCAAAGGTAAGAGCTAGCTGGAAAAACCCATAATAAATCGCCTATAGTATCCAGCTAGTCCAGAAGCTTCAAATCTCATCACCGTAGTTGGCCGTTCCCAATTAAGTACGGATTCTACTTTGCTGGGATCTACCAAACTCCTTCTCGCGATACCACATGGCCAAGGAACTTAACCTCTCCCATCCAGAATTCACACTTTGACAACTTAGCATACAATTTCCTCTCCCTTAGGATCTGTAGCACGACCCTAAGATGCTCTGCATGTTCCTCTTCAGTCCTTGAATAAATAAGTATGTCGTCTATAAAGACAACTACAAATTTATCTAAGTACGGACGGAAAATCGGTTCATATAATCCATGAATACCGCCGGAGCATTGGTCAGTCCAACGACATCACCTTATACTCATAATGGCCGTATCGAGTTCTAAAGGCAGGGGATATCTTCATCCGAACTCGAATTTGGTGGTAACCCGATCTAAGGTCAATCTTGAGAAACGGTTGCCCCACGTAATTGATCCAAAGGTCGTCAATTCTTGGAGAGGGTACTTGTTCTTGATCGTTACCTTGTTCAACTGCTATAGTCCACAGAGCCTCATACTCCCATCCTTTTTCTTTACCAAAAGAAGGGGCTCCCACGGCGAGGCACTAGGTCTAATAAAGTGTTTCCCTAGTAGCTCTTCAATTTGTGACTTTAATTCCTTCAACTCCAAGGGGGACATTCTATAGGAGCAATTGAAATAGGACCCGTCCCCGGACCAACTCAATGGAGAATTCGACCTCCCGCTCAGGCGGAAACTCCTAATATCCTCTGGAAATACATCTGATAATCCCTCACCACTGGAATCGTATTTACATCATGGTTACTTTCGCTTCACTAGCCGAGAGGAGGACATATTCCTAACGATCCACCTTACTAAGGTTAGGTGTTACTAGGTCTAAGTAAAACGAAAAGGGAACCACCGGAACATAAGAAGACATAAGGAGAAAGATAGCAGTTCTAGTTGGACAATGTAAAAGTACATAATTTGGTACCATCCAATCCATACCTAAAATGACTTCTAGGCCAGATAAAGGTAGACAAAACAAATTAGCCTTAAATTTCCTAGTATTTATAAGAAGGGAGATGGTCATGCAAGTTGACAAGTCCTAATAGGACTCGCAGGAAGGGTGGATACAAGGAGGTCATACGATAATTTCAAACAAGATAATCCTAATTTTTGCACACATTCATAGGATATGAAAAATGGGAGGCACCCGAATCATACAGGACGTCTAAAGTATTTCCATTTATTTCGCATTTACCTCTGAATAAGATGGAGATCGGAAGCTTCATTGGCACTCAGGGAAAACACGTCCTTGTTGTTGTGGCCTGGGGTGGACGCGATGAACTTTCTTGTTGGGACACTCGAATATCTTGTGTCCTGGTTTCCAACAAAACATGTAATCTGCGTGGTCCAGGCATGGCCGAATTCCGTGAAACTTCCCACATTTAGGGCATTCTCTCCTTGTCTCCTGCGTGGAGATTGAATTTGTTTCCTCGGTTATTGTTGTTGTTGTTAAGTGGAAATCCTCCCTAGACTGGTGCGCAGGCTTAAATGAGGGCCTTGGGGTGCTAATCCTTCTGATATTGTTTTGTGTATATCTTAAGCTAGCAAGCTTCTTGTTAGAGTCCTCAGCACGCCGACACTTGTTCACCAATGTAGGATAATCGGGATCTCCAGGAGGCTTACAGCGGCTTCTATATCTTCACGCAAACCCCTCATATTTCATACATTTCCAGGCTTCATTCGGGTCACGTTGATAGATTGTAGAAAATTCAGAGTTCTTCAAACTTGGCAGGATACTCTGCCACACTCATAGGTCCTTGCCTAAGAGCCATAAATTCTAGCTCCTTTGCATTCCTCATAGAGCAGGGAAGTACTTATGATAAAA
Source organism: Dalbergia oliveri (assembly GCA_030441495.1). Lineage (NCBI taxonomy): Eukaryota > Viridiplantae > Streptophyta > Magnoliopsida > Fabales > Fabaceae > Dalbergia > Dalbergia oliveri. The sequence continues at coordinate 15,560,650 of JAMLFY010000001.1, forward strand.
AGCTTCCTTAAAGACATCCAGGTAACCTCAGTCTGGGACGCTTCGAACAACCCTCTTGTACCTACCCACCAAAACTCACATCGCTTCTAGCATATAGGTGGCAAAAGCCACCTTTTGAACCTCTATCAGGGTAGGACAAGAAGATCTTTCCATTGCCTTGATCCACTCTTCTGCTTTGCAAGGATCGAAAGCTCTCGGAAAGGCGGGGATTTGCCTTTCTAAATTCTGCAAATTTCTGTATTCCCCATCCACTTCATTCCCACATGGGTTACCAATCGGGTGCTGCTCCTCATTGCGATTCAACCTTTCCATCATGCGATTGGCAATTGTTGCTTGCTCCCTCATTGCCGCGGCCATCTCACGAAAAGTGTTCATCATCTCAGTGTTATTTCCCGCCCCTCTCCTAGTCTCCCATTGACGTCATTGATTCCTGTCACACCAAATAAAATATTGAGTTGATCAGGCTCAATACCAATCCAAGTATGGCAGGAACCCACAACATTCCCACCAGCAGTCATACATACACATATATATTGTAATGCATGACAACTACTACGGAAACATAGTCGGCCCAATCCTAAGGCTGAGGATAGACGGCTGATACCATAATGTAACACCCTCCTATTTACCATATTCCTCGAGTATGGATATAGTAATTAGCAGAGTGTTCCTGGAGTACCATCTATACTAGTCGGATAATCCATGATAAGGAAGTCGTAATACATCTATTTCCATAGCCAAATTTACATACAGTAACATCATACCGCTTGTACATCATAAAGATAAAGAAAGAAAACTAGAGAAACGGCCACAAAAAGTACAGAACTCTGTGTCTGAGGCTAATCCCCCTCCTCGATACCTAACCTGCTCAGGTACTCGCGACAAAATAGCATAGACGTATATACATATACAACAGCAAAAGGAAACCAAAAGTACATTAACCTAGGTAGGTAATTCCCTAACGCTACACCACTACCCTATATATGTCGACTACTAATGACCTCGCCTCCTCCTCCAGAAAACCATTGGCCATAGGTGCAATGGCCACCTCCAGGAAACATCTGGGCCCTCCGGGTCCGAAGAGAAGAGGTGAAGGTGCGGGTGCATCTTGGCAGGGGAACCTGAACACGTCTGGATGGGCCATATGGAGAGGCACACCCTCGTAAGGGAAAGTAGGGTCGAACGGAGCAAATACAGAGGTACCAAACGACCGATCAAAGAACATATAAATACGGAATGTCGAGTACCCAACCGCATACATAGCATAGGGCTGGGTCATCCGCCACACCCATTGTGGCGAGTCAAGGAAAAAGAGTGGGACGGCATCTCGAATCTGAACAATGCAATACATACAACTGTAGGGTGAGAATAATGTAAAATTCTAAGGGTAACCTTCCCCCATGTGCCATACATAGTACCAGAAATGAAGTCATATATATATATTATGTTCACATATATAAATCATAGGCATCTGTATTCAATCCGTAGATCATGGAAATTTAAACTAACCATGCAATGATAATTCATGCACAACCATAATTTTCAGTGCCACATATCTTCTCAGTTTATAAACATAGGGAAGGCTTAGTTCACATAGGGCCATCTCAATGATTAACAATCTCATAAAGGACAATAGACTAGGACATGAGCTCATTCCTATTGAGATCACCGAACTTCATTTTTTCCATTTCGGATCACTCAGTTCTATGCCTAGCCGATATGTCTACCGACTCATAACTTTCCTAGGGAAGTCCTTCTTTTTGCCTTCCCTCTCTATCCCCTCTAAGCCTTGTTTTCTTCCGTATGCTCAAGTATACCACAACGCACATACACAAGCTATTTCAGTACTTTTCACAATTTACATTACATACTTCTCTTCCTTGTCTCAATAGCATGCTAACTTTACAATTATATAGTCACTCGCATTAAAGGTTCATAAGTCAGAAATTTAAGCAATAAGTGTGGTCACATGCCATAGATTTGGGGTAACTAGCAAGTTATCATAATTTCATTCATTATCACTTTCCAGCACCCTTACAGCATTCCCATTCTAGGTGCAACAATTAATTTTCATACCCCCATTTCCAATGCTACAAAAATTCCACAAGTTAGTTCAAGATGTCCAAGGTAACCTGTAAAATTTTCAGAGGAAACCAAGCTCTACAGTTGTATCAAAAAAATGTACAAGTTTGGTGGTCAGAACCACAAATTCCCAGTCCAGATTCTAGTTTCTGGAATTTTTAGCCCTAGGAATTGACTGATTCAAGACCCAAGAAAATTCACAGTGACATTTCAAGGTGTCCTTAACTCCTCATAAAAATTTCAGGGGCTGGATCAATCAATTTCTAGGATAATAAAATCGGTAATTTTGTTGCTTCAGTTTCAGCACCCAGGACAGCACCAGTTACATTTCGGTTCTTGAATTTTTTCAGGCAGCAAACTTCAATATAAACACCAAAAATTTTTTATGGGACTAGCCTAAGATGTTAGGTTGAACATACATTTTTTTCAGCTCACGAAAAGACCTACAACATATCCAGAAAATTGAAGATCCCAGACTGCCTACAAGCAGTTTCGAAATCCAGCCTGCCAGTCCAAACTTTCTTTGATAAAAACCCCTTTTTAACACAACCCAAACCCACCACCAAAATTTACACATCAATACCAACATGATATCAACCAAAACAATCAGGAATTTCGGACTTAGGGCATGTCCAAACAGGTTAGAAAAATTTCACAAAAACAGGCAGGGAAAACCCTACTTGTGGAGACTAGTGTGCCTTTGCTCTTGATTGCTTCAAGAGGATTGCTCTTCACTTCAAACTCTTCAAACCACCCCAAATCCTCCTATAATCAGTGATGGATGAGATGAAAAGGATGAGGTTTTTGGAATTCCAATCGGATAGAATTGTAGAGGTGGGAGTGTAGATCAACTTTAGTGAAGGAAGTTTTGGGTTTTGTTGATTCTAAGCTATGGTTTTTGCAAGATGAAGTCAAGGTGAAGCTCTTGGCTATGGAAGCTCTTCCTCCTCTGGTTTCCTTGCTGTTTGGCCGAGTTTATGCTTGGATTTTTCAAGGAAAATTGGTGACTAAGCTTGTATTAATGGCAAAGCAAGATATTTGTTAAGAAATCATGATGACTTGGTGACTAGGCTATGATGGATGGCTAGGATTTGATCTTGGATTTCAAGATCAAATCTTGGCCTTCCACTTGTCTCAAATGGATAATATCCATTATAAATCATTTATCAATAATGTTAGAAATGTCTTTCGTGTAAGAATCACACACCGAAATCTCATCGAACGGGTAACGTCGTATTTTAACCGATATTACCAGAAATTTAATTCTAGGTATAAAATTATCATTCCCACACCTTTCTAATCTTATTCTCATATTTTCTTAACTTCGGGCACCTCGGTCCCAATCCCTTCGGCTGTCCAAGCCCTGCGGCCGCAAAGTACTATTCACGTTTTTTTTTTTTTTTTTGTACTCCCTCATGGAGGTATTCTCATCACAACGGTTCCTAAAGAAATTCAATATTTCCATTCACCATTCCTCAATTAATTTCTAAAGAAGCTAGGGTGTTACATAATATATATATATATGAGATCCCATTGGGCATACCAAGGACATGTGAAGATAAGTAAGATATATATGAGATCCTTTCATATATCAAGGGCACATGAAGATAAGATCAATACCAAAGTAAAGATAGTCATTGCATTTATCATATGCATATTCGTATTATATTGAATTATTTGTCTAAGATGATTTACTATGAGTTTGATCATTATGATATATGAGAATTAAGTGATTGTATGCTAAAAGAAACCTACTAAAAAAATGATTTTTAACTTTAAAAGAAACCTTTGATATGTAATGTATGATTACAATTTCTTTTATAAACCAAAATGGCTTGGATAATAATGATTACATGGATTATTGTGAATTTTGGGATACTCTACTAAAAATTTCATAATTCTCACCCCTATGTTTGTGTGTTCGTCCTCCAAATAGCTCATGAGAATAATGAAGTTGCTTGGCTACAAGTGTCTAACCAGAGTATCTTGACGATTGAAGACTTCTTTTAGTTTTTATGAATGTATAACAAGACAAATGTGTATTAAGAACCATAGAAGAATTTTTTCTTTGTATTGATTATATATTCTATAAATACTTTGTTTTCTTCTTATATATTTAAGAAGAATTATGAATTAGTTACAACACGACTCTACGAAATATGTTATAGATAATTAAGTAAGGTTCACTAATTTATGAGTAACAAATCCTAAATCTAATATTATGGCTTAAGGATGATGTTGTACTTGGGAGGGTGTTACATTGAGTGTCAAACACTATTTTTTTTTTTTCCGAAAAATGGTTGTTTAAGGGACTTAAATGATTTGGTTTAAAAAGAATTATTTAAGTACACTGTTTAAAAATAATAATTTGATTGGTTAATACTAATTTTTATAAAAAAAGTCCTAGTTATACAATAATAATACTAATAATAATTCTATACTAATAATAATTCAGAGGACTAAACAATAAGCCTTTAACAAGTGCCACACTTTGAGTAGTTATTTTTTTTGAATTTTTAAATTTCAAAAGGGACTAAATTTAAACTTCTTAATTTTTAAAAAGTGACATTACATTTAATTTTAATTTTAATTTTAATAACTAGGGAAATAAAAAAGGAATAATTGAAAGAAATAAACCAAAAAGGAATATTTGGATTTAACTTTATGTCAGTTAAATATTTTAAAAAAAGACTACAAGTTAGGAAAATAAATTCAATTATTCTATTTAAACATTGAGTGTCAAACACTATTTTTTTCCAAAAGATGGTTGTGTAAGGGATATAAATGATATGTTGAAAAAGAATTATTTAAGTACACTATTTAGAAATAATAATTTAATTGGTTAATAATAATTTTCAGAAAAAAAACCCAATTATACAAAAATAATACTAATAATAATTTAGATGATTCAATTATATTTAATTCATTTGAATAAATTAATATTACAATTATTCTATATTGGATTTACTTTTTAACCATTGAGCTTTTTTGAAGCACATGTAATAACCTAATATTGGATTTATCTAACTACTATTTGTTACTCGAGTATTAACATAATAATTAGAAATGAGTTACTTACATTTTCTAACTTATACTAGTAGTAAAGCATGAGAATAAAGTCAAATAAACCTAGCGTCAATGGTTTAAAGTACTAATGCGGCTATCAATAGCCCATCAATATGTATATATATGTCAAGTGGAACATTAGTTGCTATAGCCTAACAAGACAACATATATGTACAATCATCTTGAATATTTCCTAAATTCTCTAAAGGAAAACTATTTGCCTATCCGGATGATAACATCGCCTTCATGCTAAAATATCTAAATCAGTAAAGGTGTTGAAGCTCGACAATGATAACTGAATGTACATCCTTCCCAGGGTACTAGCGATGCAAGCGGGGTTATAACAAAAATTGGGTGTGCTAGGAGCTAAGGCACACTATCATATGGAATCTTAGGATCGTAAAGGATGTAAAAGACGGATTGGGCAACAACATCTATATCATAATGTTACTCCTACCGTAGCAAGTCAATGAAGATCAATAGGGTGGCATCTACAAGATCTAAAGATAACACAGGTACATGCAACATAGGGATGAGAATATTATAAAATTCTTAGTAGGGCACTTCCTCATGCATAAACATGTCATTATTATCAACCTCACCCGCTTCGGTTTGCTTAAGAAAATATTTCATGCAAGTAGAATATAGGACAACTAATTATTTAAACTTTGAAAATCTTTACTTGAAACGGGTTCATTTCATTAAAGCACTATCATTTAGAGCATATATTTTCAATTTGAAACTTAACTATACTTGTCTCAATATAAACAATAAAGTTATCCATTTAATACGTAATATAAAGAATGACTTATGACAATTGCTACATTAACTATCTTAGTCCCTTGATCTAGGTGGCTTATTCCACTGGGTAATAGTCTGTTTTTAGGACTAAGCTTATTCTTATATATGATTATTGAATTTACTTTCTCAACTCTCACACAGATCTATTCCTAGTCAGGTTTATTTTCCTCAACTCAATTTAAGAGAAGTCAGATTTATTTTCTTTGACTTAACTAGATTTACTTCTCCAAGCAAACATAATCTTAACTTTCTTCATATAGGAGCAATTGTCATAAGCATTAATAACTATATATACATAGTATCATCAACAATTTACATAGTGTCCAAGACACAATATCATTGACATTTTCCTCACAAGCATAATTTTAGCTCATACAACACCGTTTAGAATCTTAATCTTATAGAAAATTCTGTTAATTAACCATACATCATTAATACAAGGTGAAATAATTTATAGAGATACTAAAACATGTCTATGTCAATCTGTAAAAAATTTTGACTCAAAAATACATTTCTAGCAATGTTAAAAAAATTATACAAAATTAGTGAATAGAATCTACTCGGGAAGAAGATTAGTCAATTTCATAAATTTTTTAAAATAGAAAATAAGCCTAAAAATTTCTTAAAAAATTAGGGATATACATAAAGATGTTAATAACAACATATAAAAATTTACACTCAAAATTTCATCATTTGATAGGATAACAAAATAGACAAATTCAATGGTAAAAAAATAGGTCATCTAAGAAAACATAGTTCAATCACGATTTTAGAATTTTTAAAAATAGTAAATGTTCACCAATGATCCTAGAAAAATTCAAAAAGGTATTTTTGTGTGTTAGACCTAATATAAAAAAAATCTAGATAAAAAACATATCTCCTACTACTTGAGAAAAATCATAAAACATTTACTGCCAGTAAAAAATCCGAGTTTTTAGCAACTTAACTCAAAACTTGTTTTTGACAAAATGATTTTCTAACAACATCAAACTACTCCACCTATGCAAACATATCAAGATCTATGTGTAATCATACAAAATACCAAAAATATCAAGTTCAACCATTCAATATTTTTCAAAAACAGATATGAAAAAGAAAAAGCTACAAAAAACCTACTCCTAAAGTTTTAAGACCTCTTGCTTTAGATGATCCTCACTAAATGATTTTCTTTACCTAAATCCCTTCCAAAGTACTTAATCCTTCTTCCAACAGTAGTATGTGATGGCTCAAAGTGGAGAAAGGTGATGAATTAAAATTCTAATCAATTAGTTTAAAAGATTATGAAGAGTAGATGAAGTTTAGAAAGGAATCTTTTGGCTAGGGTTTTGGGGCCATGGAGCTAGGTTAGGGTTTGGAAATAAAGAACATGGTGGCTGTGTACTTGTGGAAGGTTGGCCGAAATTACGATGGAGAAGATGATAAGATAGTTGTTTTAATCTTATTGTAGGTCATGCTTAGCATTTATCTAGTTTCAAGATTTTCTTTCTTTCTTTTTAAAAAGAAATGAAGTGATGGCTAGGATTGTTTTTGTTAGTCAAAGAATGAATCTTAGTCATATACTTGGCTCAAAGATAAGTGGCTCACTTAAGCTTAGTGAGCAAGTAGCTTTTCTGTGTTAAAATCACATCACAAAATTTTACCGAACGAATAAAAAACCATACTTGGGAAATCAAAATATTATTCAAACTTATTCCTGGGCCTAATACTTTATCTTGACCTTTGACCTATCTTCCATGACCCTGGATAACTCCTGGTCCAGGTTCTAGGGTTACTATTCACTTGTGAGCCCACAAAGTTACTTCATGCCTAGCGTGGAATTCTTTTTTCTACTCATTTGTTGTGTCGTCGTCATTATCACTACACCTGTCATAATACTCAAATTCTCATTAATAAGGCTCAAATTAATTTTTGAATAACTTCGGGGTGTTACAAGTATGACTCTAATTATGACTTCACCAAAATAGGTCTAACTAGACATTGCATAAATAGGTCTCAATAGCCCTCTTCTTTCTACCTTGTCATCTACTTTTCCTCCTACTTCCACCGTTCTTCACCCCGATCCATTCCACTCTCTCCTTCTCAACTCCCCCTCCAACTACAATACTAAATTCTTTTCCCTCGTATCATGCTCTCCCAATTCTCACCTCATCATCCCCCACTTCCCACCCTTTTTTTTCAAATTTTGATAGATAACATAAACGCTTAACCAACCCAAATTAGGAAAAAGCATAAAAAAAACAAGAAAGTATAGGACACAACTAACAAATCTAAGCCAAGGCATGATGGTAGTATATCCTATGTTTAACATTCGAACAAAGACAACTTCATGCCCCCGACACAATATACAATCAATTGTAACTATTGAAGGCACACCACACAAATTGAAAAAAATCGGCAAAAGACCCACTAACAGAGGGCTAAAACCACATCAAAAGAAAGAAAATAATCTGCCAAGTGTCCACGAAGGATAACCCTACCATAGAAGATAGTTAAGGAATAAACTTGACAAACCAGCCAACTCTCAGTGCGTCTATTACGATCTCCTCAGTTCATCCCAATCAACAGGGATTTTGATGTTCAAATCGAATAGGTCCTGGTCGAACTGGTTCGAGTTTTGGTCCATGGTGAGGTGCTTGCTCCTAGAACCAACTTATGCGTTGTCGATATATTCGTCACGACGAGGCTGGTCACTGATGGATTTTCGCATCGCATTGGAACTTAACCCTCCCAATCATGTCGTCAACACACCCATTCTCTCCCTCCTTATTTTGAGAGTTCCTGGTGGTGCAAAAGTAGCAGCAGGAGTTCTTGTGAGAGTTGGTGGTGCGAGTTCTCAGTCACCGTTGACATCGGAGTGCTATTTGTTTTTGGATGGAGGTGCTCTCCCACTTTATTCATGACCAAATGTTGAAGGAGATATAACAAAGCCTTTTTGATTTGTGTATGTAAAGGATTCGAATAGGGGTGGAGAGGCAGGGCAGGGCAGGCCACGTTCTAAATAGGCCAGGCCTATAATAAGAGCATAGATGAACCTTGTATTACCTGTTATAGGCTTTATTTCGGCCTGGCCTTAAGCCTGCTTATAAAGTCTGCTTTTAGAAACTTGTTGCAATTTATATAATAGGCCTCAAGGCCTACATGTAAGCCTAAATAGGCCTAGGCCTTTTAACACTCCTTTAAAAGGCCTAAAAAGGCCTTTGAAGCTCATCATTCAATTTCATAGAATCAAATTAAATCCAACAAAGTTCCAATTTCAAACACATCAAGATTAAACATTCAACTAAAAGTCCAAGCAAATTCAAACCATACAACTAAACCAAAGTTTGAAAAGAAAATTCAATCACAAGTGAAATAAGGTTCACCAACTCTCAAGAACAAAGCATGAGCAACTTAAATATTACATAACTAAATAAAACATAATCTTCAAATAAACCTAACAAACTAACAAAAGATCAAATCTTCAAAATGATCTCCTCTCTTCTTCAAACTCAAGTACCTTGAAATAGAAAATTATTTATAGTTAGATTGTGCCATAAATTAACAACTACTAGAAATAATCCTAATTAATAATCCAAAATCTCAATTAACAAACCCTAAAAGGAAATACAATGACAAGCAAAACCCAACCTAATAATACTACCATCAATGACGAAGAATGCGCTACCCTATTCCCTTCTGTGTCTTTCCCTTTCTTGACATTTTTTTTCAAGTAATAGTCAGAATTGAAAGGTGGTTAGAATAATTAATCATATTTTTATTTTTTAACAAAAAAAAGAAGCAAACCGGTTTATCGTAAACCCAAAGAAATGTAAGGATTACACACGAACCTAAAGCCACCAAATAGTGACAAGAAAAATGTTTTAAGAAAGCAAAGAAAAGAATAGAGACCTTTTAGTTTTGAGTTTCACTGTGTGGTACCTTTCAGTCTTTGAGTTTCACGGTGGAAAGTAGATCTGGATGAATGGTCAGGGCGGAGGGTACTGATTAATGGGTGGCTAGGTGGCTGCGCAATGGGTGGCAGCTGGTGCGCAATGGGTGGTTGCGGGATGGGGACGGACGGATGAGCGGACGGACGGAAGGAAGGAAGAGGACGGACGCCGGCGCGACGGACGGATGGCTGCGCAAGTGTGACGAGTGTGACTGCGTGACGCCTCTGTGATTGTGTGTCTTCATGAAGGGTTTCTAAAAGTGTGAATGTGAGTTGTAAAAGGGTTTCTAAAACTAAAAGGATGAATGTGAGAAAGGAGAAAATAGAATGATTTTAAAATTATTTTATTAGTTTAATTTTGAAAACTAATATAAATATATTAGATAGATAACATATTATCAAATAAACAAGTTAGTGTAATGGTTTATACTCTTTGAAAAATGTTGAGGACTTGGGTTCAAATCCCGCACCCCAAATATATAATTTTACATATTATTAAGTATTCTCCTAACAGCCTCCAGGGGCTTCTCAGGCTTCCCAACCAGCCTAGGCCTGGCCTCTTTAACTAAATAGGCTTTTTAAAAAGCCTTAACTTGACTTAAATAATAAAAAGATCAGGCCAAGCCAGGCGCAGGCCCCTGGCCTATTCCATCCCTAGATTTGAAGAGTGTTATCATAAGTAAAACAAAATATATACAACAATGCCAGGTTCTTTACTATTTTTCAAAACAAAAAACACAAAACATGGGGTGTTTGGAAGTGTTTTGTAGTTATAGTTTTGTAAAATTGTTTTAAAAAATAAGTTTAAGATTATTTTTTAAAATGAAAAAACAAGAAAATTGTTTGGCAACAGCTTTAGATGCCAAGCCTCACCCTTGAACCCCAATTCCCTCAACAACAACAACCCAACATCTTCTTGTCCTCCCAAGCCCCTCACCTCCATCGAGTTAACTCGCTTGCACCTCGCCAACTTCGACAATATCCTCCTCAAACACTCCCAACAACAACAACAACAAAAAACAGGAAACAACATCAACAAGGAGGAGTAACACAACAACAACAACAAATGAAAAGAAAGGGAAGAGCGTTCTCGAAGATCTCCACCTGGCGAGGCTATGGACGGACATGAAGGCCACAGGAGATGCCCGCCACCTTAACCGCGACGAAGTGATCCTGACAGTGGAGATGCTTCGTGACGGATCTAGAGGCGCAAAGGCCGAGGAGGCAAAGGCGTGAGCGGTTCGCGTGCGCGGCGAAGGGGAGTAGGCCGAAGGGAAGCAAGTCTAGGAGGTGGAGGGGTGGTGGGCTTGGAGCAAAAAACAACTCAGTTTTGAAAAACAACTCTAGATTTTTCCATCTGTTGTTTTTCAAACTCAAAGTTTGTTTTTTCATTTTTAAAAACAATATGAAGAAAACAACTTAACAAACAAGTTTTATTAAGTTTTTGTTTTTAAAAATAGAAACTGTTTTTAAAAGTTGCTTCCAAAAGGCCAATTCGATTTCTTATTTTTAAAATCTAGATTCAAGTTTTAAAATTTTTAAAATCAATATTGAAAAAATATTTATCAAATAAGGTTTCTTATTTTTTTTTTCATCTTAAAAATTGAAATGAATTATTACAATGTCATTTGCAGTTAATTGCTAATGTAACCAAGTATAAATCAACTAAATATAGTCTAATAACAATGATATCATACAAAAGGTTGTCATAAAAATGGAAATGAATTATTTCTTTCATTTGCTTGATTCACGTTCATTTCATATATTTGAAAGGTTTTCATAAAAATGGAAATGGATTTGCTTTCACTCAACAATTGCAATAATATATCTAAAATTAAATCCTAGATATCATAAATAATACATATTCTTTTTCAATTTGAATAATTATTATATAGCTAAATATAACGGGAATAATGATATAAAATTGGAATAAGAGGGACAAGAGAAAAATGGAATTAATTTTTTCCTTCAATTATTCGATCACCATTTTAAAATTGAAAATTAAAAACACAATTATATTTTATTATTATATGCATTTTTTTATTATGAAATACTTATCAATTATATATATATATATATATATATATATATATATATATTTTTTTCGATTTGAATTTGATAAATCCTATTAGGAGGCCAAATTAAGGGAATATAAAGGAAAATAGCATTTTTTCCTTTAATAAGTTAATCTATAGTTTTTTAAAAAATAAAAATAAATAATAATTTTAATAATATTTTTATCTATTTAAATTTATTTTAATTAACTATGTTTATTAAAAATGATATAATAATATAAAGACAAAACTATCAAATTCACTATTTTAAAATTTCACAACCAAAATTAGTTAAAAAAACTCTCAAAATGGTACAAAATTGAATAGTCCAAATAGTAAGAAAAATAAATCTCTCAAATTGGTCATTGTAAAAACTTCAAATAGATAAATTGGTTCCGTATAAATTGAATAATTGGTTAAATTGGTCTCTAATAAGCTAGGTAATGAGGACCAACTTGCTTGATAATTCACTTCCAAACTAATTTTGATTTATTTTTCATGAACTAATTCGTTGACTATTCAATTTTATAGACTAATTTAAAAATTCTTTTACAGGGATCAATTTATTTTGTGAAATTTTAGAGAAATGAATTTGATAGTTTTGAATATAAAAATGTTTGTTTTAATTATTACAATGTTACTCTTATTATGTAAATATTAAAAATTTAAAATTTTAAACATTTATAAAAAGCCACATTCTTCCAAGATTTGAAATTATTTATACATATTAGTTTAATTTTTTAAAATCTGTGCATTTGCACGGGTAAAGAAAAAGTACTAGAATAAGAATAGGACGAACTGATTTTTCTTCCAACCCAAGGATTTTTTTTGTTATTTATCAGGGCAAAAAAAAAACGTAAGAGCTAAAATTTTCCTCCACTTTAGCAACAGACCCGCCGTAAACTTCGCATCCTTCCACCTGCCCAATTCACTCCTCGTACCCTTGAACGGAAGGGACTCCTCTTCAGCCCTGTCCACCAAGCGCTACGGTTCAATCCACGTGGCGCACGGCAGCAAGATCACCACCACCACCTTCCATTGGTCCCTCCTTCCGCCGCAAATCCACCATCCTCACCCACTCCACCGCCGTGGACCCCCTCCTCGCCCTCTCCTTGGAATCCATTCCGTTTCAAAAGCTGAAGAAAGCAAATCGAGGGTTGCAGAACTGAAACCTCATCCTTGATGGAGTTGGAGCAAGCTAAGCGAGAAGGATCACAGCTTCATGAACCCAACACAACAACAACAACAACAACAACAACAACAATAATTTCCTCGACCACGAGGCCAAAACCCACGCCGAAGCGCTTCGTGAAGAGCCAGATCCCCGATTCCATCCTCAACGACCCAGCCCTCAACGCCGCCATCTCCGTCCTCCCTCAGAACTACAACTTCGAGGTCCACAAGTGCGTCTGGCGCGTCCTCTCCACGGGCGCCAAGCGCGTCGCCCTCCAGTTCCCCGAGGGCCTCCTCATGTACTCCCTCCCTCTCTCCGACATCCTCACAACCTTCGCTGCCGTCGACCGCTGCTTCGTCCTCGCCGACGTCACTTACGGCGCCTGCTGCGTCGACGACTTCTCCGCCGCCGCCCTCTCCGCCGACCTCCTCATCCACTTCGGCCACAGCTGCCTCGTCCCCATCGACTCCACCACCCTCCCCTGCCTCTACGTCTTCGTCGATATCAAAATCGATGTCCAGCACTTGGTCGACACCGTCAAATTGAATCTTGAATCAAAGAACAAGCTCGTCCTCGCCGGCACCATACAGTTCGCGTCCGCAATTAGGGCCGCGAAGCCTGAATTGGAGTGTTTGGGGTTTAGGGTTTTGGTGCCGCAGTCGAAGCCTCTGTCGGCTGGCGAGGTTCTTGGATGCACCGCGCCGAAGGTTCCGTTGGATTCGTCTGGTGATGAGAGTGTTTTGGTGTTTGTGGCGGATGGAAGGTTTCACCTTGAGGCGTTCATGATAGCGAACCCTGGGATTAAGGCCTTCAGGTATGACCCTTATATGGGGAAGTTGTTTCTTGAGGAGTATGATCATAAAGGAATGAAGGAGTCGAGGAAAGGCGCGATTTTGAGAGCGAGGGAAGAGGCTTGGAATTGGGGTGTTGTTTTGGGGACTCTTGGAAGGCAAGGGAACCCTAGGATTCTGGAGAGGTTGGAGAAGAAGATGAGGGAGAAAGGGTTTTGTTATACTGTGTTCTTGATGTCTGAGATAAGCCCTGGGAGGATTGCTTTGTTTGAGGACTCTGTGGATGCGTGGATTCAGATTGCTTGTCCTCGGTTATCAATTGATTGGGGGATGCTTTTGAGAAACCGGTGCTTAATCCTTTCGAGGCGGAGATTGCGCTGGGACTGATACCTGGTTGGTGGGAGAAGAAGGAGAAGAGAACTGTGGTGCCAAATCAGGGTTGTGAAGACGGTTTGTGTTGCAAGAAGAGCGAGGATTCTTGCTGTGAGTGTAGCTGTGGAGGTGCAAAGGAAAGGAGTGATTTTGGTGGAGATTATCCAATGGACTACTATGCTCAGGATGGTGGGGAGTGGAATTCATCCTATTTGAAGAAGCCGGCTCGTCCCCCGAGGAGAATTTCTGTATCTTCGGTTGCTAACGGTGCCATTTCCCAAGAGTCTTGATTTTGTTTCGGAGAATTTCTGTATACTAGGTGCTGATAGTGCCATTTCCCAAGAGTCTTAATTTTGTTTTAGTTATAGTTATACTGCTTTGCTCCAAGAGGATGGATTCCAAATTTCCAATAGTTTATTGTTTTGCTATGGGCTTTTGCCTCTTTCAACTTTTGTTCTTTTGGTAGTGCAATGAATATTTAGGGGAAAACATATTGAATGGCATGACTTAGTTAACTTGATTGTGATACCCACGTTGTTAAATTTTGTGTCTTAGTCCCTTATTTTCAATCATCTATTGGGGTCTTGTTCCATATTTCAAAGCTTGGTCTGACATACTTAGGGTGAAGAGTGTTGCTTACTTACGGATCATTGATTTGCAAACGAACATTATGATAAAATTCTTACAAAATCTGGCACTGTTCATCACCTCATTTTATAAGGTAGGGTTTCTTTTCTCAATTTTTCATCTATTTATGATTTTATATTTTGAGTATATAAACACAAAGCATAATGGAACCAGGTGAAAATATTCGGCATTAGTGTCTTTTTTTTATTTTTTTTTTATTTTGATGCATTGTGGACTACAATCATGCAGGTGACATACTTTAAGAATAAGACTTGTCTGTCCTTATCTGGAATTGTGGTGTCTAGTATTCCTATTCTATCTGTGCCTCTTCCTTCCCCTCCTCTCCTTTTCTCTAATAATATTTTTTGGTTGCTTGGTGGGTGTTTGCCCCTGTATTAACAGACTACGGGTATGTTGGCGCCTTTTAGTCTGCAGGTTCACTTTCGAATTCTGGAATTGTCTCAAGAGAATATATCTGCTTTGCTATTGGGTCTTGAATATCTCATCAAAATCTCGTACATGGATGAGACTGAGGTTTTTAAGGTATGATGATAACGGTGTTGAGAATCACAAATGTTCATTCTTGAATAAAACATCTGCACTCTGATAATGTGTCTGTTAGCCTGCATGTGTGTGTGTGTCTTCCTTCTATTTTCAATGTACAAGATTCATACTTTACTTGATTTGTTAAAAATAACGGGTCTGTCTGGACTACTGGAATGCCTTGGTTTCAGAATTCTGAGCCACACTGTAGCTTGCAGAACCATGCAGCAAAACCTGCAAACATGATATGACTTCAGAAGCTGTCTAATTATATTTTGATATCATAGCTCCTTGATTGTTAAAATCAAGCAACAACAGTTATGTTTTCCCTTGTTTAGCAGAATAAGATTCCCTTTATGTTCTTGGTATCATTATATTTATTTTGAGCACTGAGAGTTGGAACTTAAGATACTGTTGTTTATGTGGCTCTTATAGCATTGATTTCTAGCAATGTTGTTCATAGTTCTGCAATTAATAATGAATTTATTCTTTAAATCTATATATATATATATATATATATATATATTGCTTGTCCTAGAATTTTTAAACTTTGATATGTCATACTCGTGTTTGTAACTATGTTGTGTCCTATGTCCGTGTTAGTGTCTGTGCTTATCTACCCATTTTCTGGTTGCTTAAATTTGTGCCTTAATACCTTTTATGCCAAATGTGCAGATGAAATAATTCTTGACCTTTTTTTGGAATTTTATCTTATTGAATTTGGCAGAGTACTTAATGGGCTTTATTACATGAGATTTGGAGATGTATTTTCAAAGTTTCATCAGTTTCAAAGTGGAGAGCTATTCAGGTATGGTTTAACCATATTTAGGCTTTTGTACTGTTGTGTGGAATAATAACTTCTGGTGATAGACCGAACCGAATAAATTATGTAGGTTAGGTGGAGAGTCTATAAAATCTATAGTATCCTTCTCACTGTAGGACTTGGACTATACATACGTAGGATATAATTGTAAAGTTCCTTCGTTTACCAGGTTATGTTCAAATGCATAAAATTTGGCCTTTAGCGACAATTATGTCCCAAATCCAGCAATTGCAAGCCTGGCTACAGTTATCTTAATGGATTTGAATTGGAAGCATAGCCCCCCAAAAAAAAAGAGTTTGAAGGGCTCTCACAGCAGCAATTTGTTTTGGATGTGGACTGACTTCAGATTGTGGAGAGCCCGGAAAAAAAAAAAAATTGAATGGCTCTCACAGCAGCAATTTGTTTCTGGTGTGGACTGACTTTGGATTGTGGAGAACCCAAAAAAAAAAAAAAAAGTCAAAAGTAGCTAGTAACTCATCATGAAGTCATTTACGATCTAGTTTCATTGTTTCCTTATTATTGTGCCATGCTAGTTTCTCCTCCTTATACTTCTAACTCTACTGCTGGCCAGAAAAAATTGTTGAGACTTGTATTTGTTACTTGTCTTGTCTGGCCTGCATCTAAAACAAAGACAAGCAACTGTATATGCAACTTAAAGCTTTTTCACTTTGTGGCATCATCTTTATTGTCATGAAATATGACTCCTTATCCAGTCAAAAGTATAAAAACTGCCAATTTTGTACACAATAAGAAAGATACACTGAAAAGTGCCTAGGAAGCATTTGTCATGTAGTTGGATAAATTAGGCCCACACTGGAAAAGTAACATTAGAAAGGAAACTGGCAGGAAAAAAGGAAACAAAATTTCTGAATTATACCCAAAGAAGTAAATTACCCTATTCAGAGTGGCATGAAGAAAACAAGCTATTTTCTTGAGGTCCTTGAGTTTGTGACATCATGATAGAGTCTGCAAAAATGGAAAGATCACAGAAGATAAAGAGAGTAATATTACTACTCCTTAGCTGATCGGAAATGGTATCAGCCAAGGGAAGAAGAAGGAATACACCAGGAAAATATGCAGCAAAAGAGAGAAAAGTTGAGACACTATAGCAGTCCCCTCTCCTAGGCCTAAGTCCAAAATAACCACCTACCTTGACAGCTCCCCTTACCCATACAAATATTCCCTTTTACCTAACCGTATCACACCAAATCATCGGCACCCCCTCCTGCCATTATGCTCACTCACACGCACTTGCCACATCAGCATCAGTTTGTTAGCTCCCCACATTACCTCTAATACCCCTGTATTTCTTTCGTTTATACACCTTGATACCCTCAGGGACTTGGTCCTTAACAATACCCCCTGAACAACCACCTTGTCCTCAAGGTGAAATTGTGAAAGCTCAGCTGATATCTTCAGCTAACTCCAGGAACTTTCAAATTCGGCATATCTTGCCACTTGATCAGCATTTCCAATTCTCCTTGGGAATAGCCTCACAGCCAAGATTGCAACAGGCTGTACTTTCAACTCCCAGTCGTCCGTGAGTCCTGAGGTAAGGGCTGGCGAACCACATCAGTAGCCAAACATTTTTTTAAGAGGGAAACATGAAAACTGGGTGACTGCAGACGAGGTGTAAGTTTTAGCTTATAAGCTACAGCTCCTATTTCTCAATCACCTTAAAGGGGCCCTGGTACCTGGGTGAGTTTTTGATTGGTACGAGCTGCCAATGATTTAATTCTATAGGGTTGGATCTTGAGATAAACCATATCCCCAATGGCCAACTCAACCTCTCTTCTTCTCTTATCTGCCTGAGACTTCATGCGGTCCTGAGCTCTTGCTAATTGCCATTTTAGTTCATCTAGGATCGCATTCCTCTTTGCAAGCAGCCTATTCACTTCTTCCACTGAAGTGGAGGTCACATCACCCGGAAGGGAGTAGGAGGTTCCCTTCCATAAAGAGCTTTGAAAAGAGTCATATTGGTGGAAGAATGAAAATTAGTGTTAAACCAGTCCTAGGAAAAAGCCATTTGAGCCACTGTTGGGCTTAGTTCCTGCAAAACACCGCAAATACGTCTCCAAGCATTTGTTCACCACTTCCGGTTTGACCATCCGTTGCATGATACGCAAAACTATATTTAAGCTTAGTCCCAGCTTGCTTAAAGAGCTTTGACTAGAAAGAGCTCATAAAGAGTCTATCACGGTCACTGATTATTGACGTTGGAAGCCATGCAACCTTACCACCTCTTTAACAAAAATGGCAGCCACCTCCTTGGCTGTGTAGGGTGCGAAGGCCTATGAAGTGTGCAAATTTGGTGAACTGGTCCACCACCACTAGGATTGAGTCTAACCCATGCGCCTTAGGCAAACCCATTATAAAATCCATTGTTAGCTCATCCCAAACCTGAGATGGTATGGGTAGGGCTGTAGACCCCTGGGAAAGTGCTTGTTACTTGTTACGTTACACACATCACATTTCTGAATGTCCTGTATGAGCTCTTCATCCATTCCCACCATAATAGCCTCGACACTCTTTTATAAGTCTTGAAAACCCCAAATGTCCCCAAAAACAGTATTGTGAAATTCTTGCAGAATTAATGGAATTCAAAGGGAACATTTAGGGACAACTAACCTGTTTTTATAATACAGCCTTCCTCCCTTGAGTTCGAAGTCCTGGTGAATTTCCTTTCCAGCTAATAATGCCTGCATTATCCCTTTTAATTTTGCATCCCTCTGGACTTCTTCTTCTAACCCTCCCAAGTCTTGGAAAGTGACTGATGATATTGCATTGAAATAAAGCCTGCGAGAGAGCATCTAGCCCTATTCTCCTTACCTGCTTTGTAACGGATCTCAAAATCAAACCCTAACAGTTTGCGACCCATTTCCTGTCCGCACCATCATCCTTTGATCAACCAAGAACTTCAGACTTTTTTGATTTGTATGCACTATGAATCGCCTCCCTAGCAAGTAATGCCTCCACTTCTGCACTGCTAACACAATAGCCATGAGTTCTCGTTCATATACAGACTTCTGTTGGGCTTTAGCGGACAACGTATGGCTCATATAAGCCACGGCTTCCTTCTTCCATCAACACTGCCCCCACCCTTTTCCCGAGGCATCTGTCCACTATAAACTCCTTATTAAAATCTATACAGCAAGAATAGGCAAGGTGGTCATGGCTTGTTTGAGTGCTTTAAACACTAATTGGGCCTCCATTCCCCATTGGAAATTGTCCGTGTGGAGTAGTTGGGTAGCGCCAAGCTATTTTGCCATAGCCTTTCACAAACCTTCGGAATACCTCGTTAAGCCCAAAAAACCCTCAGCCCCTTTAAGTCCTTAGGACTGGCCACGTAACCATGGCCTCAATCTTTCTTACAGGGAGACCCCTTTGTCTTTAAGCGCTTTGGCCCTTCCAAGACGTTTTAGCTCGACATAGCAATGGGTCCCAGTTCACCTTCATCAATCTGCCATTATCCCTCCAGACAATGTCCAAGCTTCTGGAAGTTGGCAAAGATGTCTCCCAAACTTGATATCCAATCCATCTCCAATGTCACGTCAACATTTCCTAATTCACGCGGGAAAATGTCCTTTCTATTACAACCCCTTGTATTTCCAGGATGTACCCTTTCGCAGATTCCACTACTTGAGGTCTTCTGCAGATCCTGAACTCGATCGTGAAGGCGCGAGTGGGAGTCACCGCTCATGCATTTGCTCAACCTTTGTTTTCGAGATGAGGCTATTAGTGGCTCCAGGTATCCACAAGGACTACCACTTCCGTCTCCAATCTTACCCAACACCTTAAAGGATTTATTAATAGTTGTTAATCCCTTAAGGCTTCGAGAGAAATCTACAATGATTTCATCAGGAGTGTGGTGGTTTCCTCCTCGGCCTCGGTGTCCTTCCTCCTCGGTTCCCTCAATTCTTCTACTAGAACCAGCTTGTAGTTCTTCATCTTGCAAACGTGGTCGTGACCCCATCGTTCTCCACACTTGAAGCACAAACCCCTCCGACTCCATTCCTGTAGTTCTTCTTGCGAGAGCTTCCTTCCACCGCCACTCACCCTTTCGTCCCCTTCTGATTAGGTTTCGCATTCTGGCCCCTTTTTGCTCCCAAATCTGACTCGCTCCTGGTGTAGCCCAAAATTGATTTGGGCCTCGACGGCCCAGTCCTCCATCCACGGTCCAACGCCGTTCCCCTTCCATTCCCTGTTTCTTTCTTCGAGCATGAGAGCTCCTTAACCCTCAGTCAATTAGAGATCCAAGCTTTTGATTTCAGCTTGTAATTCGGGCCTTAGCCCATTTATAAAAATGCCTTTCATCATTTCCCTGTCAACATTCCTCATGGGCCCTGATCTCAATATAATCCATGAGTGAGCCCAATTGCTTGACTCGCAAAGGGCCGAACGGACCCTTCACCATTTCGGTTGGAAGCGTCGTAGAGCGCCTCCTTGAAATCACTCCAAGAAGGAAATGCGACCTGATCTTCCCATGCTCTATACCAGCTCAATGCCTTTCTAATGCTACTAGAACCATCATCATCCTTTCATCCCCTTCGATGCCATTTATGGTGAAGTATTGCGCAATATGTAGCAACCACCCTGAGCGTCTTCGAAAAGATGGGTAACTCCATTTTCCTTTCCACATTACGACGTCTACCTGAAGGACTCCCGTGTGAAGAGTTCGGAGGTCGGCTCCCCCAAAGGATAGTCCCGCGGACGAGAGCCCATTTTCGCGATGGGGAGGACAGCCTCCCACGGTCGTAGACCACCAGTTCCATCCTCTGGTCGAAAAGGAGGGCGTTGATGGAACCCCTCTCTTCTAGAACCCCATCCCAGCGGTCCCTCCAGTCCACCCATGAGGTCCTCTGGAGGCAAACGCCCCAGAATGAGCCCTTCTACGCTCCCTCAGAGGAGACCCTCGTCCATCCTCCTTTGCAATTCGTCAACGCGATTCTCCATTGCAACTTCATGGTTGACCCTCAAAGCTCCTAGAACCGAAGCTCTGATGCCAAAATGATAGAGTCTGGAGAAAAGGAAAGATCACAGGAAGATAAAAAGAGTAATATTACTACTCCTTAGCTGATCGGAAACGGATTAGCCAAGGGAAGAAGAAGGAATACACCAGGAAAATATGCAGCAAAGAGAGAGAAAAGTTAAGACACTATAGCAGTCCCTTCTCCTAGGCCTAAGTCCAAATAACCGCCTACCTTGATAGCTCCCTTACCCATACAAATATTCCCTTTTCCCTAACCGTATCACACCAAATCATCCGCACCCCCCTCACCGCACCGCTCACACGCACTTGCCACATCACGTTTAGCGTTAGCTCCCACATTACCTCTAATACCCTCGTATTTCTTTCGTTTATACACCTTGATACCCTTAGGGACTTGATCCTTAACACATCATTACGCCAACCTCCCCGGTTTTAAAATCATTAGATTGTGTTAGAGACCGTTTTCCTAAAGGGCTACAAGTGTACAAAAGAAAGAAGTTCAGGGGTATAAGGGAAATGTAAGAGAGAATCAGGAATTGAGGATTGTATGGACCCATTGTCTTTAACTAAATTGTAAAAGTTGGCTGCCATGTGTGTGTGTGTGTATGCTGGCAGTGCTTGTAGTGGGTGTGAGTGAGGAATCTGTTAGGAAAAAAGGCTATAATGTAGGTTAGCAGATGAGGGGTAGGCATTATTTTCGTTGTTGGCTAAGGCTAGGCATAGGAGAGTAGAGCCTATAGTGCTCATTTTCTCTTGTAATGCATTATTCTTACTGAGCCAATTCTATCACAGACATTCCTCTTTGTTTTCTTTTATTTCCCTTCTATCATTTGGTTATCAGAGCACTTTCCTGGGTGCGGGAGCCAATCGCATAAGAGCTATTATGGAGAGCAAATTGGAGAACATGGAGAAGACGCTGAAGAGATGATGCTGAGCATGAGGGTGCGTCGTGGTCGCTCTGTGCGAGGTTGCCACCAAGGAGGGACCATGATCGCGTGAACTCAAGTGACCGTTGGAACGTGGTTCCAGAGGAGAGAATGAGTTCTGGACTCATCTTCCCTCAAGAAAGACACGACCTTCAAGGTCTCGAACCAGAAGGAAGTGAGTCCCCCATTCCCTGGAAGGTCATCGCGTCACCGAGATGGAAACTCTTGCGAATTAGACCACCCAACTCACGTCGGAGTCTCCCTGAGGCCGCGATATCGTGATAGAAAATGGACCGCCCCTGTTCGCGGAGACGACCCGCTTGGATGGTTGGTGAAGATTGAACGTACTTCACAGCTGAACGAAATATAGGGAAGAGAAATGGATGTGGTGGTACGGCGTTGGAAGACAAGCTCTCAACTTGGTTCCAGACTTGGGAGGACCAGACTTCCGCGCGCGCGGCGGGCTTAAACGCCGTCTTCTGAGGTTCCAGCCAGGGTGGTAAGGACCCCTATGGGCCACTACTAAGGATCAGGCTTCAAGGGACGGAATGGAGTACATTGAAGAATTTGAGAGAATTTCTGGGCCCATGAGGTCATTGGATCGTGAAGTTTTAATTGGCATGTTTATTAATGGGCTCCAAAGAAATTGGGGCTGAATTAAGGGGTTTGGATCTAGGTTCTCTTTCTGAGATTAAAGATCGGCCTTATTATTGGAGGAAAGAAACCGTGAATGGAGCGGGGTCGGGGTGAGTCCATTTGAGAAAAGGGGGGTCCAGGAACAACTTTCCAACCCGTGTTGGGCCTCATCACCCGAACTTGGCCCAGGAAAGCCCCTAGGGAAGTGGTGGCCCTAGGAGAAGAAGCTAATTCAGCGGAAAAAGAGTATGGAGGGAGGCGACTTTCTCAGGCGGAGATCCGAGAGCGAAGCCGTCGCGGGCTCTGTTTCAAGTGCGGAGATCGCGGGGCCGTGACCACGTGTGCAAGATGAAGCATTTCCGCCTGACTCTTGGTTGAAGAGTCCGAGGAGAAACTTCCGAGGAGCTTGAGGAGGATGGAGCGAAGACGGGAGATACGAAGTTGGAGATGAAGTTACTCCAACTTTCTTTGAACAGGCATGCGCGGATTCACAGCGAAAGTCGTTTAAGGTTTGTGGAGAGTTATCAGGGCCACATGACCGTTCTCATAGATTGTGGGCCACTAGCAATTTCTTGTCAAGAGAATTGGTCTAGAAGCTCGAAATGGAGGTGGAGGACACCCAGGATACGCGGTGGAGGTGGGCACTGGAGAACTCCAAGTAAAGGTGTTTGCAAAGGGGTACTTTTGAAAGTACAAGGGGTCAAGATTGTGCAATCCTTCTATCTCTTACCTTTAGGGGAGTAGATGTGGTGTTGGGCATGGAGTGGCTGGAAAGCTTGGGAACAATTGCTGCCAACCTCCAGAAGCTATTCATAAAATGGAAAGAGAAAGGTGAAATTAAGAAGATACAAGGTGACCCAGCGTTGTCTAGAATGAGGGCTTCCTGGAAGACCACTTTAAGGCGCTTAGGGATGATGGAGAGGGATTTTCCGCCCCTGTGTGCATCCTGAGAACGATCTTGACAAGGGGATACCAGAAATTTAAGGAGTTATTGGGAATTTGAAGAAGTTTGCCAGTTACCAGGAGGATTGCCTCCACTAAAGGAGCGAGATCATGCCATAATTTTGAAGGAGGG
This sequence comes from Dalbergia oliveri, assembly GCA_030441495.1. NCBI lineage: Eukaryota > Viridiplantae > Streptophyta > Magnoliopsida > Fabales > Fabaceae > Dalbergia > Dalbergia oliveri. The sequence continues at coordinate 15,584,538 of JAMLFY010000001.1, forward strand.
AGCTCCGATTCCTCATGTAAGGCCCTACAGGTACCCCTACTTCCAAAAGAATGAAATTGAAAAAATAGTAAATGAAATGTTGAATGCGGGATTATCAGGCCAAGTATTAGCCCTTTCTCAAGTCCCTTTGCCAGTTAGAAAAAAGATGGGGGTTGGAGATTTTGTGTTGATTATAGGGCCTTGAACAAGATTCTGTACCTTATAAATTTCCTATTCCGTCATAGATGAATTAGATGAGTTAGGGGGCTTAGGTCTTTCAAAACTGGACCTAAAGTCAGGATATCACCAAATAAGGATGAGGGGAAGATGTTGAGAAGACAGCTTTTAGGACACACGAAGGGCACTACGAATTCCTTGTAATGCCATTTGGATTATCTAATGCCCCTTCGACGTTCCAAGCTTTAATGAATCAAATACTTAAACCGTATTTGAGGAAGTTTGTTTTGGTATTTTTTGATGACATTTTAATATTCAACAAGTCAGTGATGAGCATTTACAGCATGTTAGGAGAGTCCTGAGCTGTAAGGGACAACAAACTTTATATCAATCGAAGAAATGCCATTTTATGCAGCCTCAGGTGGAATATTTGGGTCATATTATATCCAGGGGTGTGGCAGGAAACCCTAGGAAGATAAAAGCCGTGCTCTTGGCCCGCCCCACTGATCTTAAGGGGCTGAGAGGTTTCCTTGGGTTGACAGGCTTTTATAGGAGATTTGTGAGAGGCTATGGGAAGATTGCGTGGCCTCTAACTCAGCTTAAAAAAAGATGGGTTTCGTGGGGTTTGGAGGCTCAATTAGCCTTTGATAGATTGAAAAGCTATGACTTCGCTGCCAATGCTTGCGTCCCCAATTTTGAAAAAGAGTTTGTAATTGAGACTGATGCTTCAGGCAAAGGGTTAGGGCAGGATTAATGGGAAGGAAACCCTGGCCTATTGGAGTCATACTTTATCAAGGGCAGGAGAAATCAGTTTATGAGAGGGAATTAATGGCCATTGTATTGGCTGTACAAAAGTGGAGGCACTATTTGTTAGGGAGGAAATTCCTCATCAACACTGAGCAGAAGAGCTTAAAATTCTTGGTTGATCAGAGGATGATGGGGAGGAGCAGCAAAGATGGGTTGCTAAATTGATGGGGTTTGATTTTGAAATCGATAAGGCTCGGAAGCAAACCGGTGGCTGACGCTCTATCAAGAAGGCATTACTTTGCTCCATTTCAGCTGTAACTTTCCAAGACTTGGAAGGGTTGGAAGAGGAGGTGCAAAGGGACAGCAAGTTGCTGAAGGTGCAACAAGACTTGCTGAGGGGAGATAATACCCAGCAAGGGTATGAATTAAAAGGGGTAAATTGTATTTCAAGGGGCGATTGGTGGTTCCAAAAATTCTCCAAGAATCCCTTTCATTCTACAAGAATTTCATGATTCTAGGAGGAGGACATTCTGGATTTTACAGAACATACAAGAGAATTTCAAGAGTGCTTTGGTGGGAGGGTATGAAGACTACTATTCAGCAATATATACGGGCTTGTGACACTTGCAACAGGAATAAATATCAAGCTCTTTCCCGCTGGCTTGTTACAACCACTGCCCATTCCATCTCAGGTATGGGATGATTTGACCATGGACTTCATAGGTGGCCTCCCAAATCTCAAGGGTTGGACACCATTTTAGTAGTGGTAGAGAGGCTGACAAAGTATTGCCATTTCATTGGGTTAGCTCACCCTTATAATGCGAAGGACGTGGCTGGTTTATTCGTCAAGGAGGTAGTTCGCTTGCATGGATTCCCATCCTCCATCATTACTGAGTAGAGATCGGGTATTTATGAGCAACTTTTGGTCTGAATTATTCAAATCAGGAGGGACTAAGCTGAAATACAGTCAGCTTACCATCCACAAATGGATGGTCAGACGGAAGTGATTAATAGATGTTTAGAGACCTATTTGAGGTGTTTTTCAAGCTCCAAGCCTAGGCAGTGGGCTAAATGGTTGTGTTGGGCTGAGTTGTGGTTCAATACAACTTACAGCATGTCTACTAATACTACCCCATTCCGAGCTCTTTATGGGAGAGATCCCTACACTCCTGAAGGAGGTACACACCCCTCTGGAGTGGAAGAGATTGATGTCATGCTTGCTGAAGAGATGCTGTCCTAGATGATCTGAAATGGCACCACACTAGAGCCCAAGCCCGCATGAAAAGCCAAGCTGATAAAAAGAGAAGAGAGGTGGAGCTGAAGTAGGTGATATGGTTTATTTGAAGTTGCAACCATATAGGCTGAAGACATTGGCCACAAGAGTAAATCAAAAGCTTAGCCCCCGATTCTATGGACCTTATAAGGTGATAGAAAAAATTGGTCAGGTTGCATACAAATTAGAGCTGCCCCGGAGTCACTTGTCCATCCCATCTTTCATGTCTCCTGCTGAAGATATGTATTGCTCCCCAGCCCTTAGTCAGCCTTCTTGCTGGTTTAACAGAAGAATTAGAATTGAAAATGCAACCTGAAGAGGTGCTGGCTGCAGAACATTAGAGAGGGCAGCAAAGAGGTGCTGATCAAATGGAGGAACATGCCATCCTTTGAGAGCTCTTGGGAGCTTGCTCAAGACATCCAACTGAGCTTCCAGGTTTCCACCTTGAGGACAAGGTGGTAGTTCAAGAGGGGGTATTGTTAGAGACCGTTTTCTGAAAGGGCTGCAAGTGTACAAAAGAAAGAAGTTCAGGGGTATAAGGGGAAATGCAGAGAGAGAATCAGGAATTGAGGATTGTATGGGACCCATTGGCTCTAACTAAATTGTAGAAGTTGGCTGCCATGCGTGTGTGTGTGTGCTGGAGTGCTTGTAGTGGCTGAGTGAGGAATCCGTTAGGAAAAAAGGCTATAATGAGAGGTTAGCAGAGGAGAGGGGTAGGCATTATTTTCGTTGTTGGCTAAGGCTAGGCATAGGAGAGTAGAGCTATAGTGCTCATTTTCTCTCTGTAATGCATTATTCTTACTGAGCCAATTCTATCACAGACATTCCTCTTTGTTTTCTCTTTATTTTCCTGTTTCTATCAAATTGCCTTCCCTTTCATTGCACGTTGAATAGTACGTTTGGCGGAGGACAGTGCCACCTGGATCAATAGAGGGAAGCCAAGGGAATTTCATCAAATCTCAGAGAGAGAGATCGGTATAATTTGACCCAAAAAAATTATTCATGAAGGATATAGGCAGAAGCCCTTGTTTTTGTGTGAATATGTGCTTTCATTATGCTTCTGATATACTCTTACATAAAGTATAAAAAATGAGCTTTGCACAGCGATTCACTATACTTTTATTTTTAGTAGATGCCTACTAAAAATAACTTTGTACAGTTAACTAGATCAACATATTCTATGTTGGAAGTTTCCCAATGGTAAACTGTGCCATAACAGCCTTCTTCACCAAACCTCAGGGTTCTTTCAATTTTGGAATGTTTGCACTGACCTCAATATTGCAAAATCCAAATCCCACCAAACTGATTGAATGGACTATGCAATTTGTATGCATTGTGTTTAATCTTAGTCTCTTAACCTTTTAATTGTGACCCGTTATCTAATTGTAGCATTTCGTAATTTGAATTTGCTATTGCATGTTTTTGATGGATACTTGGGAGACAACCTGATTGAGTTTGTCTTTGCTAACGAAGAGGAAATTAATAGGAACAGGAGATGAATAAAGCAATAGTACGAGAATAGTGATGTATGTATTTCAAGAGAAAGGAATAGACAAAAGCAGGATGCAATTATAGAGTATTGATCCTGAGCATTGAGGCTTAGGCTTCCAATTTGCCTAAAACAGAAAACAAGCCTAAAAGGAATATTCTCACCCACTAGGACATAAATACCCTCTTTCCCATAGCTGCATACACGTGACAGCCTCTCCCAGCATAACAAACTTCTCTCTCTCCCTACAAGGTTAACCCATAGCCCTCTCAATGGGCCCACCTAAATCAGCAACATTCCCGTCAAATCACCAACAATCCCCGTTGAATCACCAACAATTGATTCCCAAACTACCCCTGGACTTCTTCCTTTTATACACTTTGAGACCATTAGGAAATTTGTCTCCAACAACACCCCCTGCTGAACAACCAACTTGTCTTCAAGTTGGAATTGAGGAAAACTCAGTTAATGTCTTTAGCTAGCTCCTAGGTACTTTCAAAATTTGGCATGTCCTTCCATTGGATGAGCACCTCATTTTCTCCTTGGTCATTCACGGTGTTGCTAGCACTACTGCGGCTGCACCTTCAATTCCCATTCTTCCGTGAGGCTTGTTGGTATGGGTTGGCATTTAGTCCCCAAGCCAAACATCTTTTAAGTTACACATGAAAACCGATGTACCAATGAGTCAGGTGGAAGAAGCAATTTGTAGGCTACTTGTCCCACCTTCTCAATTACTTCAAATGGCCCTAATACCTTGGGCTCAACTTTTGGTTTATCCTTTTGGCTAATGTCTTTAGCCTATATGGCTGGATCTTCAAGTACACTTTATCTCCCACCTCATATTCCACTTCCCTTCTCTTCTTATCAACTTGTGCCTTCATTCTTGCTTGTGCCTTTTGTAGGAACCACTTAAGTTCATCTAGCATTGCATTCCTTTTCGCCAACAACTGATTAACATCCTCAACGGCCAAGGGAAGGTTATCTCCCCTACTTAATGCTGGTGTTTCTCCCATATAGCACCTTAAAAGGACAAGTATTGGTAGAATGATAGGTAGTTTTGAACCATAGTTCGGCCTAGCAAAGCCATCTACACCACTGCTTGGGTTTGGCACTTGAAAGCATCTAAGGTAGGTTTCTAAACACCTATTCACCACCTCTGCCGCCCATCCATTTGGGGATGGTAGGAGAATTGAACCTCAACTTTGTATCTGCATGCTTGAAAATTTCAGCCCAAAAAGTATCCATAGAAACCATGTCTCTATTTGAGACAATAGACAAGGGAAACCCATGCAGTCTCACCACCTCTTTAATGAACAAATGTGCCACATCCTTGGCAGGAAAAGATGGCTTAGCCCAGGAAATGCACATACTTGGCAAGTCAATCAACCACAACCAATATAGTATCCATACCTTGGGATTTAGGAAGGCCTCCTATGAAATCCATAGAAATGTCGTCCCATACATGAGAAGGGATTGGTTGTTGTAGAAGCCCAAGGGATAAAGCCTAATATTTGTTCCTGAATAGAATTTCATAGGCCTACACGTACTTCTTAATTGTTTGCTTCATACCCTCCCACCATACCAAACTAGCCAAGCGTTTGGAGGTGCCAAGAATTCTTGAGTGTCCCCCCAAAACTGAATCATGGAATTCCTGACAATAAAGGGATTCTTGAGGGAGCTCTTTGGAATAACCAAGAACTTTCTTACAAACATGAATATTTCATCTCCATGAAATATTTCATCATAAAAAGTTTCAACAACTTTCATTGCCTTTCCCTTGTTTTGTTTATTATGTGAAGACTTTAGAGTTAGATTTAATTTTCTTCGTGGTTTCATCATGAACCTCAGAAAGCATAACCCCTCATGGCTTTTGATGGATCCAATAGAGCATCTAAGCTAAGGGTTTGAAGATCCTTAGCTTCTGGAATAGTTGTAATCTTGGGAAGCCATTTGGAAGGAAGGCTTTTTAGAATTTTCCTTACCATTTTAGAGTTTGAGTACATCTTACCCAAGCATTTAAGTTGGTTCACTATGTGTATGAACCTGGTAGTCATCTCATCAATATTCTCTTGATTTGTCATTTTGAACATCTCATATTGATGGGTTGCATATTTACTTTGGTTTCCTTGACCTTGTCAGTTTCTTCATGTAACATGTATAATCTATCCCAGAATTTCCATGGCTGTGTCACAAGCAATGATTTTATCATATTTTGCTTTGCTCTGTGCACATGTAAGTAGATATTTAGTTTTAGAGTTCGATGCACAGGTAAGTAGATATTTAGCTTTAGAGTTCTATCGAACTCTTGCTTTATATTGCTCTATCCATCTACTTCTGGAAACTTCTATTGAGGTGTAAGGTCTACTTTTAGCTTTTGGTACATCCTACGTAGGCATATAATCTCCGTCTTGAATAATTGCCCACAAGTCAAGACTTGTGTACTTTATAAATAACTCCATCCTATCTCTCCAATAGGTATAGTCACTACCATCAAAGAATGAGGGTCTATTTATGGAGTGTCTCTTAACAATGTGAATATTGCGTGTCATTTTTCCTTATGATCTTTTCCTTTGCAACCTTTTGGATGCTCAATCCCTTATAGACCTAGCTCTTATGCAAATTGTTGGTTGAAAATAGCACAAGAAGGGGGTTGAATTGTGCTTTTAACCTCTTTTTCGTTTATGAAATACTAAACAGAGTCTATCAAGTCTTCACTTGAAGGCAGTAGAGATCCTTGTTAGTATGCTTCAAAAAGCAACTTTTCTGAATCGAAGAAAAAAGCAAAACTTCAAAAACAGTTTTAAAACATTTTTTAAAGAAACACACGACACAAACAAACTTGAATGCTAAAATATAAGGAGATAAATAGAGAGAGATGTTACTCAGTGATTTTATACTTGTTCGATCACATACTGTCTACATTCAGTTATTAACAACTTGTTAAGTTTCACTAAAATTCTTTCTCAATCTTAAGAAAGTAAGATAGTCTTTGTATAGTTTTCTCAAGCTATTTCCAGGAAGCAGGAGTTCTAATTTATTCTCACAACAAGTAGTCTTTTTATTAGCTTCTTCAAGCTAACCTCACTTGGTCACTACTAATCAAGATACAAGTATATGGTTTTAGATTGGTTCTCTCCAACAAAGAACACTCATGTTTTTCTAAGAATTAAACAGTGCATGAACTGAGAACTTAAAGAGACTTTTTCTATATTCTTCATAAGTAGAAGATGTTGTCTAATAAGTACTAGAAAGAAGATTTTTTAAGACAAACTATTTATAAGAAGTCATGATGAACTTTCAGAAAATGTTTGAAGATATTAGCGTTTGAAAGGTGCAAAAGTTCCTTCTTGTATGAAGGTCTCATCCTTTATACTTGAATTTTGAATGTGACTGTTTCCCTTGATTTTACTTTCTCTTAACATGTGTTGATCATCTGTGTCCTAGGAATTGTCCTCTAAACGAGTAACTGAGTTGTGTCAGAGTTGTCCTTGAAGAGACGTTGATAATGTGGTTTCTAAACACCTTTAGAAACAACTTTTACTTTTTGAACTATGGTTTTTGAACTATTCTTCTAGAATATGAGGAATTTTGTCAAGTACAAAAGTGATATATCATTGTCAATACTCTTCTAAGTTGGCCAAATTTGAAATTCAAATTTCTCGCAGTTGTATCGACTGAGTACGGTTTCTGGATAAGGTGTGTTTTTTGATATAGCTTCACAGTTCTGACTCTAGCATTGATCTTCTTACTTAACTTCTAGCTTGATAAAGATCTTTTCATCATCTAGAATGTCTTTAGAGTTGATTCTCATTGAGATTGAAGATTGTGATCATATGTTAAAGAGAAAATGATTTTATTAATAATATAATACTTTCTAACGTGTAATACACTTTATGAAGATCCATATATGATTTCTAATGCCTATATTGCTTTCTGCGTCTCTAACATATCTTAGTTCGCTTTTTGAACTATTTTTTACATCATTAAAATTTTGAATATCTTTTGAATGAGATTATAAGCAAGTTAAAACATGATATTGTGAAAAATATGTCATTAATTGAGTTTATATGTAATGAGAATAATCCTGTTAAACTCAACTCAATTAAAACATTAGTCATTTATTCAAAATATTTTAACAAAATTTACTTTGTTGTCATTCAAAATACAAGATATAGCGCTTTTAAATGGTTCTGAGCTAACATTGACATGCTTGGAAGACTATACATCAATGTTAGACATGGTGTGTAGCCCATTTTGATGTATCCTATAGCTCATTTCGAAGTCCAGGTGGAAAGCACCGTTCTTGGTCACTGAGTAAACCCATGTGGTCCAGTTGAGTTAGAGGATCCAAAGTCCGTAATTCGCCTAAAGTCAATGGGCATCGAATGAAGTACCTCCATGAAGCTCCTAAGGATCTAGGGGCTAAAATGGTAATATCATGGGTTGAAGTTGCACACCCTCTGTGAGGGTTTTGATTGTCCAACTTAGATATGTTAAAGCAAAGTGTTGGGTGGGGAACAATCCACCATGAGGGAGTTATTTACTTTTTCTCTTTTATATTTATACATTTTATTTACTTTTATTTTTAATTTTGAATTTTGCATCATATTTTATTTTATTTGTGTCTTAGATTGTTTTCTTGATACCTTAGAGGTTACATACATAGACTGACACCTCATGTACTATATTGATTTGCTTGACATTGACTTTATTTTGTATTACATGCTTGGTGATTCATTGTGTTGTTTGGATTAAGTATATGCACTTTTACCTGTGAGTTTTTGAGCCTCTTTGATTGGTTTGGACTATTATGTGTCATCTTTGTTTGATCGTGTGTCTCTCCTCTTTGACCTTGTATTCTAGAACTTACTTAAAGTCTGGTTTGAAAATATATTGTCATGTGCGTGCTTGAATATGATTGAGACATTTTCTTTGTTTTTAATCACTTGTCCATGTAGTCACTCTTTTCATTTTACCATTGTCTAGCCTCTTTGAGCCTTATTGCCTCTCTTGTTTTAGCACATTCTTAGACAAAATGAAAAACCAGAAAATTTTCCAACCTTTTGGGCCAGGAGATCATTTGCGCATATCTTATATGTATTTGAGTATAAGTGTGGGAGCGTACGAGGACATGCCTTAATTTAAGTGCGGGGAGGAAGTGTATCAATGAATGCCAAAAAAAAAAAAAAATTCAACAAGTGGTACACAAAAAAAAAAAATAAAAAAAATAGGCAAAGTTGATAAAAAATAAAAAATAAAAAAGGTTAGTTGAAGGTGTGTTATATTGTAAATTAAGGGCTTGTTTAGGTGTTAAATTGGACAAAGTGTACCCTTAAGACTTTATACTCTTAGTATATGCATTTATTTTTTTTTTATTAGAGGTTTAGCTCATTGGCTTATATATTTATCCACCTTCACCTAAGTCTCATTACAACTTAGGACAACTCCTCTTAATTTAGTATGCATGTGTGTGACAAATAGAGGAAGACCCATGACAAGCTTATGGCAATGCATTTTCAGTTTAGATGATTAAGTGTGCATCTTAACTCGAAACACTTGAGTAAATGTGTGGCAAACATTGAAGCTTGGAAAGATTTTTGTATTCCGTTCATGCATTATGTATGTGGATTCTATCTTATGTGCTATGTCATTGTTCATAGTTTGCTTGTTGAGATCCTCTTGATTGTTGGTGTAAAAGTTCATTTCTTGTGCCTCTAGGTCCATTGAATTGGTGTATTATTATTTCCTTTCATGCATCTTGTATTTTTAGAGTTGGTAGAGCCAAGAGTTTAGTCTTTTCGTAGTTGCATTCCTTGTATACGTGATACCCTACTCACCCAAGCCTTTGGTCTGATCATATTTTCATATGAGGACATGCGAAAGCTCAAGTGTGTGGGAGTTTGATAAGGGGTACTCATGCCACTTATCATGCTTTTAAATCTTAGTTTTTTTTGCATAGATTTGATTGTTGGTGTAAATAATTAGGATTTTGACTTGATTGTCATTGTGTATTTTTGATAGGATCATTGACTATTATACTAATTTTGAAATTATTAATGGATTACAGCATGTTGTGTTTAACTTGTCTCTTGAGTATGGTTTTGTATACAGAAGCTCTAAATTGAGTGCAAAATGTCGGAACAAGATAGAACTTTTTGGAGGGAGTCTGGAGCAATGGAGTTGCAAAAGGAAGCAAAGCACAAAGGACCGCTCTTTCCTGAGCGCCACATCACTAAAAGAGTGTTGTAGCACTCTAGGAGAGTCATCAGAAGAAATGCTTGAGCTAATGGTTCTAGTGAGCACCGGAGCTTTCATTTAGCGCTGCAGCACTCGTGCAATTGACACGATTAGCATATAATTAACTCGTTTTGGGCCCCGCTTTGGCTATTTTGGAGAGCAGGATTTAAGGGAATTGTATAGACTTTTACCTTAGTTTTCAAGTTTGAGTTTTGACATCTAGGATTTACATTCTCTCCTTCTCTCTATCTCTCCATCCCTTTCTTCTCTCTCCTTCTCTCATCTCTCCATCCCTTTCTTCTCTATTCTTCTTTCTCTAGGGATTCCTTTAGTGAATTTAAATTGTTCTTGGAAATTTTCACAAGGAACATTGTTATTGTCTTTAGGTATTCTTTTTAGTTCATTGTTGTAATCCTTCAGAGATAGATGAGTAGTATTCTTTACTAATGTAAGGGTTTTCGTATCTTTCTTTTCTATTCTTCTTTCTCTAGGGATGCCTTTAGTGAATTTAAATTGTTCTAAATTTTTACAAGGATCATTGTTATTGTCTTTAGGTATTCTTTTTAGTTCATTATCGTAATCCTTCAGAGATGGAGGAGTAGTTTTCCTTACTAGTGTAAGGGTTTTTGTGTAGGTTGGGATGATATTTGAGATTTTTTTTTATTGAATGCATTAATTTTTTCAATGCTAAAGTTTCTATTCTTATAATTATTGTTGTGATTGTTACAATTTTTATTGGAATAACTAAATTAGCAATTGTCGTTTAGGGATACCTTTAGGCATAAATTGATTGATCAATTGGTTTGTTTTTAGGGAAGAATATTAGAATTAACTTTCCAATTAGTGGATAGGTTATAACAATTGTTACATTAAATCTATGTAATTTCTAATAAATTGGGATTCGTTTACTAGTTATTTGCATTGGTCAAATTCTAGAGATCAATTGATCAATAATATAATTGCCAGGAAGTGATTACTAATAGTCACTAATGTGTTTAATATTGGGTCTATGATAATTAATTCCAATTCTAGGAATATCTTGTATTAGTGCCTTTAATTCTTGATTTTTTCCAATTATTTTTAATTGTCTCAATTTAATTCTCAAATTTCCCAATTTTCAACTAAGCGACATTAACCTTTTGAAAACAATCTAAGTTACATCTTAACTACATTTTGGTACATTTGGTACTTGAATTTAATTTATTATTTTAATTCTAATTTGAGGAGGTAAGCTACTTCCGTTAACATTAACTAGTTCATTTTCTAATACTCTGAAGGGGGAGATTGTTCTTTGGTGAACATGTCATGACCTGATTTAAGAACATGACTTCACGTGGATCTTATCCTATTTAAGTCTCATGGTCTCTAGTTGTACTGATGTGCATAATTTTAAATAAAATTTTCATGTTCAAATATAAATTAACTTGCATTTTCGAAACATAATGAGCATGTATAAATCCATTTCATAGACCAGTTTAATTTATAACAATAAGATGAAATATAATTCAAGTTGCTCTATACAATCAAGCATCATTTTTATCATTTCTTGCCATGGTGCATCTAAAAGGCTTGGAGGAGAGGTAGTGTTGCAAGCTACGTGGGCTAGGAAGTTGTGGGACAGGCGGTGATTGGAACATGGGATAGTTATGCTGCTGCCTATACGAAGTGGAATATACTTTTGTTGTTGCTATTGTGAAGAATTGTTCCACTTGAAATTAGGGTGATCTCTCCACCTTGTGTTGTAGATGTTATTGTATGGATTGTACCCCTTTATTTCCTTGATTCCGAGGCTTACTAGGAAATACGTTGTGAGCTGCAAATGATGTAGGGTTTCCTGACATGGGCACATATCTAAGTGTGTGACTCGGAGGAGCAAATACCACATGCCTTTACTGCCTTAACCTAAGAACTTGATTCAATGCAATGTGTTTCAAGAACTATGTCAGTTCATTCAGCTTCTCCACCCTACTATTATCCATGAAAGGTATCTATCTCACATTGCGAGTGCTACCACTAGATCTGAACCAAACCGTTGAGAGTCTCTTATTCTCAATCAAAGCTCTAGTTGCAAGAGGGTCTTGTCAACTAAGGCACCCCTACTTGCAGCATCAATCATGCTCCTCTCCATGACTTGCAATCCCTAATAGAAATATTGAATGAGGAGCCTTCAAAATCTGATGTCGAGGGCAGCTTGCACACAATATCTTGAACTTCTCCCAGGATTCATAGAGATTCACCATGCAACTGTTGAATGCCACAAATATCTTTCCTTATAGCAACTACTCAGAAGCTTGGAAGAATTTCTCCAGAAGATGTGCTTCATAATGGCTCAACTATCAACGTTTTATGGGGACTATATATAGAGGAACCAATCCTTAGTAACTCCTTCAAGGGAGAACGAAAGGCCTATAATTGGATTTGGTCCTCTTACCCCTTAAGGCTTCATTGTCACACAAACCACGTGAAACCGCTTGAGATGTTTGTGTGGGTCTTCCATAGATAGCCCATGAAACTTAGGCATGCGGTGCAAGAGCCTAAACTTGAGCTCAAAGTCAACTTCAAAGTTCCTGAGTAAGCTATCCCTAACAATTGATAGCTAAGATCTTGGAATGAGCTCTTTCAATATCCCTGTTATTGTTAGTCATGTCACCTGAAATAGTAGCAAAAGAATTAGAAAGTTTAGGAAAATTTAAAAAATTAGCTGATTCCCAAGTTGTATATGAAAAAAGAGGAAGAAGAAGAAGGTTGTTGGTAATTGAACTTGGTCCCTCCCAACCTTTCTAAGCGCTAGTAATTTTATCTCCAGATTAGCCCGAAGTGAGCGGGTCATAAAATTAAATTACAATACCAGTTAAATACATAAGGGAATAAGTTTTGAAACAAAGTTAAAATTAAATTAAACTAATTTTTTTAATCAGATAAATAAAAATAAAAAGGAAAAAAGAAAAAATAGACAAAATAGACAAAATTAATAAAAACAAATATGAAAATAAAAATAAAATAATAAAATAAGAACGAAAGAATCAACTAGCACCACTTTCTCGAAAACGGTACCAAAATTTGATATGAGTTGTTGATATCCACAACAAATTAAAAATATTTTAATTACTAAATTACACCAAAATATATTAGGATGTAATCCAGGTCGTCTCACGTGGAAGTGTTTTAATTGATTCAAAGGATTGGGGTAGTCAAAGTTATCTGAAAGTAAAATTAAATTGAGAAAATATTAATAGAAGAATTACCTCGCAAAGAGTCATTCAGATTAAAAGTTGTCTAATCATTAGTTCGAAAGATAAATTCATCGGTGGTTATTTTTATTAATTATGTTTTTCACACAACAATAATGTAATTTTACTTATTGGTCCCACAACGTACTTTTACTAAGGATTTGACTAACACATGAACTAGTGATTCACAATCGTGATTCTATAAACCTATGTCAGTTTTATTACCAATTACAGCAACCTAATCTGAAATTGAGTTAACTCCAATCCCTTACTAAATGTGGTATCAATTAATCAGTTGACCAAATATCATAATAGAATCCTAATTATGCATGCAGACTAACACACAATTAGGCAGCTTTCAAAAACACAATTGCAATAATTCACATAACTGAATATTAAAGAGAGATAATAAGAGGGAAAGAAAAACCAACCATTAATCGCAATTAAAAATAGGAACCTCAAGAACAATCTTAATCTTCAGTTATCCTTGTACAAGGTAAAAAGATCACTTCTCCACAGGTGGAGGATCACAATCAATGTTGAGGAAAAATGCCAGTGCAATCTCAAATAAGAGCCAAAACAAAGATTGAAAGCTCCCAAAACCTAGAGAGAAGTAGAGAGAACGAGGGGAGGAGAGAGAGAAAATGTTTGATGGCAAAAATAATAACAATGAGCCAAATGTGTCTACAATGTTTGACCTATTTCTGTTTAATGTAGCGAAAATAACATAAAAATTGGGTCCACCAGGTAAAAATCGCGCTTTGCTGATGCTACTTGCAAGCGTTCTTAGCGGTCAAATAAAAATATCTTGTGACTGGCTTTCATTGTCCACTGCCAGGGCGATTGTTGCAGCTGGTCCCTTTGCTCCAAATTCTTGTGCATTTCTCTACCCACCGCCAGGGCAATCCTTGACTGCGGGGTGGTCAACAATGTACCTGAGCCCTCTTCCGCCTCAATGTACAACCTGGAGTCCTTGTTACAAAACAGCACTCACACAAAGAGATTAAAAGAACATATTACTTCCAAAATATGATTGTTCACTAAAAATGGTGCTGATAGCTAAGAAATTATTCAATGATGCATGATGAGGACATAATGCATAATGCAACAAATTACCCATCAATTAAGTACAATTAAAATGCAAAATATTCAAAGTTAGGATGGAAAATTGGTGCATAAATGCAACCCATCAATTCCCGAACTTCTTTACTCTCTATGAGCGTTATGCATGGAAATCAAAACTAACACATTTGTACACATAGAAGATGCAAACAACAAACATAGCATTTAAAAGCATCATTCTTAACTAGCATGTTTCAACAATCAAGGTCATGTTAATCAACCACATGCTTATACTCTTAGTGTGCATAAGTGCAATACATCACACACATCATATAGATTTCCATAAATAATGTTCAGACAAGCTCATTAAAATGTGATATTGCATAAGAAAGTCATTTCATGCAATAGTCATTTTCGTATGCATTTCTAAAAGGAGTCTATTAAACTCAGGGAATAAACTATCACATAGATCAATCAAACAAACATAACATGCTCTAAGATTCTAAAACATTCTGTCATTGACAAGATGTACTATCAATACTTCCAGCCCCAAACTTTCTAATCCTTAATGTAAATTCCTTCAAGCAGAAACGCATGATTCAAGTCGTTAATCTACGTTCACATGACATACAAGTACATGATTCGTGAGAAACAAGTTGCAATCCAAAATAGAGTCAACATGCAAGCGGGCACTAGCTCAAAACTTTCAACTCTATGGCTGAAGGGAAACATTAATTGAGCAATCGTAATGATCAAATAGTTTAGTATGCCTCATATTACCTTATTGAGTCAGTTAAACATTTTATTATTGTGTTACCTAGTTTTAGCTTAAATAAGATAGATTTCATTCTACATCTCATTTATACAATTGACATGCATGGGTTAGGGAAAAAGCATGCATCCTTTACATATGCGTTCCTCAACTTCGTCGCGCAAAGCATCTAGATTCAAGATTCAAAACTATCCTTTTTAATCTATTCTAATCATGTGTGTGATGCCAAACTCAAGTAAAACCATCACATAAGCATATAGTGTTTAGATTCATGTTACATGACTTCAAATAACACCTTAACAAACATTGACATTAGAGAGAGCATTCCAAAATGAAAGTGCAACTCGTGAAAACATCTAATCTTGAACTAAGTCATTCACTATGCACGAAACAAAACTATTTAAGATGCTTGCATCTAAATATTTTAAGTTCACATGAACAAAACATGTTTCTATTTTCCCCTTTTCCATTTTAAGAAAACCAATCATGGTAATATAGCATAAGAGAGTTGTAACTTCATTTCAACCCTCTCGAAGCACGTTTAGTCCCCATTTAACATCAACGCCAACATTCAATATCATGTTATTTAACCAAACTTGTGACATGCGTGTTGTAATGAACATGGATATGAAATCTTCATAAGAACCCTACTTATCAGAAATAATGAAAACTTTTATTAAAATCCTCAAGCATTCATAAACCTCACAAAGCAGTAAGAACATGGCCATTAAATCATGTCTTATGCATATATTAGAAGTAGTGCTAGAAATTCCAAAACTAGAAATCAAGAGTTTTCATGGTCAAGAATGCATTAAAGAAAACTATCATGCTCATCATTCTAAAATACATAGCAACTAAACATTTACATAAATGAAGCCATAAGCATAACAACCATACACTTATTATTCACTCGCTCAAAGCATCTGGCTAACAAAAACAATCTTTGTAAGAACACATGAAATCCATACACCAAGGCTCTAAATATTACACAACACATAGGTATTCTTTAATTCAATTCTTGATCCATGAGGTTCAAAGCTAATCATTACATGTTCATCCAAATTCACAACCACGTAAGCGCTTAGCAAGCATGGGAAACCTATTATGTTGCATGCTTCTAAAGTTAACATCTTTTTAGCCCGTTGCACCCATCCATGCATTTTTGCACTCTCATAACATTAAAATTTAAAATCTTTAATTCATCACCACAAAATTGACCATTTACCTCAAAACAAGGATAACAACTATCATAATTGAATTAATCCTTAAGCCACAATAGATAAAATGTTTATATTTTCCACCACCTTCACATCATGTACACAATAGGAGAAAATGATGGCAATAAGCAATTAGAAGCAATCAACATGCACAACCATTCAAAATGACATTTGAAACATCCAGCAATTGATATCATGCTGTTAACTTATTCTACCTACATAGTACACTCATATCATGTAGAAGCTTAGTTTAGACATAAATCATAAAGCAATACATCTTCAAAAACATGACATGCATGAGGTTCATGGCATCAAAGGTTATATAAAATAACTAACACAAAAGAACCCAATCGTCATTCCTATAAGATGCCTACATGCATGATTCGTGGTTCATCGTAATTTTACTTACTAACTCTGGGTCACTCACATGTGAACCTTCATCAGCAAGGTGGCTGATCATCCTTAACTTGGATGAATAGGTTGTGCTGAGACATTGAGTTGCTTTGGCCTTTGATGTGCA